>BPLQ01007631.1:106533-227290 GCA_021605075.1 Caerostris darwini | reverse complement strand
ACCTGTAGTGTCTCCTGAGCGTTGTTAATGTGATTTAATACAGTAAATGTCATATAATAATTCAGACATGAAACATTCACGAAATTTAAAGATATTTACTTTTTATTACTAGAAAACATTGAATTTGTCACATATTAATTAAATATGTTATAATAATTTACTCGCGGCCTCTACTAGCTTGTTTAAATTCATTTTTCAGTAATACTTTTGAGTTCTATATCTAAAGGACTAATATAATTCATGATAATATCATCATAAACAACAATACATTGAAACACATTTCATTGAAAGTTTTCCTGTAAAATGATGGAGGGAAATTTGATATAACTCATTTTAATATCATCATAAATAAAACAAGTTATCATCGTTAGAAAACGTACCATACAAGCTCTCCATAAAAGCTTAACACAAAATAAAATTTGAATAAAAAATTAAAACAAAATGCAACAAAGCTAAAAAATTCAACTAGCTATTCCCAAAACTGTTCCAACATCTAATGATGAAACCGCTTCTCAATCTCACCGTTAATTGAAACCGGAGTAACTCGAATCGAGACAAAGGACATTAATCGTCGCGTCTTAATCGAACGCGACATAATTAAGAATTTCCTAATTAAATTATGATAATTGTGATGGATGGGATAACAATGCGTTCTCGCTTCGGGTATCAGGATAGGGACGCCAGCGTTTTTTTTTTAACGCTTCGCTGCCCCATTAACAGCGTTTTAACGTCTCATTAATCTCAGTTTGAAGAGGTTAACGGAGTAGGTTTATTAGCTTCATTTAAGTTAGCGCGGAAGGTCTTCGATTATTCAAATTTTGAAAAGTTGTTTTACGGGGAAAAAAGTATTCCTAGGTTGACATGAGCGTTATAGAGACATAAATTTCCAATTTTTATTATGTTATCAATTTTTCTTTCTTAATGATGTTGTGAAATCTTTTAAAATGGTGTCAAAATTATAAGCATAAGATCTTTTTAAATATTTCTCTAGGTAATTACTGAATAGTATCCACATTTTGCAAGAAATTGTTAACTTGTTATAAAATAAGTAATAATAGTTTGTTTTTAATAGAACCTTTTTTAATAGGTGAATTTGAATTCATTAGTAATTATCGTATACATTAATTTGTTTTCACGTTTGCAAATTAATTACATGCTTACTGCCATCAAATCTCGAAACGTCGGATTATTTTATTTTTTTAAAAATCTTTAAATCTTATCTTTAGATCTGTCTCTTTCATTTAATAAATGAGTTATTAATAAGATATTGAAAAACTGAGATAATTAATTTTCTTTTGTTTAATGGCCATCTTTATCAAACTGCACTTGTAGTGTGTCCTGGGCTTTGATAATATGATTTAAAACATTACATTTCATGTAATAATTCAGATAAGCAGCCTATATTAGCTTGTTTAACTGTATTTTGCAAAAGTGTTAGTGAGTTCTGGGTCCAATTTGCTTATTATCAACAGACTGGCATTTGCACATTGTTTTTAATCATTAAAAATTGACAGTGATTCTTGTTCGTAAGTAATGATGCATTAATTGGCATACACATTCGATAATTCTTGAAATTTACTTAATAATTCTAGAAACATTGAATTTGTTTCTCAATAATTGAAATGTCGCATTATAATACAGACACGCACCCTATAATAGCTTGATTAACTGTATTTTTAAGAATTATTTTAACTATATGTCTTATGGGCTTGCTACTTGTTGTTGATTTTGCAGATTGACATTTGCAGTATTATAGCTTTTAACTTCTAACACTTAAAGGGATTCTTGTCCATAAGTTATGATGCAATAATTGGCATACACATTCGAAATTTCTGGATAGTTACGTAATATTTCCAAAAAACATTAAATTTGTCAAAATGGTTACAGCGGCAATTCATCAAAGCTTCAGACTAGACCACTTATCTCCAAAATGACGATTATACCTCATGGAGGAGGGTGGGCAGTGGAATGATCATGGACGAGTTGATAGTAGCCTCAAGTGAATTTGGGAAAGCTTTTAATGTAAAATATGAGGGGTGGGGATATGGAAAAAGAAAAAGAAGAGTACGACAGTTATGAATAATTATATTTTTTTTCAACATATTTACTAGAGTAGGAATTTGGCGTTCATTAATTTGTTGACAAATAAAAAAAATTAAAGAATGCCGTTGACAAAAATTTAAATAAGGATTAATTTATTGATAGCAGTAAGGCAGGTTCGTCTTTTTCATTAGCATAATTTTATATGTTATCCATAATATTTATTTCGACTTTATCCTTCGTTATTTTAATTTTCTTTGTACAATACGAATGTTGTTATGGTTTATATTAAAATGTAATGTTTATATAAAATTTATAATTGTCAGCTTTGAGTTGTCTAATTTTCAACGTCTTTATTTATTATGTTTGAAGACATAGGTTAGATATATAGATGCATAAAAAAAAATGTATTAAAATATTTTTCTGTTTGAGTGCTTAAAGAAGACCAATTGCCTTTGGGTGGGTGAAAGCACCGATAGTTATTTTTCTTTCTGATAAAAGGTGACAGTAGGCTAAACATGACGATAAACTTCCACATCAAAACACTACATTATCGTAATCAATCGTCTAAGCCAGTGGTCAAGATCTGTGGTATTTCAGAGAAATATGAGCCTATATATAAAAATAAATATAGTTACCATTTTTAAAGGTTTTTCCCATTTAAAGATAGCTTCCTTTAAAATAACGTTTATTCTTTTTTTCACATAAAATGTCGCCAAATAGAAATAGTGCGCCAAAGAAGGTTTCCGAGAAATACGGAATCATGGTAACTTCCATGGTTGGCTTCTAGATTTAGTTTGGTTTGCTTCTCTACGATCATTTTTTTGCACACTTTAGGGGAATTAGACAGGGACCTACAGTTCAACGTAGATTCCGAACAATGAGGATTCCACCTTATCCATGCTTCCGCCAGGATTTGAACCTGAAGCCTGTGGTACCAAAGGCCAGAACGCTAGCCAATTGACCATCGGGAAGCTGGCTTCTAGGAGAACTAGCTTTAGCGTTCTTTGCAGACTCTGATACTCTACCGTCTGTAATTAGCAATCTGTGGAATTGAGCACACGGATATAAAACTGTGAGGCTTTAGTAGCGGATGCTAATTTGTCTGAAATATCCATATAGTGCCTTACTATTATTTGAGGTTTTTTAAATGCTCTCCAACTACAAAATGTTTGAGAACCACTGGTATAAGCTATTGAATTTTAACTTCAGAGAAAATATTATATAATTAAGGAATTCTCTTATACCTTATTATGCTGTAGTCACTGACGATAGACAATTGGAATATCTGGAACTATTTCTTGAAATGTTTTCTGTAGAATAAATGAGATGCATAAAGTTATCTTATATAATATAAAAATAATATAGATTAACATACCAAATACATGTTTAGTTTACAATTGATTGTGAACGATTATTAAGAAAAAAATCATTACAAATGCTTAATTATAAAAACAGACAAAATAATTTCAAGATTCTTCTTGTGCAATTCATTCATTCAAGAGAATAATTTACATCCACACGTGCCTATTAAATAAGGCTGTTGACCTTATTTTAAAGTTTTAATAAAAGTTAACAATGGAGTTATATGCATTAGTGCTTTTATGTAATTCCATCAAGGATCAATTCAAATCATCCAGATGCAATTATTTTTTTTATAGAGGAATATGTTAATATGTAAGTTAAAAATATTTTCATTAATCAGCAACTTTATTGAATACTTCAGATTTTAAAAGTTTTTGTAGTTAAATTATGCCCCGAGTATTTACCTAAAATATGTGTTTATTATTATATCTTTTGAAAAACACAGCAAAATAAACTTGTAATTATGAAAATAAAATGTAGAAATACATTGTCATGTTATTTTTCCACAATTATAAAAAAATAATGACTTATTCTGCGCAAAATGACTTGAAAAAAATTAATAGAAACTGAATATTTGCAAATTTTATGCTTATTTTATATTTTAAAAAAAAACATTTTTTTATTTAGAAAGACAAAAAAATTAAGCAAAATAAATGCACGATGTCAAAAAAATATAAAAATAAAATTATTGCAAAAAATGATTTTTTTTTTTTTTTTTTTTTTTGCTTTATACATTTAGTTTATTTTTATTTTAAAATTGGAGAACATTTTATCAAGTAGCTTAAAAAAACCACTTCTAACCCATTTTATTTTTTTCAGTAAATTATATTAATTTATTTAGAAAAACAAATTTATTTTTTTCCAAATGTTTTGAATAAATACTTTTTTTCTCTAGTGAACATTTTATATTTTCAGTATGCATTAATTAAGGAATTTATTTTGACAATCCTTGCGGAACTAATTCGATAACTTTACAAGTAGTACTTGAGTTATTGTTTTTTTTAATTATTCATTTTTATTTAACCATGTATAAAAGCAACAACATTTTTTGTTAAAAATAATGTTTTTAAAAGCTAAGATGTCGTTTTTTAAATTTTTCTTTACTAATTCTTCAGTTAAAATGCATATTTATTTATTTATTTATTCATTTTTTTGTTGTGGCCCTTACAAATAATCTTATCATGCAATAATGCTATTAATATATCTCTCATTTATTTTTTATAAAATTTCAGCTTTTTATAATAGGGACTGATTTATTGTAAATTTAATCACATTTTCAAAACTGAATTTATTTTTATTTTTACATCTCCCCCATTTCAAAATTTTATTAATAATCGCATTTTTTTTCAATTGATCAAGTTTTTCTTACAAATATAAATAAAACTGTTATAATGGCAAAAAAAAAAAAAAAAAAAAATCTGCAAAATAAATTCATCAGCTTAATAAAATATTTTATTCGTTTAATGAAAAATATTATTAATGGTTTACACATTAGAAAAAGAAAATTTAAAATTTAAATTAAATATATTTAATTGTTGAACATTTATAGGATTATTAGTACATATTAATAAGTAGATTAATGATTTAGTAATTTTGCCCTGATTTTTCAGGTGTGAATCTTTCTATTCTGATTGCTAATAAAAGAAAGGTGATTTGGCACCCAAATATATCTCATGGACATCTTTTTCTGCTTAACTTTTTAACTTTTTTCGAAGATTAACCTTTATCGAAAAAAATCTATTAATATAAATCAAATTTATTTTAAATTTTAAATGCATAGACAAAAGATTAAAATTGTTATGTATTTTTATTGGACATCTACATTTTAATTTAACTGACATCCTATGATCTTCCATCCGGTAAAAAATAAAAAATTAAATTAACTGAAAGATTAAACACTTAGCAAACAATTTAAAATACTTATATAGCAAGCAAGCAATTTAATTATATAAGCAAGCAATAGGAAGCAATTTAGGATAATTAAAATAAATCACATTTGCAATTATAAAAATTAATTTTTTCAACTTTAAAAATAATATGTGATTAACTCTAGAACAATAAATTAACTACAAAACTAAAACAAGTATGTTTTCATTACAAGATAAAACAGCTGTTTTCTAGAAATTATTAATATAAAAAGGGTTAACACCCAACAACAAGCATCTAACTCAAACATGCTTTCCTTTTGGTACTTATATCTGCAGAGTTGATTAAAAAAGGAAAGAAAACAGCCAATGGAGTTATTGCCTTGCAACTGAAGAAAAAAAGAACTGAAACTAGTAAATGGAGTTTTCAACAGATTAAAGAAGATTGATATCAAACACCAAACAGGATATGAACCACTACTGTTTTTCTTTAGGAATGATCCTGTTAGTAATTTTGCCCTGAATGTTCAGGTGAGAATCTTTCTACCCTGATTGCTAATAAAAGAAAAGTCATTTGACATCCTAAACAAAAAGAACTACATTTCGCATAAACTTGTCGCTTTATCATTAATTTTTAATACTTTTCAAACATTAATCGTTATCGAAAAATATCTTAATATAAATCTAATAGTTATTTTATATTTTAAGTTTAAAGACAAAATATTAATATTATTCTTCATTTTTATTGGTCTTCTACACTTTAATTTGATTGAAAGCCCATAATTTTCTAACTGGTAAAAATATTTAAAAAAAAACTAATTTTAAATGAACTGAAAGATTAAAATATTAGCAAGCAATTTAGGATAATTAAATAAAAAGCAATAGCAAGCAAGTTAATAATTAAAATAAATCAGTTTTGCAAGCAATAATCTCAAGCAAGCAAGTTAATAATTAAAATAAATCAGTTTTGCAAGCAATAATCTCAAGCAAGCAAGTTAATAATTAAAATAAATCAGTTTTGCAAGCAATAATCTCAAGCAAGCAATTTAACAATATAAACAAGCAATAGTAAGAAATTTATGATAATTAAAAAAATAAGTTTTGCAATTATAAAACTAAATTACAAATTATCATTAAAGCTGGAAAAATTAACTCTAGAATAATAAATGAATGATAAGCACATTTTCATTACACGATAAAAAAAAATGGTGTCTTCGGGAAATTATTAATATAAAAAGATTTAACACCCAACAAAAAGTATATAACTCAAACATGTTTTTCATTTTGTATTTATATCTGCAGCGTTGATTAAAAAAGAAAAGAAAACAGCCAATGGAGTTAATGCCTTGGTTTCATATACTACACTAAGAAAAACAAAACTCAAACTAGCAAGTGGAGTTGTCAACAGAATAAAGAAGATTGATATCAAACACCAAACAGGATATGAACCACTACTGTTTTTCTTTAGGAATCATCCTGTTAGTAGTTTTGCCCTGATTGTTCAGGTGGGAGTCTTCCTACCCTGATTGATAATAAAAAAAAAGTTTTTTGACACCCTAAAAAGAACTAAATTTCTCATAAATATCTTTTCCAGCTTTGAACTTTAATATTTTTCGAAGATTACCCTTTATTGAAAAATCTCTTAACATAATTCGAACTTATTCTATATTTAAAGGTTAAAACGGAAGATTAAAATTTTTCTGTATTTTTATTAGACTTCTATACTTTAATTTGATTGAAATCACATGTTCTAAAAATCACATGGTAAATCACATGTTATAAAAAATTAAAAACAACTAATAAAATTAACTGATAGATTCAAAAATTAGCAAGCAATTTAAGATAATTATACATCAAGCAATAGCAAGCAATCTTTTGTTCTAATGCAGCCAGCCTATGACAACAGTTAGTTAATCTTTACGACATAAGCAAAGGCTGCACCGGTGTTACTCAGTTAGCACTACCCAGGGGGCACGTGTAGCTTGAAAATATGCTACAGGCGCGAGTAACACTGCCCCTACAAAGCACTACGATCATATTAGAACTGGGCCTACGATTTAAAGTGGATTTTGAACCACTAGAAACAGTCATGGAACCGCCGTGATTCGTACCCGTGTGGTACCCAGCGCCAGAGCGTAAGCCACTCGGTCGTCAAGCAATTTAATAATATAAGCAAGCAATTTAGGATATTTAAAAAAAATCATTTTGAAATTATAAAAATTAAATTAAAAGTTATTCGTAAACCTGAAAACATTAACAATAAATTAACTATCAATCTAAAACTAACACATTTTTATTACAAGATAAAAACTGGTATTTTCTGGAAATTATTAATATAAAAAGAGTTAACACCCAACAACAAGTATCTAACTAAAACAGGTTTTTCTTTTGGTACTTATTTCTGCAGCGTTGATTAAAAAAAGGAAAGGAAATAGCCATGGAGTTGTTGCCTTGGTCTCATGTACTGCACTAAAGAAAAAACCAGAAGCTAGCAAGTGGAGTTGCCAATAGATTAAAGAAGATTGATATCAAATGCCTAAAAAGGATATGAACCACTACTGTTTTTCTTTAAGAATGGTCCTGTTCGTGTTTTTACGCGGATTGTTCAGTTGTGAGTCTTTCTACCCTGATTGATAATAAAATAATAGTGATTAGATATCCTAAACATAAGGAAATACATTTCTCGTTAAATTTCTTTTTGTGCTTTAATTTTTAATATTTTTCGAAAATTAAACTTTATCGAAAAATCTCTGAATATAAATCAAAGCCATTCTAAATTTTAAAAATGTAAAAATAAAAGATTAAAATTATTCTATATTTTTATTGGACTTCTACACTTTAATCCGATTAGCAGCAAAGAATCTTTGAAATGGTAATATATTTAAAAAAAACTTTAAAGTGAACTGAAAGATTAAAAAATTAGCAAGCAATTAAGTATAATTAAATAGCAAGCAATAGCAATCAATTGAGGATACTTTCTATGATTGCTAATAAAAGAAAAGTGTTTTGGCATCCTAAAAGTAAAGAACTGCATTTCTCATAAATATATTTTTTCACTTTAATTTTTAAGAATTTTTGAAAGATTACCTTTTATAGAAAATCTCTTAATATCAATCAAAGTTATTCAATATTTTAAATGCAAAGACAGAAGATTAAAATTATTCTATATTTTTGTTGGACTTCTATATTTTAATTTGACTGACAGAACATGATGTTATTCATTATGATTTTAACATGATGATGATCCAACAGGTAAAAATTAAAAAAAAAATTAAAATGAACTGAAAGATTAAAAAATCATCAAACAATTTGAGTTACTTATATAACAAGCCATAGCAAGTAATTTAGAATAATTAAAAAATCAGTTTTGCAAGTAATGATCGCAAATAAGCAATTTAACAATATATTCAAGCAATGGCAATCAATTTAATACTTTAAGCAAGAAATAGCAAGCAATTTAGGATAATAAAAAAAATCAGTTTTGAAAAGTTTTGCAGTTATAAAATTCAATTAATAATTATATTTAAATATGAAAACATAAATTCTGAAACAATAAATAAGCTAAAAATCTAAAAAAAACACAATTTCATTATAAGATGAAAAGAGCTATTTTCTAGAAATTATTAATATAAAAAGAGTTAACACCCAACAACAAGTATCTAACTCAAACATGTTTTTCTTCTGGTACTTATTTCGGCAGCGTTGATTAAAAAAGGAAAGAAAACAGCCATGGAGTTATTGTCTTGGTCTTATATACTACACTAAAGAAAAAAAACCCCAGAAACTAGCAAGGGGAGTTGTCAACAGATTAAAGAAGATTGATATCAAACATCAAAACAGGATATGAACCACTACTGTTTTTCTTTAGGAATGATCCTGTTAGTAATTTTGCCCTGATTGTTCAGGTGTGAATCTTTCTACAATGATTGCTAATAAAAGAAAAGAGATTTGGCATCCTAAACAGAAAGAACTACATTTCTCAAAAATATCTTTATCTTTAATTTTCAATATTTTTCGAAGATAGCCCTTTATAGAAAATTGTTATCAATCAAATTTATTCTATATTTTAAATATAAAAACAGAAGAGTAAGATTATTCTACATTTTTATTTGATTTCTATACTTTAGTTTGCGTGACAGTAAGTAATCTTTCAACTGGTAAAAACATAAAAAAATTTTTTAAATGAGCGAAAAGATAATTAAATAACAAGCAATTTAGGATAATTAAATAACAAGCAATTTAGGATAATTAAATAACAAGCAATTTAGGATAATTAAATAACAAGCAATTTAGGATGATTAAATAACAAGCAATCTAGGTTAATTAAATAACAAACAATAGCAAGCAATTTAAGATAATTAAATAACAAACAATAACAAGCAATTTAGGATAATAAAAAAAATGAATTTTGCAATTATAAATCTAAATTACAAATTATCTTTAAAAATGGAAATATTAACTCTGAAACAATAAATGAACAATAAATCTAAAACACATTTTAATTACACAATAAAAAGATCTATTTTCTGGAAATTATTAATATAAAAAGAGTTAACACCCAACAACAAGTATCTAACTCAAACAAGTCTTTCTTTTGGCACTTATTTCTGCCGCGATGATTATAAAAGGAAAGAAAACAACCAATGGTGTTATTGGCTTGGTCTCATGTACTGCACTAAAGAAAAAACCTGAAACTAGCAAGGGGAGTTGTCAACAGATTAAAGAAGATTGATATCAAACGCCAAAACAGGATATGGACCACTATTGTTTATCTTTAGGAATGATCCAGCTAGTAATTTTGCCCTGATTGTTCAGGTGCGAGTCTTTCTACCTTGATTGCCAATAAAAGAAAAGTGATTTGACACCCTAATTAATTCTCATAAATATCTTTTTCTGCTTTAATTTTTAATATTTTTCGAAGATTACCCTTTATCGAAAAAATTTATTAATACAAATCAAAGTTATTTTAAATTTTAAATGTAAAGACAGAAGATTAGAATTATTCTATATTTTTATTGGACTTTTAACTCTAATTTGATTAACAGCACATGATCGTTCAACCAGTAAAAAATTAAAAAATAAAACTTTAACATGAAAACTGAAAAAATAAAAAAAAATTACAAACAGCTTAGGATAAATAAATAGCAAGCAATTTAGGATAATTAAAAATAGCAGTTTTGCAATTATAAAATTGAATTAATAATTATCTTTTAAAGGTGAAAACATAAACAAACATCTTTAAAAGGAGAACATCTTTACATACATCACTTTACAAACATCTTTTAAAGCAGAAATATAAAACAAACACATTTTCATTACATGATAAAAATAGCCGTTTTCCGGAAATCTAATATATAAAATTCTCGCGTCACAGTGCTTGTTGTCAAACTCCTCCGAAACGGCTTGACCGATTCTTATGAAAATTTTTGTGCATATTTGGTAGGTCTGCGAATCGGTCGTAAACTATTTTTTAAACTCCTAAGTGATAAAGGTGGCCCACCCCTAAATATTTTTAAAAATTTTTTTGGCAAAACAATGTAATCGGTTACAATGTAGTGGTTTTCTTAAAAATTTTTTAGTCATGACATTACAGCACGTATGTTTAAACAAAAATTAAAGTCTTTAGTTGGCTTCATTACAAAATTACATATATTTGGCCCCACACGTTGCTGGATGTATTCGGTTGAGTGGCAAAAGCGAGGATTACCCCATGCTCACATTTTGATTTGGTTCATCGACAAAATACGTCCTGAAGACATCGATAGTTTAATTTCTGCAGAAATTCCAAATCCGTCTACTGATCAATTATTGTTTGATATTGTCACTACAAACATGATTCCTGGCCCATGCGGCCATCTGAATCGTTCATCGCCTTGCATGGTAGATGGAAAATGTACAAAGTGTTTTCCTAAAGATTTCACTAACGATACGGCCACACATGTCGACGGGTATCCAATATATCGTCGAAGAAGTACCGATAATGGCGGGCAATCATTTACTAAAACTATCAATAACGTAGACATTGAGATTGACAATCGTTGGGTTGTACCATATTCACCTCTGGAGCAAAACGTTCAATGCTCATATTAATGTTGAGTTCTGCAGTTCGGTAAAGAGCATCAAATATATTTGCAAGTATGTGAATAAAGGAAGGGATATGATTGTATTTAGAATTGAAAATACCAATGTGAACGCTCCTCCATTGAATAACAATGATGGAATAACGAACTACCAAATTTACCGGTACATCAGCTTCAATGAAGCTGTCTGGCGTATCTTCGGTTTCCGAATTCATGAACGGGTTGTTGGTTAAGGTCACCGGCCCAATGTCATTTCAAGATATACGTAAAGTAAATGGAGAACAGTATCCAACGTGTAAATATGCATGCCTTTCACTAGGCTTGCTAGAAGACGACAATAATTGGGACAGTATGCTTACTGAAGCAGCATTAAGGTGTACAGGAACACAAATTCGTCTACGATTTGCTATAGTGTTGACTGCTGGAGCTCAAACGTTGTGGGATAATCACAACGATTCAATGGCTGAAGATATATTGCATCGACATCGTACAAGGTGCAACGATCTAACGATATCATTCAGCGACGCAATGTGCAGTGAAGCATTGATTGCTATCAATGATCTTTGCATTTTCATTAGTTTTTAATTGCCATAATTAGTAGTAAATATGCAAATAACTATTTTTGATGTATATACAGCTATTATATGATCTAATTTCAAATATATTTATTAATTTAATATTTTAATTACATATTTAATTAAAAAAATATTTTATAGGAATAATGATATGGCAAAACAACGTTTGCCGGGTCAGCTAGTTATTAATATAAAAAGAATTAACACCCAACAACAAGTATCT
Source organism: Caerostris darwini (assembly GCA_021605075.1). Lineage (NCBI taxonomy): Eukaryota > Metazoa > Arthropoda > Arachnida > Araneae > Araneidae > Caerostris > Caerostris darwini. Next base: position 215,142 of record BPLQ01007631.1, on the reverse strand, counting down.
AACTCAAACAAGTTCTTCTTTTGTTACTTATTTCTGCAGCGTTGATTAAAAAAAGGAAAGAAAACAGCCAATGGAGTTATTGCCTTGCAACTAAAGAAAAAAAGAACTGAAACTAGTAAATGGAGTTGTCAACAGATTAAAGAAGATTGATATCAAACACCAAACAGGATAAGAACCACTACTGTTTTTCTTTAGAAATGATCCTGTTAGTAATTTTGCCCTGATTGTTCAGGTGTGAATCTTTCTACCCTGATTGCTAATAAAAGAAAAGTTCTTTGACATCCTAAACAAAAAGAACTACATTTCGCATAAACTTGTCGCTTTATCATTAATTTTTAATACTTTTCAAACATTAATTAACAGAAAGAATTGCATTTCTCAAAAATATCTTTATTTTTAATATTTTTCGAAGATTGCCCTTTATCGAAAATTGTTATCAGTCAAATTTATTCTATATTTTAGATATAAAAACAGAAGATTAAGCTTATTCTACATTTTTATTTGATTTCTATACTTTAGTTTGCTTGACAGTAAATGATCTTTCAACTGGTAAAAACATAAATTTTTTTTTAATGAACTAGAAAATTAAAAAATTAGCAAGCAATTTAGGATAATTAAATAACAAGCAATCTAGGTTAATTAAATAACAAACAATAGCAAGCAATTTAGGTTAATTAAATAACAAACAATAGCAAGCAATTTAGGTTAATTAAATAACAAACAATAGCAAGCAATTTAGGATAATTAAATAACAAACAATAGGAACCAATTTAGGATAATTAAATAAACAATAGCTGGCAATTTAGGATAATTAAATAAGAAACAATAGCCATCAATTTAAGATAATTAAATAACAAACAATAGCAAGCAATTTAGGATAATAAAAAAAATCAATTTTGCAATTATAAAACTAAATTACAAATTATCTTTAAAAATGGAAATATTAACTCTGAAACAATAAATGAACAATAAATCTAAAACACATTTTCATTACACAATAAAAAGATCTACTTTCTGAAAATTATTAATATAAAAAGAGTTAACACCCCACAACAAGCATCTAACTCAAACAAGTCTTTCTTTTGGCACTTATTTCTGCCGCGATGATTAAAAAAGGAAAGAAAACAACCAATGGTGTTATTGGCTTGGTCTCATGTACTGCACTAAAGAAAAAACCTGAAACTAGCAAGGGGAGTTGTCAACAGATTAAAGAAGATTGATATCAAACGCCAAAACAGGACATGAACCAACTACTGTGTTTCTTTAGGAATGGTCCTGTTAGTAATTTTGCCCTGATTGTTCAGGTGTGAATCTTTCTACCCTGATTGCTAATAAAAGAAAAATGATTTGACATCATCAACAGAACGTACTACATTTCTCATAAATATCTTTTTCAACTTTAATTTTTAATATTTCTCGTTGATTACCCTTTATTGGATAATATCTTAATATAAATCAAAGTTATTCTATATTTTAAATGTACAGATCGGAGATTAAAATTATTATATTTTTCATTGGACTTCTGTAAGTTAATTTGACTGGTAAAACATAATCTTTTAAATGGTAAAATTATTTTTTTTTAATTTTTAATTAACTGAAAGATAAAAAAATTGGCAAGTAATTTAATATAATTATAAAGCAATCAGTTTAATAAAATAAGCAAGCAATTTAGAATAATTAAAAAAATCTGAATAATATAAGCAAGCAATTTAGAAAAATTAAAAAATCAGTTTTGCATATAATTGCAAGACTGATTTTTTAAAATTATATTAAAATAAAAATAAAAATAAATTAAAAATTATCTTTATAGTTAAAAACATTAATTCTGAAACAATAAATTAACGAAAAATCTAAAACAATCACATTTTTATTACACGATAGAAAGATCTATTTTCTGGAAATTAATAATACAAAAAGAGTTAACGCCGAACAACAAGTATATAACTCAAACAAGTCTTTCTTTTGGTACTTATTTCTGCAGAGTTGATTAAAAAAGGAAAGAAAACATCCAGTGGATCTTAGTCTCATGTACTGCAATAAAGAAAAAACCTGAACCTAGCAAGGGGAGTTGTAAACAGATTAAAGAAGATTGATATCAAACATCAAAACAGGATATGAACCACTACTGTTTTCTTTAGGAATGATCCTGGTAGTAATTTTGCCCTGATTGTTCAGGTGTGAATCTTTCTACCCCTGATTGCTAATAAAAGAAAATCGTAGCATAAAGAACTACATTTCTTATAAATGTTTTGTTCAGCTTTAATTTTTAATACTTGTCGAAAATTAACAGTTATCGAAAAATCTCTTAACATAAATAAAAAATGTTCTGTATTTCAAATGTTAAAACAGAAGATTAAAAATATTCTATATTGTTATTGGACTTCTATACTTTAATTTGACTGACATCACATAGTTTTTCAACTAATAAAAAAATAAAACAACTTTAAAATTAACTAGAAGATTAAAACCTAACTATGAAACTAAAATTAAGTGTAAAAAAATATTTGAATTCATAAATAAAACAAGTATACATATCGCATAACATTAGCAATTCTTAATTCACCCGATTTTAACTTTATTAAAAATCAAGTATTTTACAATTGACATGTACAATCTGTTGCCTTGTTATCAGAATACGTCGCTAGATATGTTTGATTTAGTCTGCTAAAATAATTAATAATTTTAACAATACATAATAGTAAATAACTTATAATATTAAATAAATAATCATTTTAATGTGAAAAAATAATTCATATTTTTAGGAAGGTGTATTACTTCATAGTGTAATATACCTTCATAAAACTTTTAATAAGGTAAAAAAAAATTTTCTTTCATTTTTTCTTTAATTTTTACTTTTAATCTATTTTGTATTTTAATATGCATTTTTTGTATGTTACATTTTTTTTTCGGATTTTCACGTTTGGCTTTATTTTCTATATCTATTGATGAGTGCACGTATAAATAATCAATTATTTCGAAATAAATATTAAAAATAGTAATTATTTCTCTATAAATATTTAAAATAGTAATTATTTCACATTAAATAGTAATATTAGTAATAATTTTTCAATAAATTACAAAATAGCCAACGAAATAAATTTCTTAATCTTAATTAATAGAAAGTAAATGACTTGCAATGAATGTTCATTTTTTTTTTTTTAGTTACTTTGTAATCAGTTGCACTAAAACTCCAGTTTATAAGAGTCTTCATCTTTAGCAGTGTTAAGATTACTTGTACTTCTAGTTTAAAATAGGAGGAATCTGTGTAAAGGCTCTAAAAGTTTACCAAAATATCCTTTTGTAGAGGATTCTGTGTTATTTATGAAAGTCTAATAAAAATATGATTGAACAATTGGATTGATTTGTTGCTGTAGCGGTTAGCACTATAATTATACGCAAGCAGGTATACCAAGTTATGTAAAATATGTTGTTGACGATTAGAGATGTGACAGATTTTTAATATGAAAGTTTCAGGTGAACTTAAATTGATTCTTATTAAATATTAATGACTATATCAATATATCCTATATCATCACTGAAAAAATGATTACAAATTATTAAATACAACAAATGCATTATTTAAAAGATAATACATAAGTAATCTAAAGATATATATTATAAATACCAGATAAATATATGTAATTCATACATATTTGTTAATTTCTTGCTTTTTTTTTCGTGTTCTAAGTTTCAAAAAATATATTCTTTTATAAATAAAGTGAAATCATGTGAAAAAATAAAATTATTAACGAAAATAACTAAGTAATAAAAACTCTGCTTAAAACAGGCATTCAAAAAAATGAAAAACAAGAAGAATCATTGTAATTAAGAAAATTGAACCTGAAAGAAATGTAGAACTTCCTACAGACCAAAATGTACAAAACCGTATTGTTAAAGGAGTTTCCTTTTTTTCGTTATACTTATTTTATATGTATAGTTATTTTATTTTTTAACACACTGACAATAAATAACATCTTTTCTAAATTTCAATCTTTATCACTTAGCTTTTATCTTGCTGGAAACATAAATAACACATAAATGAAAATAGACAACAGAAAAATACTTTCTAAATAAAAGCATTATATATGCATTAAAGTTAATTTTCTCGACTGCACACTAGGAACACTTTAATAATTCTAACAAAAAACACAAAAGTTCTGTCCTTTTAAAACCTTTTTGACAAATATGTCTGCTTTAAAAAAAATGCATTACAGTGAATCCGCCACCAGGGATCATGTATTACACAGGCGCATTTTGAGACAAAACACAAGCCAGACATCTTGAAAATATAACTTCTTTTGCAAACCAGTACAACAAACAATTCCTAAACTCCAAACAGGAGGAATTTACTTTTGAATGTATAAGTCTGCTTGCTGAAGTGTTTTTAAAATATATCTCTTTGAAAGTCGTCAAGAATAAGTGAAGGTTTCGAGTTTTTTTGATGCTGTTTGTTTCGTTCGAATGAAAGAAATTTCAATTCTAAAGACATCCCGAGTTTAAAAATATCTTAAGCTTCTTGGTGAATTTCAAGATGGCTATTTTAAAACCAGTAGTGCTGTGTATTAGAAATTTTTCGGTTATGTTCAATTTTATCAGGATGTTTGCTTCTCTTATTAAGGTAGTTTGAAATTAAAATCAATATGGAAAGCATTTTGTCGAGACAAGATTCTGCTTTTATGAGAATTGAAATATTTCATTATAATATTGCTTTTTTTTTTTTTTTAAGAAACATAGTAACGCATTTTATTTTATTATGGTAATCGACAAAATGTCTAATTATATTTTTGAATTCTAGTAGTTTATTTTATAAAATTTCAATATTGTATTTTATTATTCGTATTATCATGTATACTATTAAAAATAATTGAAATGTCCAGACATATCTTTAAAGATACATGAACATATTGATAGGTTTCAGAATGACGGTTAATTAAATTGAAGTTGTATATGAGGATTTTTATTATAATAATTTATATTTTCACAATATTTAACGTTTCAAAATCAGATTTATGTGTAATATTAATAGCATACATTATTCATAAATAAGTAATAAAAAATTTTTGCTTCGCAAAAAAATTTATTAAAAAAAAATCACAAAAAAAACCCAGATCCAATTCAATCAAGAAAATTGAATCTGGAAAAAATTTAAAGTACTTCCCACAAACTATAAGTTATAAGACCGTATTGACAAAGATGCTTCCCTTTCTACTTTATAGTTATTTTATCCTTTTTTGACAATAAATAATATTTTTTCTAAATTTTAATCTATATCACTTAACTGAAATCATATTTTATCTGCTAAAAACATAAATAACACATAAATGAAAATAGACAACAGAAAAATACATCTTAAAAAAATGACAACATTATATTTTCAATAAATTTCATAATTTTTTTCGACTTCACAACCGAGAATAACTCAATAATTCTAAACAAATATCTAAAAATATCTTAAACTTCTGGTTTTAAAATAGCCATCTTGAAATTCACCAAGTAGTGCTGTGTATTAGAAATTTTTCGGTTATGTTCAATTTTATCAGGATGTTTGCTTTTCTTATTAAAGCAGTTTCATCAGAAAATAAATATGAACATGTTTTTAGGCAATATTCTGTTTTATATGTGAATTAAAATATTCCAAATATTCCACAAATATTCTCGTATAGTATATATATATTACAATACGAGAAAATACATAAAACAATATACTTTAACTTGCAGAAACTTTATGTTTCTGTGTTCTTTCTCAAGAAACAGAATATCATAACCCTACATAATGCATATTATAATAGTACTCTGAAGTTACGAGGTAGCTTAAGTACGTTTACGCTAGTTCACGCTATTCAGAATTCGAATTTGTATGCATAAATATATATGTTTTGTTTACTTGAAACCAAGGAACAAAAATAAGAATATAATAAAATATAGAAACGCAAACGCAAATTTATAGAAAATAATAAAATTGCGTTTAGTACTTCATAATTTTCTACTTCTAAAATATTCCTGCATGAAAATATTTCACAGTTATTTTTTTAATGTATATATTTGAAAACCTAAATTTTTTTAATATCGTAAAAAATTTAGAACCGGAAAAAAACTTTCAAATAAGGAAAAAAAAATATTACCTTTAAATTTTTTTGCAATCAAAATACTCTAGAAAATATGAAAATTATAAATAAAATCTAAATAAGATAAATTAAAAACAACTTAATCCCGAATTTTTGTAATCAGATTATACATTTTTTTGTCTATATATATATATATGCTTAGAAAATCAAACATTAAATTTTTATTATATTTTTATATTTAGTACATTTTAACATTCTCATATCTATTAAATTGTTTTTATTCGAATGTAGCATCACAATTTTTCATCGAAAAAATATAGTAAGGCATCTATAAACTATATATTTTTTTTTTTTTGGATTTGATTCAAATAATAAATATAAACAAATATGACCTGTGTTTGTATGGCTTAAATAGTTTTCATTAAGTAAAATGTGGGTAACGATTGTGAAATTCGATACGAGCCTCCTTATGAATAAAAGGTCCCCAATATCAAATTCCTCTGAAATTCTTACTTATTATTTATATTAAGATATATTAAAATTTTCTTTTCTTATCTTTTAAATGTTTATCTAAATGTAGCATCACCATTTCTATTGAAAAATATAAGACGTTCGCAAATTTATTTTGAAATTGCATTAAAATTATATAAACAAATATGACATGTGTTCGTCTGGCTTTAATAGTGTTCATTAAGTAAAATGTGGTAAATAAACGAATGTGAAATTCAATGAAAGCTTCATTATGATTAAAATGTCATCAATATTAATCTCATCAAATTTATTTACGTATTACTTATATTAAGATACATTATAAATTTCCTTTTAATGAGTATGCTATTTAGTTTCTTAAGGTATGTAACTACATTTAAAAAGCGATTTATACCAAATGTTATAATTTTTTATTTAAAATTATTTTTTATTAAATTCCAGTTATTCTACTTTTCAAACTATCTTTGTTTGTACTCTGCTATTAAAGAAACGAAATTATAATGATTTTAATATTAACTTGCAACACTTTCTTCAAACGGGAAGTAGGGTTCAAGGTCAATGAATGAACCGGAAGTTAGATTGTTTTTTTTTTTTTTGTAATATTTTAGGAATTTAATTGTAATTTGCTCATTGTACAAGTTACTAATTCCGTGTATTTAACTAAACCATTTTATCAACAACAGATTCCTTTTACACTGATAACATTTTTGCTTTGAATTCTGTTACACTATTCTTGTTTTTGATTTGCTGTTTTTTTATTTTTTCCTATGTCTAAAAAGCATAAAACTAATAATGGAAATAAACAGAAGATTTGTATTTGTTCTCACATTGCAATATAACAACAATTGCAGCTTTTGTTATCTGTCTTCTTTGAGCTGTTTATATCACTTCTAAACATTTATTTCCGACATAGGAATGCTCACTGAAGGCCTTCTGCAGCATTCTGTACGTTTCCGCAAACGAAATTGAATAGAAGTTCTTTGATCAATTAATTCGGACATTTCAAAAATCACCGGAATCAGTTTTAGCGTCTCACAAAGCCGAGCGTAACTCAAACACTAAGGAATATTTTGACGTCAAATTTCACACAGATGTTAAGGACTGCGCCAGCAACCTAAAAAAATTGAAATTCCATAAGCACCGGGAATTTTAAATTGAAAATTGGTCTTACTTTTTGGACGCAATAGTATATCTAAAAAGGCATAAAACTAATAATGAAGTCAACGGAAGATTTGTATTTGTTCTCACATTGCAATATAAAACAATTGCAGCTTTTATTCATTACTGTTTCGTCAATATTATTACAATGGATGGACAGGGATTTGTAGCTGGTGTAAATATCAATAAACGCTGGTATAGTGTAAAATATACAAAGAATTAAATGCTGAACTCCTTTAAAAGACTATTAATACTCTCAAATGTTACTGATCAAATGTTATTAAATAAATGTATCCATAGCACGACATAATTATTGTCACCTAAGTATTATACTGTGTACATTAATGGACACAGGTATTAATGGAATTTATAATAGTGTTTTAGAGTCAATATTGGAAAAAAAAAGTATTTTGTAAACATGTAAACGTTTCAATAATGTTCGTAATTATTGGTAAAGTGTACTGATGTTTTTTATGACTTTTCGAAAATACTAAATGTATTATAGATTAATCTTGGTGATTAAACTCTACAGTTTATGTTGCCTTCGATAGAGAATGTATTGATTCTTCAAAACAGTTTTCAGCAAACATAAATCTAGAAGGAAAAAAATTATGGGCAACCAGCAAACAAAAAGAAGTTCTTATATCATAAGATAGATTGATCTATTATAATTTATGTTTTTATTGAATAAATAATAAATTATTTCAGAAAAAGCCTAAATGAATACTTTATATTCATTTTCTGAAAAATTCAATTGTTATCATGAATTCTATACGAAAAATACAATATTTCGAAAAAGTATTGATGTATCATTTTGAAATTTTAAGAAAAATAATAATAAATATAAGCTAAAGTTATCATAAAGTGATAATTACTTGTGTATCATTTATCAAAAATCACAATTTTCTAATAACAAATAAAAACCGATAAAAACAGGCATATGCGAAGAAAAAAGTAAACTAAATAAATTGTAAGGAATATCAATTCAATTAAATATGCATTCGAAAAAAATAACCATTTCAAATAAATAGATTTCACTAATTTTCTAATAACATCAATTCACTTTATTATCATTTATCAAAAATCGCAATTTCCTAATAATAAATAAATACCTATAAATACATATACGGAGAAAAATTTTAACTAAATAAATATAAGGAATATCAATCTAATTAAATATGCATTCGGGATAAATAACCATTTCAAGTAAATAGATTTGATTAATTTTCTAATAATTTAGGTGTTTTAGACATATATAATCATGTATTAACAAGTTGATATTCTGGTATGCAACATAAAAAACGATTAAGTGCATTAAGAAAAAAAATGAAATTTATTTTTCCTAAATTTACGAAATGAAGACATATTAAAAATTCTTATTTTAATTGCCAAGCAATCAAACTTGAAATTAATATTAATTCTATTAATATTATTTCATGATTTTAATAAAATTCGGAAAAAATCTGATAAAATTAAGTAATTGTATTCTAGTGAATTATGGTAAAGTATACTGATGTAAGTAAATGATAAAGTATATGATAATTGGAACCTGATTGTCGAGTGACTAGCACTCTGGCGGTTGGTGCCATGGATATTTGTAGTGGTACGGAATACTCCTTATACTGTAGGTATCGGTCTAATGAAACTAGTGCATAGGGATGACAACCCTATTCTGTAAAAAAGAAATCAGCTCCTGTCTCAAAATCTGCTATAAGGCAGACGGCTTTGGCCAACCATGGGCTGTAGTGCTAGGCAATTAGTTAGAATTATAAAGAATTATTTTGTAGTTCAAGACATGAAGAAAAATGATTAATCACAAAATTAAGCATTTAAATTAATAAAACAACCATGAACTTTTACTGGCTCAATTGCTCAATGCATAAACTTATAAATTAAACTATACAACTATACGAACCAAATTAGTAAAAGCACTTATTCAAATGAACTTCTTTTCAAAATATTACCACTTTAGAATGAAATTTATTCGTATGACGAATGAAGGTACTTGAAACCATAATAAATAAATACTTCAAATTATTTTTTAAATAACTTCCAACTTTTGAAGTTTCTAATAATGCTACGATATGGAATAAAAAATTAATATCTTAAGAGTTCGCAAACTATTTAAATAGATTGAAAACTGAGAAAATAATATAAAAGATGCAATAAAAAAAGTGGATGATTTATGACCTTAAACGCTTTAATGAAATTTATAGAAATAGTTTTACCAAATAAGAAATGGTATAAAATGACAAAAAAAAAATAACGAATTGACACGAATTGGTGTTTAAATTAAGTACAAAAGTTTTGGCTCAATCATTACGAGCTGAACTAGAAAAAAAAAATGTTAGCATAATTTAACTTGATTTCAAATTTAAAACGGTGTGTACAAAAGGAACTTTTTTGGTATAATGATAATTTATTTTGAAGGTTGAAAAATAATATTCCCCATTATTAAATTGAAAGTGTTTTCAGATTTAGTATTAAAATATTCCATAAAATTGAGTTTAAATTATCGTGATTTTGCATTTGACATGTTGTTTAAATTATTACATATTCCTGACATTGAATGCTAAACGTTAGACATGTTATTTACATTGAATGTTATACATATTCGACATGTTAATTATATTGAAAGTTATACATATTCGACATGTTATTTACATTGAATGTTATACATATTCGACATGTTAATTATATTGAAAGTTATACATATTCGACATGTTAATTATATTGAAAGTTATACATATTCGACATGTTAATTATATTGAAAGTTATACATATTCGACATGTTAATTATATTGAAAATTATACATATTCGACATGTTAATTATATTGAAAGTTATACATATTCGACATGTTAATTATATTGAAAGTTATACATATTCGACATGTCAATTATATTGAAAGTTATACATATTCGACATGTCAATTATATTAAAAGTTATACATATTCGACATGTCAATTATATTGAAAGTTATACATATTCGACATGTCAATTATATTGAAAGTTATACATATTCGACATGTTAATTATATTGAAAATTATACATATTCGACATGTTAATTATATTGAAAGTTATACATATTCGACATGTTAATTATATTGAAAGTTATACATATTCGACATGTTAATTATATTGAAAGTTATACATATTCGACATGTCAATTATATTAAAAGTTATACATATTCGACATGTCAATTATATTGAAAGTTATACATATTCGACATGTCAATTATATTGAAAGTTATACATATTCGACATGTCAATTATATTGAAAGTTATACATATTCGACATGTCAATTATATTGAAAGTTATACATATTCGACATGTCAATTATATTGAAAGTTATACATATTCGACATGTCATTTGTATTGAATGTTATACATATTCGACATGTCATTTGTATTGAATGTTATACATATTCGACATGTTATTTATATTGAATGTTATACATATTCGATATGTTATTTACATTATTACATACTATTTACATTGAATCGCCATTTAGCATTGCACGTGTTATTTTCATTAAATGCAATTGACAAAAAGATATTTTCATATAAGATAATTTAAAACAAATTAGATTGTTTAGACTCCAGATATGTTTTTAAAATTAATTTTCCCTTCTACTTGTCCGTCAGTGAAATGAAAATCCTTTAAGTATGTTTAGAAAAATGTTTATATGTTATTTAATGCTTATATATTATTAAATAAATATGCTTAGCAAATATGTTTTAACAAAATTAATATATATTTAACTAGTAAATTAAAAATATTCTAGTAACTAGTAAACTTCTAGTAAAGTTCTTTTTTACATTTAATTGTTAAACAAATTCTATAAAATTGAGTTTAAATTATTGTGATTTTGCATTAGTGTTATTTACATTGAATGTTATACATGTTAGAGATGTTATTTACATTATTACATATTATTTATATTATTTCATTAAATTTACATTGAATGATATACATGTTAAATATGTTATTTACATTATTACATGCTATAGTGTGAATTACATTACTACATGTTATTTACATTATTACATGTCATAGTGTCGATTACATTATTACATTTCATTTACATTGAATCGTCATTTAGCATTAGACTTATTTACATTAAATGTCATTGGTAAAAATATATTTTAATATATGATAAATTCAATCAAATTAGATTACTTCAGATATGTTTTTACAATTAACTTCCACTTCTACTTGTCCGTTAGTGAAATTAAAATCCCTTAAATATGTTTAGAAAAATGTTTATATATAATTTAATGCTTATATATTGATAAATAAATATGCTTAGCAAATATGTTTTAACAAAATTAATATATATTTACCTAGTAAATTTAAAATATTCTAGTAACTAGTAAACTTCTAGTAAAGTTCTTTTTTACATTTAATTGTTAAACAAATTCAATAAAATTGAGTTTAAATTATTGTGATTTTGCATTAGTGTTATTTACATTGAATGTTATACATGTTAGATATGTTATCTACATTATTACATATTATTTATATTAGTTGATTTAATTTACATTGAATGTTATACATGTTAGATATGTTATTTACATTATTACATGCTATGGTGTCGATTACATTATTACATGTTATTTACATTATTACATGTTATAGTGTCGATTACATTATTACATTTCATTTACATTGAATCGTCATTTAACATTAGACTTATTTACATTAAATGTAATTGGTAAAAATATATTTTCATACATGATAAATTCAATCACATTAGATTACTTCTGATATGTTTTTACAATTAACTTCCACTTCTACTTGTCCGTTAGTGAAATTAAAATCCTTTAAATATGTTTAGAAAAATGTTTATATATAATTTAATGCTTATATATTGATAAATAAATATGCTTAGCAAATGTGTTCTAACGAAATTAACATATATATATATATACATAGTAAATTGTTGTATTTCAATGCAGATTTTCTGAATTTCTTTTAAATACAAGTTATCTATTTCTAAGTAATCAAAAGATGCTTACAAAGATAGATGAATAAAATACTTTGATGCAATGTATACGGGCAATTATTGCATTCCATTATCCAAACCATTAAGTAGAATTGAATGAAAATGCAATGGCTAATTGCATTACTAAATCAATCTAACGATCGGCCCACTCCATTGATTTAAAGAGGCAGTTTCTTTAACATTCCTCAGAAGGTTTTAATTGCAAATTTACTCAATGGAGCGTGCATAGTTTTATTGTGTACTTTTTTTTATATTTTTTTAAGTCAAACTCTTTTAATAATAATTCATAATCAAAAGACATGTGTAGGAAACCATACAAGAAATGTTTTAAAAATTTGGAGTCAATTTTAAAGCAGATTTAAAACAATTGTTAGTAAAAGCTGATGAATTTACTTTAAACTATATGGGGCCTGAATGGCCGAGTGGCTAGCGCTCTGGCGCTTGGTACCATAGGTTCGAGTCCCGGCGGTGCCATGGATGTTTGTAGTGGTTCAGAATCCACTTTAAACTGCAGGTCACGGTGCTAATAGGATCGTAGAGCATTACGGGGGCATTGTTACTCCGCTTCCGTGGCTTATCTTCAAGTTACACACGCCCCCTGGGTAATGCAGAGTGAGTAACGTCTGTGCAGCGCTTGCCTTAAGGCGACCAAGCTATCTAAGTGTTTGCTAGCTGCATTAGAACAAAAAAAAAGTTTGATATGTGACATCGTTATTTAGCAAGTAAATGTTTCATCTCGTATGATATACGATATACGTTGCGTTTCTTAAATGTTATTATCATAATTAATCAAATCTAAATAAATTAGGGTCAGAATCTTTTGTCTGTTTTAACAGCATTTGGATAAATTCAGATAAAGCAGCAAGCTGTCCAAGACCAAGCTGTCTAAATCTTTGCCAACTGCATTAGAAAAAAAAAAAAAAAAAAAAAAAACTTTAAACTATATAAATGGAAATCATTTAATCATATAAGGAACTTTAAAGTTTAATCAATGAAATTAATTACAATTTTAGTAAACTTTCCCTAATTATTTACAATGTCATTTCATTAAACATATTAGATTGTTATTTTAGAAGATAAAAATTTAGTAAGGAATTTGCAATTAAAAATTAACTATTCTTTTGTGAAATAAATCATTGTTGATTTACAATTGTTCACTTATTAAATTGGTTTTTTTTTTGCTAGAATCATTCAAAAAAGGTAAATTTAGTAAAACAACTGATTTTACCTTTTAAATAACGGTAGTTTACATGAATTAATGTTAATTTTGATTTTTAGTTTTAGTTTAATCGATAACTTCATAAGTTATGGGTCCCATACATTCTTCCACAACGATTTGAAATGAACACTACCAATTACAATAATATATCTTCTATTTTTAATTTAATGGATAATTTCATAAGTTATTGGTGAATTTTGACTTGAGGTTATTTTCCACTACAGTAGCTAATCTATAACAAATTCAACGGTACATAGGATGTATTATAGGGGTTCATGGGTCCCATAGTTCTTCCACAACAATTTAAAATGGAAACAAACAAGCACATCAATACCATCGATCTTCCTCTCCAACTCATCAATTTAAATCTAAAGAACTTACTGGACTTACTAGAGCCTATTCCGTATATAGGTTGGAAAATTTTCATTTTGTACCACATTTTAGATATTGAACACAACTTCTTTACTTTGACAGCCCAAAGAGATTTCTACAATGCCTCTAGGATCCATCTTATTACAGACTAGCAAAGGACTCCCGTATGTTATCTCTATAATCCTATATGGGGTATATCATTTTTCATATCAAAATAAATACCAATTTGTGGCCTGATGGTACTTTAGCTAACGTTCAAGAGGATGAAAGTTCAATCCCGGTCGCTACACGACCCTATAATCTCTGCTATGGAGAAAAAAAACTCTATGTTAACCTCTAGGTAGAGGGGCCTGAATGGCCGAGTGGCTAGCGCTCTAGCGCTCGGTACCCAGGTTTCGGGTTCGAGTCCCGGCGGTGCCATGGATGTGTGTAGTGGTTTGGAATCCACTTTATGCAAGAAGCCACTTTATGCCAGTTTATCCACTTTATTATTATATGATGCAAGAAGATGATGCCTAGAATACAGGTATGTTACTTCCAAGTAATATTGACATTGTAAATTTGCAAATGCTTAACTGACTATTGTATTTTATTAGAAAAATTCACTATTTCGCCTATATTGAATTGAAGAGGGAATTTACATATTTCGCACCAGTGAGTGAATTTATGAAGGAATACTTTCAGATTAAAGATAAACCGTAGGTATCGGTCTAATATGACCGTAGAGCGTTGCGAGGACATTCTTACTCCGCGTCCGTGGCTTATCCTCAAATTACGCGCGCTCCCTCGGTAATGCAAAGTGAGTAATGTCTGTGCAGCGCTTGCCTTAAGGCATCCAAGACCAAGCTGTCTAAGTGTTTGCCAGCTGCATTAGAAAGAAAAAAAAACCATCTAGATAGAGCGATTAATAATTATTGTGTTAGCAAGAAATTTCTTTCGATTTTTGCCATGCTTTTAAATGGTGAAATCCGAAAATAATTTCTTGCTAATCCAATTTTACTAAACCTAATTGCATGAGGCTTTACAGGTTTACTCATATACAACATGAAAATGATAAGCAATTCTCTTTGAAATAATTATCCAAAAATTACGAGAAATTATTAGTTAAGGGACAAAATCATGAATGTTGTTGTTTCATATCCCACTTAATTTATAACAACAGCTAGACCATGTCCAAGAACGTATACCGAGTCATGATAAAGGCTAAAAAAAATGCAGCTTTTCTTTTTGCCCTTGACCTTGTGGTACAAAGACATTGTGCACCCAAACACAGAATTCTGACTTTACCCCACCCAGTAATACCCCTGTGTATCCATTTTAGTCCCCTTTCACGACATGCTTGGGCTACAGCGGCTGTTCTGACGCGGGCCCATGCATGTCGAAAAAGGCGACCTCAAGTAAACGATTCACATTTCAAATTTATTTATTTAAAAGAAAAATTAAATATTATTAAATATAATCATTTATAATTTATGCTTGTAATTTATATTTAATAAAATTGTTAGTGATAATAGTTTGAAAATTTATTTTTAATAAAATATTTCCAAAATCAATTTGCATAAACCCCCCAAAAAATATTCTGAAAATCTAAATTTAGCAATAGATAATATATAGCATTATCAAATATTTTTAAGTATTTAAGATTTTTGATAGAAATAGTATGTATAATTTCCAGTCGATGTTTAAATATTGAATCTGCTGTCGCTTAATATGCACATCAGTATCAGACTGAGGTAAATGATACATAAATACTATTGAATTGTTGTAATTAATTAAAAAATATATATATTTTACTTTTAAATCCTTCATACGTGTTTTGTAAAATTTAAATATTTTTCTATTTATATACTAGTGGATTATACTTTTTTTTACATCAACTAACAGGAACTTAGGTGGAAAAGCTTGCAAAATTAATTTTAATTTGGTTTTAATCTGTTATCACAAGACATTGGAAAAAAAATTATTGAAGTTAAAAATCTAATTTTAATTTTGTTCCAGATTAGCAAGCAGTTTCTGATATCTGCAAAAAAAAAAAAAAAAAGGTTTTAAGAAAAAATATTTCCTAAGCGGCTTGAGGCAATGTTTACTTTTTTTTCCGGGCAAATTAGTTTGATTTTGCAAAGCAGGCAAAAAGTTGTTATTAAGAAATATTTTTCTAGAAATTAATAAAGATTCTTGGAAGTATTATGTTTTGCTAATTACTAGTTAAAAAAAAAATTAGCTGATCATTTTTTCTGTGCTTTTTCTGACAAGATTAATTAATCATTTTTCTACTAATTTTGTGACTCATCATAAAATGATTTAACACTTTATTTATGAACTTAATAATGAAGATAGAACTCCCAACAGACTTGATTAATTTTTAAAAAAATATCTGAAGCATTTTTAAATATTTTTAACTTTTGACGAGATAAAATAAAAATTTTGCTGTTCAATGTAAATAAAACTTTGTTATATTTCTGTTATACATCACTTGAAAATTATACGATTTTTTATAAAAATTATACTTGATTTAAAAACTTCATAGTTAGAATAGTAAAATGTTTTTCAAAGTATAAATAATAGTGTTAAGAAAATGTTTGGCAATACCTGAAGGTTTGGTTTTGATTTGGTTTGGTTTATTGCTCTACTGTCATCTTATGCACACTTTAGGCTAAACAGACCGGGACCTACAGTTTAAAGTGGATTCCAAACTACTACAAACAACCATGGAACCGCCGGGACTTGAACCCGAAATCTGTGGCACCGAGAGCCAGATCTTTTATTTTAACTTCCAGCTTGCATAATAAAAACAATATTTGCATTTGATTTTATTTATGGAAATTTCAACAAGATATTTTTTGGTTGTTTCTTATCCCACTTGTAGATATCAATATCGAGACTAAATTCAAGAACCATGTTATCTCATGGAATTAGGGAAATGAGGGCTGCTTTTGTTGTGCTAGAGCACCCGTAGTTAGAAGTCTCATTTGACTCCATAACGTTAACGCGGTAGGATTATCAGCCCTACGCCCAATAGTTATATTAGACCAGGAGCTACGGCTTAAAATGGATTCCAAACCACTACAAGCTTCCATGGTACAGCCGGGACTCTAACTGGAAACCGGTGGCACTGAGTGCTAGAGCTCTAGTCACTCGGCCCTCAGGCCCTTTTATTAATCTAAATTGTTTCATGTTTTTCAGTTATAAGTTTATATGTTTTCATGTGATTCAGTTAAAGTTATGTTTCAGTTTATTTCTATAAGAATATCGTAAATGCAATGCACCATAAAAAACAAATACAATATAACCAATATAATTGCTGGAATTAATTAGATATATCTTATTAATTACTATTATTAGTGAGGTATAAGGAAATGTTGGCAAATAGCCTTTTTTCGGATAAATCTTTCTTGAAAATCTTTTTGATCTTTCTTGAAAATAAATAAAATGCGGAATACATATATATATTAATTTTCCATGCTCCTTACAGAAATAAATTGCACTAAGAATCTAAACTTTTCTTTGATCTTCATCAAAATATATAAAAGAATTTTGGCATCAGGAAAGAGTTTTTTTAAAACAATTTCTTGTGGAGTCAACTAGGAGTATTAGGTCTTTTTTTATTCGCAATTAATATGTCAATCATTTGCGGTTTATCATATTTTGTGTTTGTCTTTTTTCATTAGAAACTGTATAGAACGCCTTTTTTTTAAGGTAAACATTTTTAATTCCATGCGCAAAGAACAGCGCAACAGCCCAGTGTGGGCAAAAGCCGTCTACCTAATGGTAGATTTCGAGACGAGAGATGATTTTCTTTTTAAGAGGTAGGGATGTCAGATCTACGCCCACCATTCAACAGTCGTATAAGATCGATACCTACAGCTTAAAGTGGATTCCGAACCACTACAAACATCCATGGCACCGCCGGAACTCGAACCCGAAACCTGTGGTACCAAGTGCCGGAGCGCTAGTCACTCGACCATTCAGGCCCCAATAAGTAACCTACAAGTAAGTATTTAATCTGAAACATACTCTTATTCGTCGCCCAATGTTAAAGTGCCGAGCAAGTATACAGGAGAGCTGCATGAATATGCTAGCGGCTTCCATTGCATGTATTGTATTCAGAAAAATATAATTCAATGGTGATTATTGCTAATGTGTAAAGGTAACATAAATAAACGTTTCTAATGTTTATTTTTTTCATATTTTAAATTAAATCCCCCCTTTCGTATAAAATTGGATTTAAATTAAAAATTTTACAGAAAGATATATTTATCAAGCTATTGTTTTGTCATTTCCAAAAGCTATACTGACATGGTTCATGTAAACTGCTTTTATACCCTTTATAATTTACATAATCAACATTAGCTGATGGAGGGACTGAATGGCCGAGTGGCTAGCGCTCTGGCACTCTGTACCACAGGTTTCGGGTTCGAGTCCCGGCGGTGTCATGGTTGCTGGTGGTAGTGGTTCGGAATCCACTTTAAAAAGTAGGTCCCGGTCCTAATAGGATCGTAGAGCGTTGCGGGGTCATTGTTACTCCGCGTCCGTGGCTTATCTTCAAGTTACACGCGCCCCCTAGGTAATGCAAAGTGAGTACGTCTGTGCAGCGCTTGCCTTAAGGCATCCAAGACCAAGCTGTCTGTGTTTGACAGCTGCATTAGAAAGAAAAAAAAACATTAGCTGATGGTTGCAACAAGACGCAGTCATATATCATGAATGTCATTTTTTTTTTGGCTTCGAAGACTTAGCTAATAACTCAAAACAAACCGAAAGTGATTGTAACTTGAGTTGACTGGGTGTTTTGACATTTATGTTCATTTAAGCTGATTTATCTCAATTTATCCAAATGCAAAGCGAAGATGACACTATGGAGAACGATCAAATATACTAAACAACAACAAAAAAAACCTCAAAGTTCGTAAATTCGTAAGTTGTCCATCATAAACGACAGATATCTAGTTGAACTTTGAAAAGAATTTGGGATGAAATGAAAAAATGCACGGTATATTTATCACCCAAAATAAAAGGAAAATAACCAAGATGAATTGATGGAAGCGCGTGATCGCATAGATAGAAAATCTATAAAATAAAAAATAAAAAAAAAATAAAAAAAACTTTGAATAACACTTATTACAAAACAGAAACAACGTAATAGAAACTTTAAATAGAGACTTTTCGTAAAAAAATTAAGTAGTGTTGCCCTCTTTTATCGCCATTCTCAGTCAGATTAATAAATCTTAGAAAAAGAAAGAACTTTGTATTCGAAAGCAGCTTACAGACTGTTTTTATTTATTTTTTTTGGTCTTCATATTCCGAATTTCGGAACAAAATAAGTTCCACGGTATCTGGTATATGGAGGAATTTATACAAAGATAGGGTTTGGTTTGTCGCTCTACAGTCATCTTATACACTCGAGGGCTAAATAGTTTAATACAGTTTAATGTGTATTCCAAACCACTAGGAAACATCCATGCCTCCGCCAGGATTCAAACCTGAAGCCTGCGATACCAAAGGTCAACCGCTTTGGCCCTTGGCCACCAGGCCGCTTGATACAAAAGAGAAGGGGTTAAAATCTATGGTTTCGTTCGTTTTATGGCTCTACGGTTATTTTGTACAAACTCTACGCTAATTAGACCGGCACATACAGTTTAACGTGGATATCAAACTACTAACAAACATCCATAGCACCGCAACGTTTGGTTTGGTTTGCGCTCTACGGTCATCTTTGTACACACTTTAGCTAAACAGACTGGGACCTACAGTTTAAAGTGTATTACGAACCACTACAAACATCCATGCCACTGCTGGGACTTGGGTCAGGACTTAACACTTGGCCATACCACCGCAAGGATTCCAACCTGAAGCCTGTGGTATCAAAGGCCAGAGCGCTAGCCAATTGGCCATCGGGCCTCTAAAATCTATGGAGTTTAGACTTTGAAGAATACCCTTTGGTTTGAAATCTACAAAGTAGAACATCCTGTTTTTGATTTGTAGAAAAAAAAATTATGACAAGGTTTAAGGCTATTTAAGTGAATAAATTTCTTAGTATATATTCCACTTGCCACTGAGTTTTTATTGTAGTAGTGCCTTTTGTTTCTGAAGTAAATATAAGGTCAATGAAGATATCCAATAAAAACATTTGTGTCTGTTGCTGATTTTGCTAGAGAATCTGCTAGTTCATTTTCCACAATGCCGACGTGCCCTGGAGACTTGATGAATTCAATTGATAAAATACTATTTAAAATGTTTTGGAGTTGCCTACGGAGTAGATTGAAGGGGGAAGTTTCAATTGAACAGTCTGTTAGGATAATATAGTTAAGAGCGCAGATGACAAAAGAAGAAATGTCTAACAGGAGTGCAAGAGCTTGGTAAAATGGTAAAATGTTATTATAATTTGAAATCTGCCCTGAGGTAGATTCTAGGGAAAAGGAATCGATAGCAGCAATCAAATGTTTAAAATATATATTAGATTCATCAAAGGATAAAATATTGCTTTCATTAAAATATTCGCTCTTTTAATGTTCAAAAAGACGTTTGATCATTTGATTGTTTGATGCTTTTATGATAACTGTTTGTTTTGTAAGTATAAATTAGAAAGTTGAAATATTATTTTAGATTCTGACTAAATGGAGGAAATTTGGGAATTAAATTGGAAAATTGAATTTTTATATTGTCTATAAGGTTTTCAAAAAAGGATTGTAGAGAAACGGTGTTTTGCAAACTTGGAGAATTATTTCTTTGTCGAAAATGAATGGAGAAGAGAAATCAAAAGAAATGTATCAGAAAAAGGGCTCTGCTGGGATATATTGCCTCAGAATCAATAGAAGTTGACTTTCCTCTTTGTGTAAATTGGGAATCGGAGTCCATTTCAGAAGGTCTGTTGAAAATGAAAATCAAGATAGTACCATAGAGGCCACGATGACTGGGGAAGATAAAGATAGTACCATATACAAGTAAGCTTCGAATTATGAAATTTGCAATTTGAATTAAATGCCAGGAGAGATAACATCAAAAATTAGCTACAATTGCTTTGATTACATTCAACTTTTTAATGACTTTTTTTTTTTTTTTAGATATAGGAAGAGTTGTTTGAAAGCGATATGATGACAGAATTTGGTTTATCGCTCTACGCTAATTTTTTGCACACTTTAAGCAATTAGACAGGGGCCTACAGTTTAACGTGGATTTCGCATCACTAGCGGACAGCCATGCCACCTCCAGGATTCGAACCTGAAGCCTGTGGTACCAAATGCCAGAGCACTACCCAAATGGCCATCATGGCCGCGATATGATAAGTGAAGATCATGCCTAAAATCATGCCATTACGGGACGTTGTTTCCAAGTAATATCGATATTGTACATTTGCAAATGTTGAATTGACTGTTTTATTTATTGGAAAAATTCACTACTTCGCCTTTATCTAATTGAAGAGCGAATTTATATGTTTTCCAAAAGTGATTGAATTTATTAAGGGTTATTTTTAGATTAAAGTCCATTGTTCCAAGACTTTTATCACTGCTAAAAAGGAAGGTATCCTCTTCATATAATAACCAGGATTCATATAATAACCATATAATAACTTCATATAATAACCACCACCACCAGGATTCGAACCTGAAGCATGTGGTACCAAATTCCAGAGCACTACCCAAATGGCCATCATGGCCACGATATGATAAGTGAAGATCATGCCTAAAATCATGCCATTACGGGACGTTGTTTCCAAGTAATATCGATATTGTAAATTTGCAAATGTTGAATTGACTGTTTTATTTATTGGAAAAATTCACTACTTCGCCTTTATCTAATTGAAGAGCGAATTTATATGTTTTCCAAAAGTGATTGAATTTATTAAGGGTTATTTTCAGATTAAAGTCAATTGTTCCAAGACTTTTATCACTGTTAAAAAGGAAGGTATCCTCTTCATATAATAAACATTCTGTATAAGCAGGAGAGATATCAAAAATACCTCGCATATAGATTGCGAAAAGAAAGGCGCTGAAAACATTGTCCTGCTGTACATAACGAATGAAAATTAATTTCATCGACAAAACGAATACATGCAATCCTTAGAAGGAATAAAGCAAAAATGATAAGGATGGAATTTATCAGGAATGGTAAAGTGAACGATTCTTTTGAGGACGCAGCGTTCATAGATTGTGCTTATAACGGAAATTAAGGCAATTCGATTATATAAGTTCGGGAAAGTGCTGTCTTTGCTTGGTTTAAGAATTGGAATAATTTCTGGTGTTAACTACACTTGTCGAATATTGCCGGTGAACCAAATACCATTAAGCATACAAAGCAGCTGTTGGCGATAATGATCAGGAAGAATTTTAATTAATTTTGCTGGAATGCTGTCACTTCCAGATTTTAAGGAGCAGCGCCTATAACATTTTGTAGTTCGCGAAAGTAAAAGGCTTATAATAATTTTGAGAGAAATTCTCGGAAAGATCAAAGGGAATAAATTGCTAGTCGGAATTTTTATTGAAATGAAATGCTGACATATTAGCTTGCTGATTCGAATTAGTATTACTATTAAAAATCTTATTGCTAAAAAGATTGTTTCTATTTTGAATAGATTTAATAATATTTTATATTTTGCCATTATAGCCAATAAAAGAACAAAAAATAATTACAATAATTTCTCTAAAGATGAGAAATAAAACGACTAAGTTTGGCAGACATTTTCTTGTAGGCAATCCAAAAATCATGAAGTTGTGACAGAGCTTGATGCGAAATCGTTCGTTTCTGCTGTAAAAGTTTATTGTATTGTATATTACACTAAGGGAGTGTTAGGTGGCGAGAGATTCCGTAGTTTTTCTTATTATTAAGTAAAGCATTGGCCAGGAAACATTCTAAATCAGAATACGATGCAAAAGTAAGAGTAAGATGAGGTTGATCATGAACAAAAAGGTGAACTTTAGGCCACATAATGATTTTTCGATATTTGAGGATCATTTAAAATAAAAAAAATGACTGGATCGGTAGGTGTTCACTGTCGAAAAGGTGGGAGTGAATAAAGAAAGATAAATTTTGTTAAATATATGCACTGACGATGGGAAGATCAATAAATGATGTTGAATATACAGTAATACAAATGGAAGTGCTGGTGTTTATAATATTTAAATTATTTATCATTAAGAATCTTGTTGATTAGGGCTTCAGAACTATTGGCAGAAAAGGATGCTCCCAAAATAGATTGATGAGAATTAAAATCACCAAAAATAATGCAAGTAGATGGAAATTGATGATAAATTGCGTCCAACCATTCAATGACGAAAAGGCCCTTGGTAGAATAGATGTTAACTATTATAAACGCTTTATGAGGAAGGTGAAGTGCATTGTCAACAGAATACAGATGGCTTGTACTTCGTAGTCTGAGTTGGGAAAATTAAAAGAGATAGTGAAATAGACTGCTGTTGCTGCCTCGTCGCTTCTTTTCAGATAGAATTGTTCCACAGATTAATTCTCCAAATAAATGGAACTGTTCATGAAAATTGAGGAAAGTTTATTGTATAACGAAAACGTGAATTGAAGAAAGTTATTGATATAAAAAGGGTTTCGTAGCTCTAAACACTGCGAGAATTCCATTGTAAGATATCTAATGCTAATTGAAAATTTAAAAAAAAAAAAATTGGGAAAAAAAACGGGCTCAATTTCTTATTTAAATTACTTTAATTACTTATTTCTTATTAGTTCCAAATCCTGAAATTCGAAATCCGTTTTCCAGCCTTTAAATTTATTATTATCCTTAAGAGTGATTATTAGTGGTGTACTTATCGACGATAGTTTCTGAAATGCTTGGTGGCAGGAAATGAAGTAAGGCCCACAGTATTATTTTCTATCAGAGTTTAATAATTTTGTTTGGGGTTCGGGGCCTGAATGGCCCAGTGGCTAGCGCTCTGGCGCTCGGTACCATAGGTTTTGGGTTCGAGTCCCGCCGGTACCATGGATGTTCGTAGGAGTCCCCTTTAAACTGTAGGTCAAGGTCTGTTTAACCTAACGCGTGCACACGATGACCGTAGAGCGACAAACCAAACCAATTAATAATTCGGTGAAAAGCCGAAGCTCGTACTCGACAAATTTCTTGAGTTTCTTTGGTTCTGCTGTTTTAATATTAGAGAGGGTTCGTCTTGTATAAGCAGAATTAACAGTATTGGTAGATGTGAGTTTAGAGGAAAAGGAATTATATTTTGAAATACGACATAACATTTGGGCTTTTATATAGGAAAGGCGATTAAGAGTTTTTATTATTAAGAATTGCCGTTCTATTTTACGTTTAGCACAACTACTGATCGCGGCCTTGTGATCTGCAAATGTAGAGTATTTTAGTATGACTCCGATGAGTGTTGAACACAATAGATTTCGAATAAAAAACAGAAACTTGCATTTATAACGAATGAATATAGAAAAACACTGGCAGCACTGACCAAGTATACAAAAAAAAGTTTTTTTTATCTCCGTTGTTGTTGCTAAAACCATGAATTGGGGGTCTCATGACCGAGTGGCTAGTGCTCTGACGCTCGGTAACACAGGTTTCGGGTTCAAGTCCCGGCACAAAATTCCCGTACAGCGACAAACCAAACCATGAATTTGCATGATGTGGTAAAATTATTCCTAAAATTATGGCTAAACTGGTGTAAATACAGGAAACTTATTTTGTTTGCCAGAAATTCCGCTCAAATTTCAGTAATGCTGAAGTTTTCCTCCTCTTCCAGTTAAGTAGCGAGTTCTGCTGAAGATATATGTCTGTAGGGATGTTCTGAAGCAAAAAGCAATTAATATTTTTTTTCGGAGGTAAAGAGATGCAAAGATCTTAATATTCACGTTAGCCTTTATAATTGCCAGTTTCAAAATGATCAGTGGAAATAAGTAATTTACATGGTCGAGTAATACGCATATAATCTATGTATTTAAGAGTAGTGACTTGGGACAATATATTATCTTTCAGTACAATGCTCTTAGTCTGATTCCATTGGAAACCTTGAGTACTATAATGAAGGATCGAGAGCCCTTATGATATGCAATTCTGTAAAACTGTATATATAAGAAGATGAGATTTGAAATTAATATTTGCATCTGCGTGTACTCCATTAAATTCGAGGTTAAATTGTAGTTCATTATAAAATCGCAAATAGGCTGACACAAATTGTAGGGCCTTCTTAATCTACACAAATTTACAAACGAAAACTGACAGAGAACTTTTTTTTCTAATGCAGCTGGCAAACACTTAGATGCTTTAAGGCAAGTGCTGCGCAGACGTTACTCACTTAGCACTGCAAAGGAGATGCGTTAGCCTGAAGATAAGCTACGGACGCGGAGCAACAATACCCCCGCAAAGCTCTACGATCATGTTAAACCGGGATCTACGGTTTGAAGTGGATTCCGAACCACTACAAATATCCATGGCACAGCCGGGACTCGAACCCGAAACCTGTGCCACCGAGCGCCAGACACTCGACCATTCAGGCCCCACAATAGGGAACTAAAGGAAAAGGAAAAGGAAAATATAAATGCAGGTTTCTTAACTATAACGAAAACGATAAGGAAACAACGAAAGTATACTACCAGAAAAAATTGAGTAACGAACAAATAGATAAATTGAGAAATTCGCCAAATAATTATGAAATTGACCTCACTCAGATAGTATGGCCGTCAGTGATTGTAACAATGCTTTTAACGATTGTACGAAATATACAGCGTCTTGTGGCAATACCATACCACATCACATCACCACGCTCGTTTTGAGATGTACCTTTACTTATTAGGTTATGATGCGCGTGAAAGTGAGCTAAAATTCTTTTTAAGTGTTGGTTTGTCGCTCTACGATCGTATTTTGCAAACTATAGGCTAATTAGATCAGGATCTACTGTGGATTCCAAACCAATAATAAACATCCGTATCCCCGCCATAATTCGAGCCTGAAGTCCGAGGTATTAAAGACCAGAGCGATAGCCAATTGGCCATCACGGCACGCTTTTTTTAAGAGCAACCACAACAGTGCCATCCGAGATTCTTGCCTACATTTACTTCTCATTGAGATCAACAGAAAAATATTCCTGTCAACGTATTTATAGAACCTCACACCTTTAAGAGCTTTTGATTCTGGAAATCACGATTTTGATTCTGGAACCTAAGTTCAAGAATTCAACTCTCTATCCATAAAGTCCGGCTTCACATTGAGTTTTTTTGTTGTTTTTTTTGTCTCGTACGATACGAAACTGTGAGGTAATTTTCCTCAAAATTCCTACCGAATGGTAGTATAATTGCTTGACGCAAACAATCAATACATTTTTATTCATGTCAAAGAGTGATACAAAATCAACATATGGTATATTGGTATGCAACATGGCGAAATCATTTCTGTAAAATACAAACACGTAAAGTAATAAACAACACCTAGGTCGATGGTTACCACACTGAGATCTATGTACAGATGTAACCAAAATAGTCTCGTTAAATTAAGTCTCCCCTTTTAGGATACCTCTGAATAGTCCATTTGGTTTAGCAAGTTTAATATATTAAGTCTCGCTTCCTAAATAATTGCCATTAAATACACATCTGTGATAAGCATTTGAGGTTTTTAGCATTCTGTTGTTAACTATAGTAAATGAGTCTTTTGTACTAATAGTATTAAATAGTCTCCATAAGTTAAAGTTTATGTTCCGAAGTTTATTTCAATTAGTCCATTGGCTGTAGTAGGATGCATATATCTTAATTAGTTTTGTAATTAAATGCTAGTAAGTACACATCTGCACTTGAAACTTTTAACTGTTATAATAAATTATATATGTAATAAATTAGAGTGATATTTTTGTGATTTGCAGTAATTTTACATTTATTTCCAATTATACAAAAAATATAAATATTTAGTTTTTAGGAGAATCTGGGTATATTTTGTTTTTTTCATTTATTAAGGCAAGGAACTAAAGAAGCTATTTCATGTGAAATAAAACAAATTATCTAAGAATAAGTTATTTTTAATATATTCGGATACAGTTGATTTACTAGAATAATCAATTAAAGAGTGATGAATTAAATTACCATTAATATACATTGTAAATTACAAAATTTGTGATTCAGTTATTAGTTAGAACAACAATGTCGTAATTGCAATTAATTCTCTTTGAAGATTTGCAATAATGCTGTTGATGTAAAACCACCAGAATTGGTGAGTTTCTTGGTAATTAACTATACATGGGCTGCGGTTGCCTTTCGGAGAATTTTAACCTTTAAAATACAAACTTTGTTCCGATGGTAGGTTCCGCAACAATATTCTATTAAATGTAAATTTATTTATTGATAATAAAGCAACTGTGACATTTCAGTTTGTAATAAACTTTCTAATACCTTTGTAAAAATTATCCTTATAAATTTAATTAAATTAAATTTTACTTTTTTTCATATATAGTTCATTTACTGGGATAATTAATTAAATAACGATGAATTTAATTACCATTAATATACATTGTAAATTACAAAATTCGCGATTCAGTTAGTAGCCAGAACAACGATGTTAGCATTACTTTACAAATCTCTTTGAAGATTTGCAATAATGTTGTTGATTTAAACAACCAGAATTATCGAGTTTCTTGGTGACTTACATGGGGTTGCCTTTCGGGGAATTTTAACCTTTAGTAATACAACTTGGTTCCGATGGAAGGTTGCGCAACTAGTATATTCTATTAAATGCAAGTCTATTTATCGATAATAAAGCAACTGTGACATATTAGTTTGTAATGAATTTTCTAATGGTTTTATAAAAATAGTCATTATTAATTGAATTAAATAAAATTTTACTTTTTTTCGTATATAGTTAATTTACTAGGATACTTAATTAAATAGCGATGAATTAAGTTACTATTAATTCACAAATTATAAAATTCGTGATTCAGTTATTAGCTAAAACAGCAGCGTTACAAATCTCTGATTATTTACAATAACGTTGTTGATGTAAAACAACTAGTATTGGCGAGTTTCTTGGTAACTTATATGGACTGCGGTCGCCTTTTGGGAATTTTAACCTTCAGAATACAAACTTGTGATGGTAAGTTCCTCAAATATATTATATTAAATGCAAGTCGATTTATTATTCGGTCGTCTTTCTGTTTGTAAAGAATTTTTTTTTTTTTTTTTTTTTTGTTAAAATAATTCTTATGAATTAATTGAATGAAATGAAATTTTGTTTTTTTAGTGGTTTTTAATATCGAACAATCATTAAGTGGGAAAAAAAAGTTATTCCAGACTTAGTAGCTTACCATTCTGATGAGAGTTAAGCCATTATAGGTTAGTTAATCTGAAATTAGTTTTCTATCTTAATCAGTTTTGACAGAACGCAAATCTTTACCATCGAAAAGTTAGAAACAAATCAATGATTTTCATGACAATATTTGAGATCATATAATAAAATATAATGATTTTCATAAAAATTGTATATAGTTTATATTTTTTTTAATGTAATTCAAATTCAAATTTAAAAGTCGACTGCACTAGACTGAAATAAAATGTTTAAAACATTATAAAATCGTATATATTTTTAATTTTCATCGTATCTGCGTGCTTTATTTTATAATATACAGTATAGTTTTGTATTTTAAACATTGAAGCTTTTTGATCAAAGGGCCTGAATGGCCGAGTGGCTAGAGCTCTGGCGCTTGGTACCACAGGTTTCGGGTTCGAGTCCCGGCGGTGCCATGGATGTTTGTAGTGGTTCGGAATCCACTTAAGGCCGTAGGTCCCGGTCTAATAGAATCGCAGAGCGTTGAGTGGGCATTGTTATTCCGCGTCCGTGGCTTATCTACAAGTTACACGCGCCCCCCGGGTAATGCAAAGTGAGTAACGTCTGTGCAGCGCTTGCCTTAAGGCATCCAAGACCAAGCTGTCTAAGTGTTTGCCAGCTGCATTAAAAAAAAAAAGCTTTTTGATCATCAATGCCTTTTTTTAAACTCATATAATATATCAACAATTAATAAATGAATGAACAGTCATTTTAGCGAATTAGAAACATTTAATTATAACTAATAATTTGCATGATTATTCAAAGCCTTTTATTTGAATATTTGGAAGTTAATGTTTTAAAAAAATAATTGCCTTTACATTTCTAAAATCACGGATTTTTTTCAAATCACTAAGATTATCAGTGCATTTTATTAACATCTCATTCAACATTGTACGATATCATCAACTCATAGTCAAAACTCTCATGCATTTTAATAAAAGCTCCTATAGGTTAAGTCGATATAATTAATTTATAATCAAAATTTTCAAAGATTATCCATACATTTTATTAATAACTTTTAAAAAATTCGTCAACATCATAAATTTATAATCAAAACTATACACGTTCCGTAAAACCACCTTATCATTATGATGTGGTTAACAGATCTATCAACTCATTCTAACAAAAGAAAAGAATTTCAGACTTTAAATTATATAATCATATAAAAAATAAACGATTATTTATGTATTTATAAAATAATTTCTTAATAATCATGCTATGAGTTGTCAAATGACGAGAGAAAATGGGGAAGGTTCATATTTGCCAGTCTAAAACTGCATCCACACAAGAGTACGAGAACAAATCAGTCAGTCTCGAGAAGCAATTATAAACCGATATGTCTCAGTGTGGACAGAACCCTCTGAGTGAGTCAATTGTCTCGGCACCAACTGGTCGGGTTTCAGTTCGGAGAGAGAGGTTCAATTTTATAAGAGACGGTTTTTTCCACAGACCAAAGGGATTTCTCGCGGACATCATTTCCGACCAACTGCAATTCATAAGCAGAGATAATGTGGCATTTTTCTTGTATTCAGATGGAGTCGTTCGGAGCGATATAGCCTCGCATCACTTGTACTCTTGTCGGGACACCTCGATATCCACTAAATTCCCAAAATAACACATGATTATTGATGGCAGATAATTTGCACGTGTTATTCGGCACCTAGGCTCCTCGTTTTTGAAAACAGTAACTCCTCACGAATGCTATAGTACCCTGAACAACTCTGCACATGTTATCATGGGCCGTAAGTCGGATAACAACAATAGAGAGTTTTTGCATACCGTACGTTAGTTACCGCAGGACGTCCGTTAGCTTTTTCTCCCTAGCGCGCATGCTCATAGGAAACTGAGCATGCGCGCTAGGGAGAAAAAGCTAACGGGCATCCTACGGTAACTAACGTAGGTATGCAAAAACTAGAGAGTTTTTGCTAGATTCTTTTTCTCCCTAGCGCGCATGCTCATAGGAAATTATGTTTCCTATGAGCCTTCACGCTAGGGAGAAAAAGCTAACGGGCGTCCTACGGTAACTAACGTACGGTATGCAAAAACTAGAGAGTTTTTGCTAGATTCTTTTTCTCCCTAGCGCGCATGCTCATAGGAAATTATGTTTCCTATGAGCCTGCACGCTAGGGAGAAAAAGCTAACGGACGTCCTACGGTAACTAACGTACGGTATGCAAAAACTCTCTACTCTCTAATATTTATCCTTTATATTATGTATTTTCCGAAGATATAAAATTATAATAGGTAACTAAGAAACACAATATTTAACGCACATAGATACGATTAGAATTGAATAATCTTGCCTACCAAGATATATTTTTATATTTTATATAAATATACATAATACAAATACACACACATATTATATGTATATATATATATATTATTTTAAGTAAATAGCACAGCTCTAACTTAACATTGATAACAAATATATAGGTACTAAGTCTATGTTACGAGAATAATTCTGCATATTTCAATTTTATGTCTAGGATCAACATCACACAAATTTCGTTATACAAACATGCGATGTTTAATTTATACAGTTCGCATATAATTTTTATTCTTTGTACGTTACATTACTTTGATCCTTTTTCCTAACAAAGTTCTGTAAATTGTGATGATTCCTATGCTGAAAGTTAAATATGTGTACAACAATATTTTCTAACGTATTTATTCAATAAATATATTTTTTTTTCTTTTACTTTAATATCAGCTGTGTCGTCGGTAGAAGCTTATAATTTTCTGACAAAATCCAATGTCTGACTTGTCCTATGACAATTCTTTATCTTGCAGGGTTTTTTTTAATCAATTAATTTGTGAAACATTCTCTGTCAAAACCACCGAGGATACAAAAAGAAGTTTAAATATAAAATTCTTGATACAAAAAAATTTAAATGATTGGTTAAAATGTGTGTCCAGCAATACCATGGCATGCAAAATATATAATAGAACAACAAACACATAGCTTTTTACCTTAGCAAAGAATAACGAAGGTAAAAGGTATGGAAGATTTCAGTTAAAATTGAAGTTAAAAAAGAATAAACAAGCCAAAACCTATTAAAGAAATTCAGAGAATTAAATCGAACAAATCAAACGAATTAAATAACAAAAATATATATATTAAAGTTTTTCTTTAGAAAGTTATTTTTCCATGCTTAGTTCGAGGAATGTTTTTGTCAGGAGAGGCTTTTCAAACTAAAAGAAAATTGTATCAAAAAAAAAAAACTTTTTTTGGAGATAAAATGGCGAAACGTTGCTAGCAGTGGAGCTTTTCATAGTAAGACTTGCATATGATGCAATTTAAAGACGACAATATTGATAAATTTAAAAGCAAAGCATTTAAGTATTTCTGCACTGATAATAATTCAAAAATAAAAATTTTTGTCTTAGATATTCCTTTTAAAGGTTAACATATAAATCATTAAAAATAATACATATATGCCTATACATGCCTACACATATAAATTCTATATTAAGAGATTAATTCACGGTATTTTAGTTTTATGTTTAGGATTAACTTCATATAAATTTCTTTATGCAAATATGCCATGTGTTATTTATCCAGTTTACATATAGTTTTAATTGCTTGTATTTTATGTTATTTTTATCTTTTTCTTCTTTATCTTTAAGTTCTTGTAAATTGTGATGGTTCCTGTTTTCTAACGTATTTACATTTAAATGAATAAACTTTTTGTTTTGCTTTAGTCTCAATTACCTCGCTTGTGGAAGTTTACAATTTTGAGATAAAATGCAACTACTTGTTATATTCCAACACTTTATGTAGTAGATTTTTAATCAATTTGTAAAAAATTTGTCCCTGTCAAAACCACAGAGGATACGAAAGTATAAAGTTCTTGATACAAAAGAACTAAAATAATTGGTTAAAATGTGTGTCCAGTAATACCATGGCGCACAAAAAATATAATAGAACGACAAACTTATAACTTTGGTACCCTAGCAAAGAATAATATAGGTAATAGGTATGGGGGATTTCAGTTAAAATTAACGTTAAAAAAGAATAAACAAGCCAAAAGCTATTAAAAAAAATTCAGAGAATTAAATCGAACAAATCAAACGAATTAAATAACAAAAATATATATATTAAAGTTTTTCTTTAGAAAGTTATTTTTCCATGCTTAGTTCGAGGAATGTTTTTGTCAGGAGAGGCTTTTCAAACTAAAAGAAAATTGTATCAAAAAAAAAAACTTTTTTTGGAGATAAAATGGCGAAACTTTGCTAGCAGTGGAGCTTTTTATAGTAAGACTTGCATATGATACAATTTAAAGACGACAATATTGATAAATTTAAAAGCAAAGCATTTAAGTATTTCTGCACTGAAATTAATTCAAAAATAAAACTTTTTGTCTTAGATATTCCTTTTAAAGGTTAACATATAAATCATTAAAAATAATACATATATGCCTATACATGCCTACACATATAAATTCTATATTAAGAGATTAATTCACGGTATTTTAGTTTTATGTTTAGAATTAACTTCATATAAATTTCTTTATGCAAATATGCCATGTGTTATTTATCCAGTTTACATATAGTTTTAATTGCTTGTATTTTATGTTATTTTTATATTTTTCTTTATCTTTAAGTTCTTGTAAATTGTGGTGGTTCCTGTTTTCTAACGTATTTACATTTCAATAAATAAACTTTTTTTTTTGCTTTAGTCTCAATTACCTCGCTTGTGGAAGTTTACAATTTTGTGATAAAATGCAACTACTTGCTATATGCCACTTTATTAACACTTTATATATATTATTATATATTATTACTTTATTATTATACTAACACTTTATGTAGTAGATTTTTAATCAATTTGTGAAAAATGTCCCTGTCAAAACCACAGAGGATACAAAGAAAGTATAAAGTTCTTGATTCAAAAGAACTAAAATAATTGGTTAAAATTTGTGTCCAGTAATACCATAACACACAAAAAATATAATAGAACGACAAACTTATAACTTTTTACCCTAGCAAAGAATAATAAAGGTAATAGGTATAGGGGATTTCAGTTAAAATTAACGTTAAAAAAGAATAAACAAGCCAAAAGCTATTAAAGAAATTCAAAGAATTAAATCGAACAAATCAAACGAATTAAATGACAAAAACATATATATTAAAGTTTTTCCTTTGCAGTTGTCGTTAGAAAGTTATTTTTCCACTCTTATTTCGTGGAATGTTTTTGTCAGGAGATGCTTTTCAAACTAAAAAAAAAAAAAAAAAAAAAAAAACTTTTTTTGGAGATAAAATGACGAAACTTTGCTAATAGTGGAGGTTTTTATAGTAAGACTTGCATATGATACAATTTAAAGACGAAAATATTGATAAATTTAAAAGCAAAACATTTAAGTATTTCTACACTGAAAATAATTCAAAAATAAACTTTTCGTTTTAGATATTCTCTTTAAAGGTTAGCATATAAATTATTTTTCAAATTTGGTGTGTTTTAAAAGGTAATAATAATTTTTTTTTTTTTTTTTTAAGAATTGCGAGATTTTGTCGTTTGGATATTCTCACCAAAAGTTACCATATAAATTCTTTCTAGATTGATTTGCTAATTCAAGTACTAATTTGATTAATATTTAATAACGCAGAATCATATTGAAAATTAGGCATACCTTTCATATATGTATGAAAATAATTAGATTTAGTAAATATAAAAATATTTAGTTGGAAAACGTGAAATGTTCGTGTATTCAAAATTTATTTTCCTAAATTTTTTTCGATGCAGAAATATTTATTATTCTGTATATTAACTAATAAAAAAATATCGAAATGAATAACAAATAAATAAATATAACACTTACAAATATAACCTTTCAGGCTTTAGATATGTTTTTGTGCATCTTATAACTTATTTTAAATATCTTCTCATTAATTTTTAAGCATCCTAAAAATACACTTATTAATATGATTAATAAAATTCATCACTCAAAAATGCCTTTTAATTAGTTTTAAAAATCCCAAATCATTTATTTAAGAGGTTATTTAAGATAGTTATACATCAAAATTTACATAAAATTTTACTATAATTTTTACTTCAAAACTTATTTTCTTAACATTTTTATTTCACCATGAAGATTAAATTTCATTTTAACATACTCAGATTTTCTAATACTTTTTAATGAATTTTATTAATCAATGAATCAAATACATTGTAATATACTATGATATGTGATGTTATTATTTAACAAAGAAAATGTTTCAGCTCTTATGATAATAATATTAAAAAAAGAGTATAAAAAATGTACATAAATTATCTTAATAAATTGAATCTAAATAAATTAGTGTCACTCTTTTGTCTATAGTATAACAGCAATTAGATAAATTGAGATAACAGTTGGGCTGACATGTTCGGAGGCTGACACATAGATGGCTCCACTAGTATTAAATCCATATGATTTTAGTTAGCCCTAACCTTCAAAAGACACGTGTATAAATTTGACAGCTGTTGCACTATTAGTATGTGAGTTGCAGCATTTTTAGTGAAGCAACTATTGTTAGTTTGAAAAAATGGATAAAAAGGAATTTCATGTGTTAATTAAAGCACTGCTTTTTAGGAGAAAAAAATACTATTGAAGCCAAGGCTTGGCTTGATAAACATTATTCGGACTTTTCACCAGGAAAATCAACCGCAGATATGTGGTTTGCTAAATTTAAACGAGCCGAAATGAGCACCAAGGACGATGCGCGCAGTGGACGCCCAAAAGAGGCTGTTACCGACGAAAACATCAAAAAAGTCCGCAAAATAATTTCTGATAACCGTAAAGCGAAGTTGCTGAGATAGCTGCGACCCTAAAGATATAAAAGGAACATGCTGGACATATCGTGAATGAATATTTGGATATGCGAAAGCTCTGTTCAAAGTGGGTGCCGCGCAGAGCTCACAATCGACCAAAAACAACAACGAATGGAAGATTCTAAGCAGTGTTTGGAGCTGTTCAATCTTAATAAACCCGAATTTTTGCGTCGATATGTGACAATGGAGGAAACATGGCTCTATCATTTCACACCGGAGTCCAATCGACAGTCAGCCGAGTGGACTGCACATGATGAACACTAAAAATGCTATAACTTCACTAAAAATGCTATAACTCACATACTAATAGTGCAACAGCTGTCAAATTTATACACGTTTCTTTTGAAGGTTATGGCTAACTAAAATTTATCTGGATTTAATACTAGTAGTGCCATCTATATGTCAGCCTATGACCTTTTCAGTCCACCTGTTAAAGCAGCAATATCGAGCATACTACATATCATAGCATTTAAATGGGACAAATCAAGTTAAATTAGCAACACATTTAAAGTTTTTGTTAATTTATTTCATAGCAAATGTAAAAAATACAACCCAAGGTCATTTGTAGGATAAGATACAGCTTTTCTAATATTTTTTGATGAATTTTATAGATTAATGGATAAAATACATAGCAATGAATGGCCGAGCGGCTAGCGCTCTGGCGCTCGGTACCACAAGTTTCGGATTCGAATCTCATCGGTGCCATGGATGTGTGTAGTGGTTCGGAATCCACTTTTAACCATAGGTTCCGGTCCTAATAGGATCGTAGAGCGTTGCGAGGGCAATGTTACTCGGCGTCCGTGGCTTATCTTCAAGTCACACACGCCCCCTGGTTAATGCAAAGTGAGTAACATCTGTGCAGTGCTTGCCTTAAGGCATCCAAGACCAAGCTGTCTAAGTGTTTGCCAGCTGCAGTAGAACAAAAAAAAAGTTTGATATGTGACATCGTTATTTAGCAAGTAGATGTTTCATCTCGTATGATAATAACATTTAAAAAACGCAACGTATATAATTATCATAATTAATCAAATCTCAATAAATTAGGGTCAGAATCTTTTGTCTGTAGTACTTTAACAGCATTTGGATAAATTAAGATAAAGCAGCAACAGCGAGCTTAAATCTCAAAGCATTTAAATAAGTCAAATAAAGTTAAATAATTAGCAAAACATTTAGAGATTTTTCTAATTTGATTCATAGCAAATTTACAGAAAGCAACCCAAGGTAATTTGCAAGATAAAATTAAGAAAATAGTTAATCAATGAATTTTTTTTTCTTTCTAATGCAGCTGGTAAACACAGACATGGACGTCTTGGATGCCTTAAGGCAAGTGCTGCACAGACGTACTCACTTTGCATTACCCAGGGGGCGTGTGTGACTTGAAGATAAGCCACGGACGCCGAGTAACATGGCCCCCGCAACGCTCTACGATCCTATTAGGACCGGGACCTACTTTTTAAAGTGGATTCCGAACCATTACAGACAACCATGGCACCGCCGGGACTCGAACCCGAAACCTGTGGTACCGAGCGCCAGAGCGCTAGCCACTCGGCCATTCAGGCCCGTTAATCAATGAATAAAAAACATTGTAATATACTATGATATACGATATCATTATTTAACTAAGAAAATGTTTCAACTCTTATGATAATAATATTGAAAAAAGTATAAAAATGTATATAAATTATCTTAATTAAATCTAAATAAAGTGTCAGAATGTCTAAATAAAGTCTTTTTTATGTAGTATTTCAACAGCGTTTGTATAAATTAAGATAAAGCAGCAATAGAGAGCATGCATCAACGCAACTAAATGGGTTAAATCAAGTTAAATAAATTAGTAAAACATTTAGAGTTTTTGTTAATTTATTATTCAGTTTAATTATTCATTTTTGAAAATTTATTCAATTGGTGACATATAAATGAAATAACTTGAATTTACTTAATAATCAGTAAAAACTGCAAAGATAATCATTCAAGAAAATAAGATATACATAAAACCCAGATCCCAAATTTCATCATATTATTATAATAATAAAAACTTTACAAAACCTGGAATTAAAACAAATAAAGAAATGCTGTACACAATTGTAGAACATTATTTCTTTTTCAAGAGAGAACAGTTTTTAAGCAATACAAAAAAAAATGGTTAATTTATTTTATATAAATATCTTTATATCAATTCCTAGCATAAAAAGGTAAAGGTATTTATATTTAATAACTAAATTAAATAAATTTTACTTTGACAAATATCGATGTAAAATATAATTATCAATGTCATGTCCTTTTTTTTTTTCAATTTTAAACAAAATAGAATGTCTGGTATACGTTTCTAATTTATAGAAGAAATAATTTAAAATAGAAACTCATGTGTATTCTTCAACGAAATGAAATAAAATTCAATATAAATAAAAATAATTTAAAATAAAAAAAAATGAAGTAAATGTTGAAGCTTATATTAACGAAAGAACAAAAATCACAAAAATATAAAACATTTAATTTCAAGAAAATTTCTAAGGAAGAATAAAAAGAATTCTTTAATTTTATTTACTTTCTTTAAAAAAATTAACTCAAAATAAAATTTATATTTAAAATATAAATTGCATACATAATATTTTATTAAATTTACTGAAATATTAGTTTAAATGATTCGATATTATCATTTAAAATAATATTTCCGTAAATTTAATAAAATTTTCTAAAAACTTAGTTTTAGGATTAGAACCCTAATAACTTAGTTTTGAACGATTCATTTTATAGTAGTTCATTTTTAATGATTCATTCTTTAAATTAATTAAGATCACTATTTTTAAATTCAATCATACCGATATTAATTATTTAAGACGTAACCTACTAGAACCATAAAAGTAAATTATATTACAATAGTATGTCTGCTTTCCGCTTATGTTTGCATTATATTATTTAATTAATAAATATATAATGAACATCTTATTAAGTTGGATCAAATTCACACAGATTACATAAAAATTTTAAAGGTTTTAATAAAATGAAATGGCAAATGGCATTTGATGGCATTTTCAGAATTTTAGATAAGCTGTTCTAATTATTTATTTATAAATAAGAATTAAATTTCCTTGTTAAAATAATTCAGATTTGACTATTTATTATTTTCGTTTTTGTTGAATTCATTTAATAATTTAACTTTATTAAGTTAAACTATTTTAACATTAAAAAATCTTTAGTTTTGAAAACATTTAATGGAAGTTTGTTTAATTAAATTAAAATTTGTTGGTTTTATTGTTTTGGATTGAAAAAAAACAACGAATTTTAATGTAATTAAATGTTTGATAAATAAATTGTGTTGTTTTTTTCAATCCAAAATTCTATATTATTTTAGATTGAAAAACTAACAAATTTTGATTAAAATGTTTATAAAAATAAAGATTTCAGACATGTTTTTCTTAGTTTAAAACTGATGTAGAAAAATGCTGTAAATCAGATTATATCAAAAAGAATTTATAAGTTTTAAAAAATTAAAAAGAAATAAATTTCTAATACTATAACGTTTATATTATTAACCTTTTAAAAGTTTATATAAGAATTAAAAAAATCAGTTTTGAAAAATTTAAGCTTTAATCTATCTCTTAATCGACTTAAACTAACTTGAAACATTATTACTTTGAGTGAAATATTTTTATTGCGTTAATGTTTTCTAAGGTGAATCATTTTTTTTATTTAAAAAATCAGTTTTTTAATATCTAAATTTGTTTATATAATATCTCTATAACCTGGATTTCTAGCAAAAAATAATAAAACAGGAGAATTTAAAAAATACACAAAGAATTAAAAAAAAATCCTTTTGAAAAACTTAAATTTAAATCTTTTATTTAATCAACTTAAACTAACTTGAAATATTAATAATTTGAGTAAAATATTTTTATTACGTTAATGTTTTATAGGGTAAACCGTTTTTTTTTATTTAAAATCAATTGTTTAATATGTAAACTTGATTATATAATATCTATATAACCTGGAATTTTAGCAAAAAAAAGTGCTAAAACAGAAGAATTAAAAAAAAATACTTTTGAAAAATTTAAATTTTAATCTTTCATTTAATCGATTTAAAATTACTTTAAATATTAATAATTTACGTGACGTATTTTTATAACAATGTTTCATAATGTAAATAGTTGTTGTTATTGTTTTTTAAATCAGTTGTTTAACATCTAAACCTGATTATAAAATATCATTATAACCCGAACTTTAAGCAAAAATTATTAAAGCCAAGGAATTAAAAAAACGCTCTTCAAAAATTTAAATTTGAGTTTATTATTTAATCAACTTAAGCTCAGTTGAAATATTCATAATTTGTGTAAATTATTTTTATTACGTTAATGTCTTATATGGTAAATAGTTTTTTTTAACATCTGAACTTCATTATATAATATCTCTATAACCTGGATTTTCAGTAAAAATTACTAAAACAGATGAATTAAAAAAAAACCTTTGAAAAATTTAAGTTTTAATCTTTTATTTAATGGACTTAAAGTTACATGAAATATTTTTATAATGTTAATGTTTTATAGAGTAAATAGCTTTTTTTAAATCAAATGTTTAACGTCTAAACTTGATTATATAATATTTCTATAACCTAAATTTTAGCAAAAAATACTAAAACACAAGAATTAAAAAAAAAAAAAAAAAAAAAAAAACACCTCTAAAAAATTTAAATTTTAATCTTTCACTTAATCGACCTTAACTAACTTGAAATATTAATAATTTAAGTGACATATTTTTATAACATTGTTTCATAGTGTAAATTGTTTTTTTTTTTCTTTATTTAAAATCAATTATTTAGCATCTAAACAGGATTATATAATACCCTGGAATTTTAGCAAAACATATTAAAACACTTCCGAGGGAATGAGATAAGCACAATGATTTATTAGAAATAAAAGTCTTTATTAGACGTTCAGAAATCGAAGGCTTTAATCTAAATTCTACTAAATCTTACAGACAAGACCTTTCTATTTAAATTCCTGGTTTAGCTCGAAACAAAGATTGCGTCAAAACGTATAATATAGGAGGTTTACTTTATTTAACAAAGGACAAAAACGTAAAAACAGATCGTTGTGTTCTTAATATTTCCAATAAAAAAAAATCACTTACAAAATATTATTTTGTCACATAAAATAATACATTTAATCAGAATTTTTAAAAATATTACTCAATTAATTCTCTTTTCAAATAGAACGTTTAGAAATCGAAGGCTTTAATCTAAATTCTACTAAATCTTACGACAAGACCTTTCTATTTAAATTCCTGGTTTAGCTCGAATGCTGACAAAGAATATGCGTCAAAATGTATAATGTATTGGATTTCAGTAGGTTTACTTTATTTAACAAAGGACAAAAACGTAAATTTGTTTTTAGATCGTTGTGTTCTTAATATTTCCAATAAAAAAAATCACTTACAAAATATTATTTTGTCACATAAAATAATACATTTAATCAGTATTTTTTTAAATATTACTCAATTAATTCTCTTTTCAAATAGAACGTTTAGAAATCGAAGGCTTTAATCTAAATTCTACTAAATCTTACGGACAAGACAAGATCGTTCTATTAAAATTCTTTGTTTAGGCTAGAATGTTATCAAAGAATATGCGTCAGAATGCATAATTTATTGGATTTCAATTAGTTTAATCTATTTAACAATGAATAAAATCCTAAATTTGTTTTTAGATCGTTACGATCCGAATATTTTTAATAAAAAATTCAATTACAAAATATTATTTTTGTCGTCGCATAAAATACATTTTCATCAATTTTTTAAAATCATATTCATAAAATTGTGTTTCCAAATAGAACGGTTTATATATCGAAGGCTTTAATCTAAATCCTACTAAATCTTACAGATAAGACAAGATATTTCTAATAAAATTCCTTGTTAAACTCGAATGTTATCAAAGAATATGCGTAAGAATGTATAATGCATTGGATTTCAGTAAGTTTATTTTATTTAACAATGGATAAAATTTTAAATTTGTTTTTAGATCGTTGCGATCTCAATATTTCTAATAAAAAATCATTTACAAAATGTTATTTTGTCGTCACATAAAATAATAGTACATTTTCATAATTTTTTTAAAACATATTATTCATATAATTGTGTTTCCAAATAGAACGGAATTCTATTAAAGAATCGAATCTATTACGAACGGAATTCTATTAAAGTCGAATGTTATCAAAGAATATGCGTCAGAATACATAGTGCATTGGATTTCAGTAACAATAGATAAAATCCTAGATCATTACGTTCTAAATATTTCTAATAAAAAAAAACATTTATAAAATATTAATATTTTGTCGTCACATAAAATAATAGAACATTTTCATCAGTATTTTTAAAATCATTTTATTCCTATAAATGTGTTCCAAATAGACCGTTTAGAAATCGAAGGCTTTAATTTTAAATCCTACTAAATCTTACAGACAAGATCTTTCTAATAAAATTCCTTGTTAAACTCGAATATTACTAAAGAATATGCGTAAGAATGTATAATGCATTGGATTTCAGTAAGTTTATTTTATTTAACAATGGATAAAATCCTAAATTTGTTTGTAGATCGTTGCGGTCTCAATATTTCTAATAAAAAATATCATTTACAAAATATTATTTTGTTACACAAAATAAAAAGTATATTTTCTTCATTTTTTAAAAATCATATTATTCATATAATAATAGAACGTTAAAAACGTTATTATTCGTATAATATAAATGAATTCATATAATTTAAATTCTACTAAATCTTACACACAAGACAGGATATTTCTATTAAAATTCCATATTTAAGCTTGAATGTTATCAAAGAATATGCGTCAGATTACATGATATATTGGATTTCAGAAAGTGCATCTTATTTAACAATGGATGGAATCCTAAAATTTTAGATCATTGCTATCTCAATATTTATAACAAAAAATCCTTTACAAAATATTGTTATTTTGTCATCACATAAAATAATGATAATTTCATCGATATTTTTCGAAATCATATTATTCATATAATTGTGTTTCAAAACATTTTAAAATGCAGAAACCGTTATGGATATTCACATTTATATGAAAATGGATGAAATCAGAAATTTGTTTTTAAATGCAATCTCAATATTTCTACTAAAAAATATCACTTATAAAAATATTATTTTGTCGTCACATAAAATGATAGTGCAGTTTCATCGGTATTTTTTTAAATCATATAATTCAGATAATTGAATTTTCAAGAAATTTAAAGTGCAGAATCTTATTGATATTATGGATGTTTTCGGCGTAAAATTGGAAGCGTACGTAAAAATGGATAAAATTCTAATTTTTATTTTAAATAGATGTGATTTCAATATTTTTTTAAAAATCATTTACAAAATATTATTTTGTTTTCACAAAATAATAGTACATTTTTATCACTATTTTTTAAATCATATTATTCAAATAATTCTATTCCCTAATATTTAAAATGCGGAATTTGTTATGATTATTTATCGTTTTCGGTGTTAAATTTGTTAAGAGATATCTTAATTTGATTAATTTTTTTTTTCCTATAAGAGATGAATTTAAATTTTTTTGATCTGCTAATCCAAGCACTACTTTGATTAATATTTAATGACGCAGAATCATTAAAAATTGTGCATAATGTATTAAAATAAATAGATTTAGTAAATACATAAATATTTCGTTCAAAAATTTGAAAAATGTGTGTATTCCAAATTTATTTTTCCTTTTCTTCAACGAAAAGATATTTACTATGCCATTCACCTCATAAAAAATTGTATGATATTAAAAAGAATAAAAAATAAAGAAATAAATATTACAAATATAAATTACAGGCTTTCGATAAATGTGTTTTCAAATCATAGATACGTTTTTTCGGCTGCCTTTAACTTGGTTAAAATATTCTCTCATTAATTTTTAAGCATCATAAAAATGCATGCTTTTTTAATATGATTAATAAAATACACCACTCAAAAATGTCGTTTAATTAGCTTTAAAAAAATCCCAAATCATCTATTTAATAGGTCAATATAATCAATATTTTCATAAAATAAAATTTTTACTTATAATTTTTACTTCGAAATATATTTTCCTAATTTTTTTCAATATATAGATTTTTTTTATGTGTCAAATCATCAAAACTGATATCAAAAAGACAAAAAATAAAGAAAAAAATTCATTTGAATTAACTTTCATAAAAATAACGCTTTATTTAGAAATAATCTTTGAAGAATATATTATTAAAATTCAGATATTAGAAAATTAATTAAAACTCGTCTGTGGCACATAACATATTTTTCAACACTGTTTCTCTAATAAAGTTAACCACCCCATTGACAAACATATTGAATAATTTTTATAAAAATAACGCTTTATTAAGAAATAACCTTTGATGAATATATTGTTAAAATTATGAAATTTGAAAATTAATTAAAACTTGTATTTGGCACAAGACATATTTTTCAACATTGTTTCCCTAACAAATTAACCATCCCTTTTGATTGTTAAATATATAGATATGACGGTTGTACTTCGCTAAATTGCCACTCTATTTTTGTAAATATACGAAATAATTTTAACAAATTATATCTTTTTGATTCAAAGTACAAATAACTTTTGATCAATATATTATTAAAATTCTGAAATTAGAAAAATAAATAAAAATTCGTTTTTGATACAACACATATTTTTCTAACACTATTTCTCTAATAAAGTTAACCATTCCCTTTGATTGTCAAATAAATTATATTACGATTGTACTTTGTTAAATTAATTAGTTTTATAAATAACTTTAACAAATTATATGTTTTTGATTCAAAGCAGAAATGATGTTTTAAAATTTTAATTAATGATATATCACATATTTAATAATTAGTATTGAAAGTAATAAACACTACTGTCTATCTCTAATATAAACTAAAGAACTTACCTCTAGCATTTTGGGATACCTCTTTCAGCATTTCCTCGTAATTCACTGTGGGCAGAGTCTCATCAAAATCCTTGTAGAAAGACTTTCTTCCCAAGGCCGTATACACTGACCCAAGAGTGAAATAACAGTCAGAATTTCCAATGGTACGGTCGTCAAAGTTATGAAATAGAAGAGCCACAACTTCCCAATTGAACTTTTTCAACACCTGGAGGAATATCAACCCAATTTGGGAATAAGACCCATTCATTCTTGTCAACAGTCTGTAGTGAGGTTCCTTGTAGTCAAAATTGTCATTTTGTCCAGCTGCCGTCAAGATTGGCAATTCCCAAACAGACGAGTACCTTGCAACTGGTGCCAAGACATAAGGACATAGAGGACCTAACAGGACATCAGCAAGTCCAGAATTGTACAGCTCAAATGCATACAGAGGGCCATACGTGGAGGAACACTCAGTGTCACGATGCAGAACTTCCATGTGACGTCCACCCTGTCTTGTTAGAGTCTGTACAGCGTACAGTACAGCTGGTACAACTTTGTGCAAAG
Organism: Caerostris darwini; assembly: GCA_021605075.1. NCBI lineage: Eukaryota > Metazoa > Arthropoda > Arachnida > Araneae > Araneidae > Caerostris > Caerostris darwini. Next base: position 170,273 of record BPLQ01007631.1, on the reverse strand, counting down.
CGAATGGTAAGTTTTCATCTCCAGGAGCTAGAACTGCAAGTCGTATGGGAGTTTTATCCAAGTTTTGTGCTTTATTACTCCAGACTGTTGTTGATATCGTGCACCATATAATAAGAGATAATATTTCTGGGGAAAAGATATTCCTTATGAACTTCATCTTTGCCATTTGGTAGTGGTGGATTAAGTATTGCTTCCAAGCGTAAAGAGAATGTGTAGTTTTAACTTCAGACTTATTGAGGAAAAATACTGTTGGTGAAATATTTATAGAGAAGATTCTATATTAGTTTTCATTATATAATTATATTAATCAAGGAAGTAGATGTAGAAATACCTAGTTAGATAATGTCTGAAAACAACACATATGCAAGGTCCTATATACAAGAATAATAATCAAAAGGTTTGTGATAAGATTAAATCTTGGTGCATCTTAAGTATTAGAGGCTTTGGCTTATCAATAGATTTGTGTATCTTAAACAATAAAGTATTAGGTTACATTAGTCAATAATTAAATGTTGAATGTTTTAAGGAGTATTTTATAAATTTCATATCCTTTGATGGCAAATACTTTTTAAAGCATTTTAATTTGCTTTTCTTATTTACTTCAACATCGAAAAGTTTTTTGGTCCAAAATAAAAAAATTTCTAACTATAAATTTTATAGTAAAAAAAAATAATAATAAATAATTTCTTCAGATTTTTTTTACTTAAATTTATGTCTGAATAATTACTTTTATGTCAATAAATCCAAACAAATCGCTTTGCTTTAAGTTTCTTCAAAAATAAAGCTGATCATAGAAGAACAAAGTGATTCAAAAACTTTTCCAAAACTTATTCCAAAGTTCGAAACTTTCAAACACTTAAAATAAACATCCTTCAAAAGTCAAAGATCGAAATTAAACAATCGACATCTGCTTCAAATGTTCATGCCAGCTGCATTTCGATTTGTAAATAAACAAACTTCCCCGTGCTAAACTGTGACCGTAGCTTTCGGAGGCAGTTCATAACCTGTTGTTTCTCTTCACAATCCGATCTGAGAACAGCTGAGGGAATAACGGAACATTCCGATTCCGTCAAGTAAAATATTTTGCTGACAAGAGCGCCATCTAGCGATGCGCGTCGATATGTCTTTTCGTGGTTCGGAAATCGCCTAGTTATCTCTCTCGCCGACAACTTATCTCTTTTTTTTTTTTTTGCTCGTGGATTTTTGAGAAAGAAATTTAATAGATTCACTTCACTGATGTTTTTATAAATAGCTTTTCGTTTTAAAAAACAAGTTGGCGGTGAATTTGAATTAGAGTTTTTGTTAATAATATATATTAAATTAGCAATTTTTTTATTTATTTTGTAAAATTTATTGATTTATTTTTATTTAAATTGTAAATAAATAAATTTCAAATTTATTTATTTACAACTTATTTTGATGTGTGATAGAATTTTTTACAAGGGAATTATGCATTCTGTGCAATAAAAATTAAATTTTCGTTTATAAAGTAGTAAAATAATGAAACGCATAAATATTTATTATGACTTAAAATAATATTAGAATTTCATTAAATAGTCGAAATTCTAATATTAATGAAATCTTTGATTCGTAAATTTCATTTGGAACATAACTTATCTGGAGTAAGGCTTGGTTTGTCGCTCTAAGGTCATTGTGTGCACATTTTGGGCTAATCAGACAGGGACCTACAGTTTAATTTGGATTAAGAATCATTAACAAACATCCATGCCACCGCCAGGATTCGAACCTGACAAATGTGGTACCAAAGGCGAAATATGATAAGGCATTGGGATGCAAAATATTTATTGATCTTTATAGATCCTTTGTATTAATAGATCTTTACACGTGTTTATAGAACCATTTAAAAAATAATGTGCAATTTAAAAATTGAGATTAAACAATCTAATAATTATTTCATATTTTTTTTTTTAGCAGTACAGTAAAATTACATTTCCTACATATTTGTAAGTAAATTTTATCGTATCAATACATGTATTTTATTATGTTATTTTTGACTTTGTGGTGCATCATCATCATGATTATTGGCGTAATAGCCCCATAATGGGCCAAGGCCGGCTGCCTACTGGCAGATTTCGAGACAAGCGGTGTTTTCTTTTTACATTTACGTATTATGCTTACGTTACGGTTTGTCAGCCCTACGTACAACAGTTATATTAGAACGGGACCTACTTTTTAAAGTGGATTCCGAACCACTACAAACAACCATGGCACCTCCGGGACTCGAACCCGAAACCTGTAGTACCGAGCGTCAGAGCGCTAGCCACTCGGTCATTCAGGCCCCATAAGCAATAATGTTATGCGAAATAATAATACGCAACGTAAGATCAACAGTAACATTATATTCAAATAGATATCATTTCATTTTTGAATGGCGTTTCGAATGTGAACAAAAGTATTTTTTTAATTATTAATGGAAAAAATTAACGATTTGAAGATATATATATATATTGTATTTTATATTAATATTCACGGGTTCGCTTTTTTTATAAAGAGTTCCCACTCTATGTGTTGGCCTTCTGCCCTGACGGCTTAGGCGAAACACGCTTTTTCGCAATTTAAATACGGCAACTTATGGGTGTGCCTAAAATAAAGGTCCCGGCCCGTGACTTGGGCAAGAGGGAGGTTCTCGTCTTTTTTAAAAAGGCGAGGGCTAGGCTTGAAGAGATGTACCCAAAGGTACACCGCCCCGTGGCGTTCCTTCTCTCTTAGGGGCCTGAATGGCCAAGTGGCTAGCGCTCTGGCGCTCGGTACCACAGGTTTCGGGTTCGAGTCCCGGCGATGCCATGGTTGTTTGTAGTGGTTCCGGAATCCACTTGAAAAAGTAGGTCCCGGTCTAAAAAGATCGTAGAGCGTTGCGGGGGCATTTTTAATCCGCGTCCGTAGCTTATCTTCAAGTTACACGCGCCTCCTGGGTAATGCAAAGTGAGTATGTCTGTGCAGCACTTGCCTTAAGGCATCCAAGACGTCCACGTCTGTGTTTGCCAGCTGCATTAAAAAGAAAAAAAAAGATATCATTTCATTTTTGATTGGCGTTTCGAATGAGAACAAAAATATATTTTTTAATTATTAATGGAAAAAATTAACGATTTGAAGATATATATATGTTGTATTTTATATTAATACTGGCATCAGACAAAAAAGATGCAAAATAAATTAAGAAAATTCCGTATTAGAGGATTAATTTAATGGAAGCTTAACAGTTCATTTGACTTCTTAATTGTAAAAATTCCACTTGAAAGATTGAATCGTTTGCTCATGTAGAGATCAAAGTAATCCTCTCCACTATTCTACCTACTGCCCGCTGATATTATCGAGACATATGAAGAACATTTCTGAAGCCAATGTTAATCTATGACAAAATTTTACATTTTTACATTTTTACAAGAGGGCCTGAATGGCCGAGTGGCTAGCGCTCTGGCGCTCGGTACCACAGGTTTCGGGTTCGAATCCCGGCGGTGCCATGGAGGTTTGTAGTGGTTCGGAATCCACTTTAAAGTGTAGGTCCCGGTCCCAATAGGATCGTAGAGCGTTGCGCGGGCATTGTTACTCCGCGTCCGTGGCTTATCTTCAAGGTACACGCGCCCCCTGGGTAATGCAAAGTGAGTACGTCTGTGCATCGCTTGCCTTCAGGCATCCAAGACTAAGGTGTCTAAGTGTTTGCCAGCTGAATTAGAAAGAAAAAAAAATACATTTTACATTAAAAAGTATCGATAAAAAATTTGAGAAGGAACTGATTTTATCTGATTTTTATTTGAGAAGCATACTTCCTTGGTTTGTCTTTCTGTGGTCATTTTCACATTTTATGCTAATTAGACCATGACTTACAGTTTAACTTGGATTCCATACCACTAACAAACATCTATGCAACCGCCAGGATTCAAAGCCGAATGTAACAGGTTATATCAATCTGTTTATATATATTAAAATTAATACTTTTTCTTCAAATGCAGATGGCAAACACTTAGACAGCTGTCTTGGATGCCTTAAGGCAAGCGCTGCACAGACGTTACTCCCTTAGAACTACCCAGGAGGTGCGTGTGACTTGAAGATAAGCTACGGACGCGGAAGAAAGGCTCATTCCCACCAAGGCGTGAGGCGTTGACGAATCACTAGCCTCACCACATTCGCCTGAAACCGGTTGAAATCCCCCGCTTCGAGTTGACCAACTTTCAACTCTCAAATGCTTTTCGCGTCATGTGACATGAGCCAATAGTAGTTCTGCCATCTAGTAGAAGTAACTGGAACTTCACTAGGCGTAAAGCTATTTCTCAAACTTCGGTGTGAACGGGTCGAAAAAATTTTTTTCCCTGCAGCATGACCCTTCGCCACCTCACGCCTTGGCGGGAAAGAGCCTTAACAATATCCCCGCAACGGTCTACGATCCTGTTCGACCGGGACCTATACTTTAAAATGGATTCCGAATCACTACGAGCATCCATGGTACCGCCGGAACTCGAACCCGAAACCTGTGGTAACCAGCGCCCGACCGCTAGCCACTCTGCCATTCAGGCCCCGCAATAAAATATACTATTTTTTTTGATTTCCTATAACTTATATATATATTAAATCGCGAATGTGTCCATTACTTTTTTTATTAATTTATTTCACAACTTTAGAAAAAATTATTAATGAATACTTATTAATATGTACGTAATAAAAATATGTAATCTTATGATATGTAAAAAATATGCAATCGTAATGAATCAAGCAACGTAAAAACTTTTGAAATCCAATTTATTGCAAGTTTGATAAAAAAAAAAAAAAAAAAAAAAAATAACGTATTTTATAACAAGAAAGTGGGGCCTGAATGACCGAGTGGCTAGTGCTCTGGCGCTCGGTACTACAGGTTTCGGGTTCGAGTCCCGGCGATGCCATGGATGTTTGTAGTGGTTCGAAATCCACTTTAAGCAATAGGTCCCGGTCCTAACAGGATCGTAGAGCGTTGCGGGGGCATTGTTACTCCACGTCCGTGGCTTATCTTCAAGGTACACGCGCCCCCTGGGTAATGCAAAGTGAGTAACGTCTGTGCAGCTCTTGCCTTAAGGCATCCAAGACCAAGATGTCTAAGTGTTTGCCAGCTGCATTAGAACAAAAAAAAAATAACAAGAAAGTTAAAAAAACTATTAGTCAAGAAATTTTATGAAAGTAAGTTTAAAAAAGTTATTATATTTACGAGTTTCTGAATATGTAAATATTTTCTACTTTAAAGAAGAAATTAAGGAATTCTAAAAGTAGTTAAAACTATTTGTATCATTCTTTAGGTAGAATGATATAAATAGTTTTAACTACTTAATAGTTTTAACTAAAAAAGTTATCGCACTTAAATGCTTTCTAAGCGTAAATGTTTTATTAGACTTAATACAATAATCCAACCAATTATCCATGGCTTAACTAAGTTAGTTGCCTGGGCTGCTATTGATTGTTTAGAAGTTAGCCAAACGCTTTCAGACTTAGCCTAAGTGTCATTTTGGATTTTGGTAATTGGATATATAAAACCAAAATTAGAATAATATTAAATTAGGACAACAATAGAAATTTAGGATAAATATTTAAAACTTATGATCAGGAAGCAGTCTGATGGTCAGGGTAGACTTCAGGTTCGAATGCTGGCGGAGGCATGGATGTTTGTTAGCGGTTCGGAATTCACGTTAAACTGTAGGTTCTGGTCTAATTAGCCTAAAGAGGGCACAAAAATGACCATAGAGCGACAAACCAAACTAAGATTGGGAAAAACCGCTGTCTGAATGTTATTCAATGCCTTATATTAGCTCAAACTCTCCCTATATATATCTTGTACAAATTTTCAATCGTTCATAAAATACTTTTTATTCATCCACTCAAGTTTAAAAAAAATGTATTTGAGCTTGTAGTGGATGACACTGGATGTTAATACAGTTTTTTTCAAATATAAATTCAGTAATTAAATTTAATGAATTAATTTTAGTTTTTTTTTTTATTTAAGTTACATATACTACCAATAGATGGCGTAAGATAAACTTAAAAAAATGAATGAAAATTATTTATAAAAGACTTTTCTGCAATATAGTGAAAAAAAAGGTAGGAATTGACTTTAAATTTTTGAATCCACCATGAAAAGATATAGACGCCAGAGATTCAACTGAGGCTGTTCGTATCCAGCATTGTCTTATATAGTGTGTAAGCATATTTGTAGTTTGTGTTTCGTTAATAAGGGTCTTGTTTACCAAAGGACTGGAGCATGGTCCACAGGTTTCGGGTTCGAGTAACGGCTTTGTCATGGATGCTTGTAGTGGTTCGAATCCATCTTAAACCGTAGGCTGTGCTCTAATATGACTGTTGGAGATAGGGGGAACAACCTTATCCACCCTATGTTAAAAGTAATCACCTCCTCTGTCGAAATCCGTCAGTAGGAAGAAGGCCTTGAACCACCATGAGGCTGTGGCGCCATTGATGATGATGATGATTAGGATGGTGCATTAAAGAGGCCCTGATGGCTAAATAACTGGCTAAATTACTGCATCGATGCTCCAGATGCAGGTATCTCGGTGCAGGTTTCAGATTGGAGTCCCTACGTTGCCATGAATGCTTGTAGGGGTGCGGAATCCACTTTGAAACTTAGGTTCCTTTTAACTATGATTGTTGGGCGTAGGACCGACAAATCTTCCCTTTGAAAAGAAACGTCTCCTGTCTCGAAATCTGCCAGTAGGCACACGGCTTTGAACTACTTTTGAACTGAATTACTTCATGGGGGTGCCAATGAAGTAGGAGAAAAAGAAGATTCGTTAACAGTGAGTCAACGTGTTTTTTCCAAAATTCGATTTTGTTTGGTTGCTCTAAGGCCATTTCGTGCACACTTTAGTCTATTAGACCGGGACCTACAGTTCATCTCAGATTTCAAACCACTAACAATCATCCATGCCACCTCCAGAATTCGAACATGTCTCCTTACGAACCGAAGCCTGTAGTAACAAAGACCAAAGCGCTCGCCAATTGGCATCGGGCCCTTCCAGAAATAGGGGACAAAAGCTTCTCATCCCACACAGCAGAAGCTGCCCCTTTCCCTCCATCCATGAGTAGATCACTCATGGGATGCCCGTTCCGCACTGCAGGACATTGAGGATTAGTCACAACAACTACGTTTTAAACAGCGACTTACGATCTGGAGAGAATGGGGTACTAGAGTAATCCTGAATTTCTGCACGGAAGTGTCCAAATAAATTCTCAACTGTTTCAAACAAGGATAAATTCATTCTTAGTGGACTAACGATCTGGCGTGAGGTTCAGAAGTTTTTAGGTTCGAGTCCAGGTGGTGCCGTGGGTGTTTGTAGTGGTTCGAATCCAGCTTAAATCATACAACCCTGTCTAATATGACTGTTGATCGTAAGGCTGACAACCCTATCCCATAAAAAAGAAAACATATCCTGTCTGGAAATCTACCAGTAGGCAGATGCCATTGCCCCACCATGGGCTTGTTGCGCCAATGAAATAGGAAAAGAAAAAGATTCGTTAACAGTGAGTCAGCGTGCTTTTCCTGAATTCGGTTTTTGTTTGTCGGTCTACGGTCATTTTGTGCACACTTTTGGCTAATTAGATCGGGACCTACAGTTCATTGCGATTCCGAACCATTAACAAACATCCATGCCACCTACAATCTATAAAGTCGCTGCCAGAATTAGTGGGCAAAAAATTTCTAGCCCGCTATGCACAACATGGCAATTAGAGACATGATCTGGAGAAAATGTGATACTAGTTGTAATGCTGAATTTCTTCGCGGATGAATTCATTTTCAGTGGACTAGTGATATGGCGCTCGGTGCTGCACGTTTTGAGTTCGAGTCCCAGCAGAACCATGGTTTCTAGTAGTGGTTCGGAATCCACCCTAAACCGCAGGTTCCTGCCTAATAAGACTGGTGAAAGTAGGGTTGACTGTCCTATCCCGTAAACTAAGAAAACCTTATATCTTGAATCTGCCAGTAGGCAGGTGGCCTTGGCCCACCATGGGTCTGTTGCGCCAATGAAGGAGAACAAGTACTAAAAAAAAATTTTTTTTAATCAATTCCGACTTTTTTTTTCACTCTATTGCAGAAAGTCCTTTATAAATAATTTTCATTCATTTTTTTAAGTTTATCTGGCGCCATCTATGGGTAGATACATACAACTTAAATCTAAAAAAAAACCTAAGATTAATTAATTAAATTGAATTACTGAATTAATATTTGAAAAAAACGGTATTAACACCCAGTGTCATCCACTACAAGTTAAAAAAAAATGTATTTGTACTTGAGTGGATGAATAAAAAGTATTTTATGCACGACTGAAAATTTGTTCAAGATATACATAGAGAGAGTGTGAGCTAATAGAAGGAATTGAAAAAGAAGATTCGTTAATAGTGAGCCAACGTGTTGTTTCTAGAATACGGTGTCAAAATTCTCTCGTCTCCTTGTCTACAATATGGCAGTTAGCGACTTATGATGTGGAGAGAATTGGTACATGTAATCCTGAATTTCTACACGAAAGTGCCCAAATTGATTATCAACTGTACCAAACAAGAATGAATTCAATCTCAATGTAAGATAATCATACCACGGACAATTTGGAATTCAATTAAGGATTCTTTTCGAAACATATGTTAGCATGAACTAGATGTAATAAAATTGTATAGTCAAGTAAGACAGATGCATGGTTACTTATCAACTTCAGTAAAAAAATCAACAGCAGAAACGTCTTTTCTACATTTTCAACAAATAACTTCCATGAAGGGCCTGAATGGCCGAGTGGCTAGCGCTCTGTATCATAGGTTTCGGTTTCGAGTCCCGGCGGTGCCATGGATGTTTATTGTGGTTCGGAATCCACTTTAAACCGTATGTCCCGGTCTAATAGGATCGTAGAGCTTTGCGGGGGCAGTGTTACTCCGCGTCCGTGGCTTATCTTCAAGTTACACGCGCCCCTGGGTAATGCAAAGTGAGTAACGTCTGCGCAGCGCTTGCCTTAAGGCATCCAAGACCAAGCTGTCTAAGTGTTTGCCAGCTGCATTAGAAAGAAAAAAAAACTTCCATGAACAATAAGTTTTAACATCGATTTCTGTATGTTTAATTCATACATATTATTGAAACTTATTTTTATTTGAGAAATATCATTATTTGATTCGCTTTTTATAATATGTATGATTTTTTTACACTTTTTTGTTTGCTGGACAAACTGGTTTACAATTAAGGATCCTTTTGGATGCATATGTTAGCATGAACTCCCTATAATATAATTTGAACACTTAAGTGTCTGTTTACTTATCAGCTGCAGAAAAAAGGTATCAGCAATCGAAGGGGTTTTTTTCTATCTCTTCAGCAGATAACTTCCATGAAGAATAGGTGTGTGATATTGATTTCAGCATGATGATTGTATACCTATTATTAAAATTATTTATATTTGACAAATACCATGACTTGATTCTCTCTATATATAATATGTACGATTTCAACATTTTTTGTTTGCTGACATATTTTTTTTTCCAATGCAGCTGGCAAACAGACATGGACGTCTTGGATGCCTTAAGGCAAGCGCTTCACAGACGTTACTCATTTTGCATTACCTAGGGGGAGCGTGTAACTTGAACATAAGCCCCGGACGCAGAGTAACAATGCCCCCGCAACGCTCTACGATCCTATTAGACCGGGACCTATGGTTTAAAGTGGATTCCGAACCACTACACACATCCATGGCACCGCCGAGACTCGAACCCGAAACTGTGATACCGAGCGTCAGAGCGCTAGCCACTCGGCCATTCAGGCCCTGATTCGCTTTATATAATATGTACGATTTCTACATTTTTTGTTTGCTGACATATATAATTAGCAAATTTAATTAATTCTTGTTCCGTGAGTAGTTTAATTGTCTATCTTACACTCATTAGTCAGTCCTTTTCGCAGTTTTTAATCAAAATCATAAAATATTCTATTATAAATATAGTTATACTCCAGCTGAAAATATTGACTTTTTGTAAAATATAAAAAAAGATAAATTGTTTTTACATTTTAATAATTTTTAAATAACTGCCAAACTTATGAACTTACTATACAATTCCTTTTCGTTTTTAATTAAGAATTTCTTTGAGAGCGTACGTTAGCATGAATTCAATATAATAAAATTTGGACATTTACGTGAGATAGGTGTTTGCTTACATTTCAGCTGCATAAAAAAAATCAGACGTAGAAAGAAAAAACTAGCAGCAGAAATGTATTTTCTACATTTTCAGCAGATAGCTTCCATGAATAATAAGTGCGGTACCTTGATTTCAGTATACTGAATGTATATCTAATGTTGAAACTTATTTTTATTGGCGAAATGTCATAATGTGGTTCGTTTTAATAATTTGTACGATTTTTTACATTTTTTTTTTTTTTTTTGTTAGCTGACAAATAGAATTAATAAACTTTAATTAATTCTTATTCCGAGCTTAGTTCAATTTTCTCATACCTAACACCTATGAGTCATGTATTAGTCAATAAAAACATTTTCTTTTCCCAATTTCTATTCAAAATTATAAATTCTCTCTTATAAGCTTAGTTATATTCCATTTGAAAATATTGATCTTTTTCTAAAACATACGTATTAAAATAAGAGTTAATTGTTTTTACATTTTAATCATTTTTAAATAACTACCAATCATATGAAAATGAACAGAATAATTAGAACTGAATTATAATCTAAGCTTTCAATCAATCTAAGCTACTCATTTACATGCGTCCCACGATCACATGCGCAAGTCCGGTTTGGGACTTTGCAGCCAAATCTAATTTGGAAATTTAAATAAAGTTCTTCGAATGATTACAAATTCAGCTGGTACTTCAAAATTGAGAATAGTAAGAACTATTCCCAATATTAGATAGCTTGTTTATAATAGGTCTGAAAATTTTTATGACTCTATCCCTTTCACTGGTAAATCAGTTCTTAGATCCTTCTCAATTTATGGCATCACTCTATTTGAAAACAGAAAGCAACCTTGAACTGTACTCAATATCTTCAATTACTATTTTCTCAATAATCTTCCTATTCTGATTGGTTTAGTTTGTCGTTCTACGTCCATTTTGAGCACAATTTAGGCTAATTAGACCGGAAATCGACCTGGATTCGGAACCACTCACAAACATCCATACCACCACCAGGATTGGAACCTGAATCTTGTGGTACCAAAGGCCAGAGCGCTAGCCAATTGTCCCTCAGGCCACCTTCGCCTTTTAAAGTTAGGTTTGGTTTGTCGCTCTACGGTCAGCGTGTTCACATGAGGGCTAAACAGATGAGACCTAAGGTTTAAAGTGGATTCCGAACCACTAACAAACATACCTACCACCACCAGGATTAGAACCTGAAGTTCGTGATGCAAAAGGCCAGAGCGCTAGCCACTTGGCCGCCGTTTTTTTGAAGAGCCAGACAGCAAGTTCCACTTGTTGGCTTGGGCCTGATGGTCGAGCGGCTAGCGTTCTGGCGCTCGGTACCACAGGTTTTACCATAGGCTTCAGGTTCGAGTCCCGGTGGTGCCAGGGATGTTTGTAGTGGTTTGGAATCTACTTTAAATTGTAGGTCCCGATCCGTTTAGCCTAACGTGTGCAAAAGATGAGGCAAACCAAATCACATGTTGGCAGATTAATCATCTTCTAAACTTCTTTTTTTGAAATTTATTAAATAAAATTTCCCATTTTTCCCTTTTGCATATATTCGTATATGCTCCTAATTTTCTTTTTACTTTAAATTTATACATCAATATTCAAAAAAAAGGGGGCCTGAATGGCCGAGTGGCTAGCGCTCTGGGGCTCGGTACCACAGGTTTCGGGTTCAAGTCTCGGCAGTGCCATGAATGTTTGTAGTGGTTCGGAATCCCTTTTAAGCCGTAGGTCTTGTCTCATATGACTGTGAGAGCGTCATGAAGCAAAAGTCAGACTTCTACCTATGGGTGCTCCATCACAACAGAAGCTGCCCCCTTTCCCCTCCATCCATGAGTAGATCCCTCGATGTCCGTCCCGCACTGCAGGACATTGACGATTAGTCACAAGAACAACAACAAGACAGGCAATTATAGATTGGTAGAAGGATTCTACTGGTCGGTGCAAAAGGTTTCGGGTTCGAGTCCCGGCGATGCCATGGATGTTTGTATTAGTTCGGAATCCACTTTAAACCGTAGGCCCCGGTATAATATGCTCGTAGAGCGTTGCGGGAGCATTGTTACTCCGCGTCCGTGGCTTATCTTAAAGTTACACGCTCCCCTTGGGTAATGCAAAGTGAGTAACGTCTGTGCCTGAAGACATCCAAGACCAAGTGTCTCAATGTTTGCCAGCTGCATTAGAAAAAAAAAAATATATTCAAAAAAGACATAGCAATTCAATGGCAATGCTTTCAATAATGCAGGACAATATTCGTGTAGCTGCTTCGTAGCCAAGAGCATCGTTCATCCTCCAACTGATCTATTTTGCTAAAATATAAATAGCCCCTTCTTTTAAAACTGATGGAATAGAATAAACAGTGATAATTTTGGTTTCCCATAATAAGTTGAAAATTATTCATGCTAACAAAACTAGGATTTATATACTGCTTTAGTGAATAATAAACACTAATAGTTTTACTAGTGTATCCAAAAAGCAAGACCAGTTTTCAATTCAAAATTCCCGGAGCTTGTGGAATTTCATTTTTTCTTTTCTTTTTAGGTTGATGGCGCTGCCCTTGACATATGTGTGAAATATCATGTCAAAATATTCATTAGTGTTTGAGTTACGCTTGGTTTTGTGAGATGCTAAAACTGATTCCGATCATTTTTGAAATGTCTCAATTAATTGAGCAAAGAACTTGCATTCAATTTTGTTTGCGGAAACGTATAGAATGTTGCAGAAGGCATTCGGTGAGCAGTCCTACATCGGTAAGATGGAGAGCCCTCTGGTCGACCATCAAACTCAACCGACGACAATTTAAGTAAAAAGAAAATGTATTTTGCGAAAAATAATGCATATATCAAAGAAGTCTTTATTCTGTCTGTGCACAATTTCCGTCAAGAGTTTTTAACATTTTTATAGAAGTGAAGAGATGTATTTTTCGTTAAATTAGAAACATTTTAATCACTTAATTAATAAACAGTATTTTTCGTATAATTCAATAAAATATATTTCAATAGAGTTATGTCAGGAATCTTGATAGCCAGGCATTGGTTATCGATGAACACTCCCTCGTACGGAAATCTCTGTATCAATCTGTCAACATTTTTTTTTGTTCCAATGCAGCTGGCAAACACTTAAACAGCTTGGTCTTGGATGCCTTAAGGCAAGCGCTGCACAGACGTTACCCACTTTGCATTACCCAGGGTGCGCGTGTAACTTGAAGATACGGAGGCGGAGTAACAATACCCCCGCAACGCTCTACGATCCTATTAGAACCGGGACCTACGGTTTAAAGTGGATTCCGAACCACTACAAACATCCATGGCACCGCCGGGACTCGAACCCGAAACTTGTGGTACAGAGCACCTGAGCGCTAGCCACTCGGCCATTCAGGCCCATCTGCAACGTTGGCTTAGAGAGATCACCTTAGGACACCTGTTAAAGAAATTCTCGTTTTTGCGAAAATATTTATCAATTTTTAACCCCGTTAAAAATACAAAAAAGCCCACAAGAAGTTGTTGCTATTTTAACCAATGCTATTGTTGCTTTAGACCGATTTTTGAAACCGTGCGTGACTCATTCTCATAGTTTTGCAGTACAGGACGGACATCCCATGAGTAATCTACTCATGAAAGGACAGAAAGGGTAGCTTCTGTTGTACTGGATCATCCTTAAATAGAAATACTACTGCGTCCAGAAAGTAAGACCAATTTTTAATTTATAATTCCCGCGACTTATGGAATTTCAAATTTTTTATTTTTATTTTGTAGTTTACTGGCATTGTCCTTGACATCTGTGTGAAATTTTAACTCAAAATATTCATTAGTATTCATTCATAAATATTCATTCATCGTTACGCTTGGTTTTGTGAGACGCTGAAATTGATTCCGGTGATTCATTGAGACTGAATTGATTGAGCAAAGAACTTGCATTAAATTTTATTTGCGGAAACGTATAGAATGTTACAGAAGGCATTAGGTGAGCATTCCTACATCGAAATGATGAACAGCCCTCTGGTTGACCATCAAACTCAACCGACGAAGCTCACGTCCAAAAAATTTTTTTAAAAATTGGTGCTTACAAAACGTCGATTTGCAATTAGAGACCTTGCTGACAATGTTGGAATTTCAAAATGATCTTTCAATTCTATACCGGGTACCGAAAGCACTGAATGCGCCAGTTCACACTGCATTAACTCTTCGTGAGGGTTTCGCCAAAAATGAAACCTATATCGTTCCACAACCACCGTATTCACACTGGGCGATTTCTAGATATTTCCTAAACTCAAAAGACTATTCCGGGAACATCGTTTTGAGTTGATTGAAGAGATTCAACTTGAATCGCCGCGTGTTTTGAAGGCCATTCCTGCCGATGACTTTTTCGCATGCATTGCGGATTGGCAAAAAACTTTCTCATAAGTGCATTGTGTCCGGAGAGGATTACTTTGAAGGCGAGAAAATAAATTTGGAGGAAAAAAATAAAGAGTTTTTGAAAAAAAAATTGTTTTTCTTTTTTAGGCACAGTAGTAAGTAACCCATTCTTTAAAAAAGGGATAGAAATGTGTAAATAGTGATAATTTTTGTTTACTAATAATTTGAAAATCATTTCTGCAAAACTAGGATAACTGCTGGATTTATTTATTCAATTAGTAAATTTAGCAGGTGGGCTGAAAGGTTCGTAGGCTGATACATAGATGACGCTATTAGTATTAAATGCATATAATCTTTAGTTAGTCCTAACCTTCAAAAGACACGTGTATAAATTTGACAGCTGTTGCACTATTATTATGTGAGTTATAGCATTTTTAATGTTCATCACGTGCAGTCCACACGGCTGACTGTCGATTGGACTCCGGTGTGAAATGATAGAGCCATGTTTCATCCATTGTCACATATAGACTCAAAAATTCGGGTTTATTACGATTGAGCAGCTCCAAACACTGCTTAGAATCATCAATGCGTTATTGTTTTGGGTCGATTGTGAGCTCGCGCGGCACCCACTTTGAACAGAGCTTTCGCATATCCAAATATTCATTCACGATATGTCCAACACGTTCCTTTGATATCTTTAGGGTCTCAGCTATCTCAATCCACGTCACTTTACGGTTATCAAAACTTATTTTGTGGACTTTTTTGGTGTTTTCGTCGGTAACAGACTCTTTGGGGCGTCCACTGCGTGCATTGTCCTCGGTGCTCATTTCGCCTCGTTTAAATTTAGTAAACCACTTCTCTACGGTTGATTTTCCTGGTGCAAAGTGCTTTTCAGCCCACCTGTTATAAACACTAATAATATTAAAAATAATTTCGAATGTGTTTTTATGGGATTCTGCCGATTTTCTCTGAATTTATTTTGCTACAGCATTTAAATATCACTCGATCATATTTATTCTGTAATACAATTATTGCGAAAGTAGTTTTTAAGTAGTAAAAATGACCAGTGTGCATTGTTCATTTTAATAAATAGGGGGATTTATGACACTTTATAATAATTTTAAATTATTTTTCTGATAATATAATATTAAGGGAGATAATTTCGTTCTTTGCCGAAATTTATAATTTGGAAAAACTGTGATGAATATTTCCAACAGAGTTTAGCTTAAAATTTTTATTTGTAAAATCAGAAGAATCATGATTGTATAGACACTATTAAATGAATGTTTCTATGCAATTAATTCTATGCTAAGTCTAATTTAGTTTTCATACATGATTTGATCTTTTTTTTTTTAATTATTGCATACATATTTAAGTTGAATTAATTTATAATAGTTTAAATAAATCTGTGAATTTATGAAACTTTAGATTAATTTCCTATTTGTTTTCTGATAAATATATTATTAATGAAGATAATTTTTATTCTTGTATCAAAATTTGTAGTGATGCAAAAAATGTGATGAATATTTCTAATACATTTTTGCTTCCAAATTTTCATAGCCACTATTAAATGAATGTTTCTAAGGAATTAATCCTAGGCTTATTTTAATCTAATTTTTTCATTTGTTATATTTTTCTCTTTTTTTTTTTTACAGAATTACATACCTTTAAAGTTGAATTAATTTGTAATAGTTCTGTGAATTTATGAGAATTTAGATTTTTTAATTATTTTTATAATAAATATACACATAAAAATTTTATTGATACTAATAAATATTTTGATATTGATAAAGTTATTCATCAAATTTATAAACATCATTTTTTTTTTTTTTCTAATGCAGCTGGCAAACACTTAGGCAGCTTGGTCTTGGATGCCTTAAGGCAAGCGCTGCACAGACGTTACTCACTTTGCATTACCCAGGGGGCGCGTGTAACTTGAAGAAAAGCCACGGACGCGGAGTAACAATGCCCCCGCAATGCTCTACGATCATATGAGACCGGGACCTACGGTTTAAAGTGGGTTCCGAACCACTACAAACATCCATGGCACCGCCGGGACTCGAACCCGAAACCTGTTTTACCGAGGGCCAGAGCGCTAGCCATTTGGTCACTCAGGCCCATAAGCATCATATTATTGTAAATATTTTGATATTGATAAATATCATTCATCAATTTCATAAACATCATGAGAATGTAAATTTTGTGATATTAAAAAAAAACATTCAAAAATTTCATAAACATCATTGTAATATAAAAATTGTGATATTCATATATATCATTCTTCAAATTGATGAAAAACATGATAATATAAATATTGATAAAAATCATTCACCAAATTTATAAACATTATGATAATGTAAATGTTCTGATATTGATAAATATTATGACATTAAAAATGTATACAAATCTATTTATCTACTAACTTCCAATATAAGTAAAACGTAATATAGACTTATATGAATATAAAATTTTTAAGATTGATGCATTAAAAATTCATATATTTTCATTGTGGGAATAAAATAAATTTTAATTTTAATTGTAAAAATTAAAACATGAAATCATCAGATTAAATAACATAAATTATTTTTATTTTTAAAAAAAAAAACTGTCTCTAAAAACTTTAACATCACATCAAAAAAGCTTTTTTCCAGGAAGTAATTTGAGTTTCAGAAAATTTTTATTTTATTCTATTTACTCTTATGAATTAAAAGAACGTATTTTAAGAATTTTTAATGTTCTATATTTTTAAGAATAATGACAATGTAATTTGATCATAACTCTTAATTTTTTTTCATATATTTTTATCATTTTTTTCTGACAAATATCCCAAGAAATTCAAATTCGAAAAATTAATGAGAATTTCTTGAGTAATTTTGATAATAAATTAATTAAATATTCCAATAACTCTTAACAGAAAAAGCATATTAAGTTAAAACATGAAATAACATTATCATCAGTATTTCTCTTGATATTAAACTAAAAGGTATTTAATAATTAATGAAAAATAATTAAAAACTAATGAATAAATAATTAAAAGTTAAAAAAGTTTAAAGTTTAATTAAAAGATTTTTAAAACAATTTCAATGCATATTACACACATTCTGTATAAACATAAAATATTAAATTTAATCTTGAAAGAATATAAACGTAGAAAATTGTCTAATTAAAATGTTTCTCAAAATATGCTATTAATTAAACTATTTATTTCTATCTTTCAAACCTTTACAGAAAAACCTCTGTCGTTTACAATTACCAATTAAAAGTAATAAATTGAAAAAGAAATCCGCCGAAATTGCTAAACCCTTAAACACAGCGATATGGCAATCCTGCGGGAATGCGATTACTTCGACTGCCTTCAGTATGTTTTTTTCTTTTTATTTCTAATGAAGTCTTTCCTATACTTGGCTTAATTAATGACTGGAGTTCTTTTTATTTTTTTATTTAAGGTTTTTATTGATTCTTCAGTTTGTAATTCTTCAAAATCCTCTTTTTACTTTATTATTTTAATTATTAAATTATAATTAATAATTATTAAATACTTTATTGAAAAGAAGAAAAAAAAAACCTTCTCCTCTCCATATATTATTATCTCTATTTTAATTGTTTTATTTTTAATGCAATGGGCTTAAAGCTAAAGTAACTTCCCTCTCATATGCAAAGAAGGAGTTAGCGGTTACTCATACCAAGGAGCTCCGTCAACCTACAAATCGTCGTCGAATAGATTTTAGTACTAATAAAAAAGTCTTATTGGCTTGATAAAAAATGTTTCGAAGTAGATTTTTTAATGGTAAATTAATAATGGTGTCACATTATTCACCTAATAACGTGAATAATATGATTTTGACTGCTGTCATGACATTAAAAAATACATATAGACCTTTTATACTTAGATAATAACATCTATTATAAGCAAAATATATTATATAATATGAATATAAAATTTTTAATATTTATGCATTAAAATTTCATATATTTTGATTCTGCAAAATTAATAACTAAATATTAAACATGACATAAGATTAAGTAACATATGTATTTCATTTAACCTTTCTATTTAATATTTTTTTATATATATATTTTTAAGAAACTGCTATTAAATATTTAAACATCCCATCTTAAAAAGTTTTTCCAGGATGTAAATTGATTATCTGCAAAATTTATGTTTTATTCTACTTAAATTTATGTTCTACGAACATATATTAGAAATTTTTAATGTTCTATATTTTTAAGAATAAGTCCAATGTTGATTTTGAGCATAACTCCTTTTTTATTTCCTTAATTTTTATATTTTTAGCACTCGTTAATTACGTTCTCTGATAAAAATCACATGAAATTAAAATCTCAAGATTTAATGAGAATTTACAGAGTAATTTTGCTAATAAGTTATTCTTCAAAAATTACAATAAATCTTCTGATTTTTGTACTGAAAAAACGTATTAAGATCAAACATACCATAACATTATCATCAATATTTTTCTTAATATTAAACTAAACCGTTTTTAATATTTAATGAAAAATAATTAAAAACTAATAAATAAATGATTAAAAGTTTAAAAAATTTAAAGTTTAATTAGTAAAGTATTTAAAACAATTTTATGCATATTACACACATTCTACATAAACATAAAATATTAAATTTAATCTTGTAAGAATAAAAACATAGAAAATTTTCTAATACCACAAACTCAACTCAAACTGCTTTTTAAAGTATTCTATTAATTACCCTGCTTATTTTTATCTTTCAACCTGTACAGAAAAACCTCTGTCGTTTACAATTACCAATTAAAAGTAATAAATCGAAAAGAAAAATCCAATGAAATTGCTAAACCCTTAAACACAGCGATATGGCAATCCTGCGGGAATGCGATTACTTCGACTGCCTTGAATATTTTTTTCTTCTTATTTCTAATGAAGTCTTTCCTATACTTGGCTTAATTAATGACTGGAGTTCTTTTTATTATTTTTTATTTAAGGTTTTTATTGATTCTTCGTTCTCCGTTCTAGGACTGTAATTAAAGGGATGTGATTTGTGAATAATTAAAGGAAAAAGTCGCTCAGTGTTAGGAACTTGAATTCTGAGCTTAAATAACAATATTGTGAAGGAATAGAGTTTAGTTCTATAAAAAAAATCTTTTTTATTTTGTTAAAAAAAAATTTCCAATGAAGTTTTTTAATAGTAAATTAATAGTTTTATTAGACTTGGACTTTTCATTTGATGTTACTGAGGGCTGTTGAAAACGTTTGAAATTTTATAATTGATTGGTTATAATTTTAATAGCAAATAGAAATAATAAGACAATATTAGACTGTGATAGTTATCGTCCTCATAATTTTTCATATATTTAAGAACAATGTCAATGTTAACTTGATCATATCTCTTCTTTTATTTCATATATTTTATCATTATTGGTTTTCTGATAAATATTGCAAGAAATTCAAATCTCAAGATTTAAATGAGAATTTCCAGAGTAATTTTTCTAATAAGTTAATCAAAAATTCCAATAACTGTTTGGATTCATGTACTGAAAAAACATATTAAGATAAAACATGCCATAACAACTTAATCAATATTTTTTAATGTTAAACGAAAAGATTATTAATATTTAATGTAAAAAAACTAAAAACTATTAAATAAATAATTAAAAGTTAAAAACATTTAAAGTTTAATTAAAAGTGTTTTAATACAATTTTAAGCATATTACACACATTCTGTATAAACGTATAGACATAAAATATAAAATTTAATTTTCAAAGAATATACACATAGAATATTTCATAATACCACAAACTCAACTTAAAAGTGCGTTTCAAAGTATTCTATTAATTACCCTGTTTATTTTTATCTTTCAACCTTTGCAGGAAAACCTCTGTCGTTTACAATTACCAATTAAAAGTAATAAAAGAAAAGAAAAATTCACCGAAATTGCTAAACCCTTAAACACAGCGATATGGCAATCCTGCGGGAATGCGATTACTTCGACTGCCTTCAGTATTTTTTTTTTTTATTTCTAATGAAGTCTGTCCTATACTTGGCTTAATTAATGAATGAATTTCTTTTTATGCTTTTTTATTTAAGGTTTTTATTGATTCTTCCTTTTCCGTTCCCGGACAGTAATTAAAGGGATGTGATTTGTGAATAAATAAAAGGACAAGTCGCTCAGTGTTAGGAACTTGAATTCTAAGCTTAAATAACAGTAGTGTAAATGAATGGATTTTTTTTAATAAAAAGTCTTTATTTTATTGCCTTGATAAAAAAATTCAAAGGAGGTATTTAATAGTAAATTAATAGTGGTGTTTATTAGAAATTTGTGATTTTTGATTTTATGTCAATGAAGGTTGTTTAAATCATTTAAAATTTTATAGCTGATTGGTTATACTATTAATTGTAAATAAAAATTAATGGACAATAATAGAAATCATAGAATAAAATACATATCATCCACAGTTCTTAATAGTACTTATTTTCATTTACAGCAAACAACTTAGAACATATATGATATTGATAAAATCATTCTTGAAATTCGTCAGTATCATAATAATGTAAAAGATGTGATATTGATTGCTATCCTTACATTAGAAATTATACATAGACCTGTCAAGTTTATATATTAACTTCTATTATAAGTAAAATAAACTACATCTTTATATGAATATAAAATTGTTAGGATTGTAGCATGAAAAAATCATATATTTTGATTGCTCGAATTTATAATTAAAAAATAAAACATGAATCAGATCATCAAATTAAGCAATATAACCTATTGTTTATTTTTTTTTAAAAACTGCTGTAAACTGACTTTCCGAAAAATTTATGTTTTAATCTATTTAGTCATGAATTATGTTAACATACTTACTTACATATATACTTATACATACTTTAATGTTCTATAATTTCTAAAATAAGGAAAATGTTAACTTGATCATAACGCTTCTTTGATTTCAAATTGGTTATCATTAATTATTTTTTTCTGTTAAATATCCCATGAAATTCAAATTCTATGATTTCATGAGTATTTCCAAAGCTAACAAGTTATTCAAAAATTACAATAAAACTTCTTATTTTTGTACTGAAAAAACATATTAAGATGAAACATGCCATAACATTATTATTATCAATATTTTTCTTAATATTAAACTGAAATTATTTTTGATTTTAATATTGCTTGCAATAACTTAAAATAAGCATACTACACACATTCTGTATAAACATAAAATATTAAATTTAATATTGGAAGAATATTAATATAGAAGATTTTTTAATACCACAAACTCAGCTTAAAGTGCTTTTCAAAGTATTCTATTAATTACCCTGTTTATTTTTATATTTCAACCTTTGCAGAAAAACCTCTGTCGTTTACAATTACCAATTAAAAGTAATAAATTGAAAAGAAAAATCCACCGAAATTGCTAAACCCTTCAACGCAGCGATATGGCAATCCTGCGGGAATGCGATTACTTCTACCGCCTGGAATATACTTTTTTTTTTATTTCTAATGAAGTCTTTCCTATACGTGGCTTAATTAATGACTGAATTTATTTTTTTTTTTTTTATTTAAGTTTTTTTTATTGATTCTTCCTTCTCCGTTGTAGGACTGTAATTAGAGAATGGACTGTGATTTGTGAATAATTAAGGAAAAGTCTCTCAGTCTTAGGGACTTGAATTCTAAGCTTAAATAACAGTAGTGTGAAGGAATAGATTTTAGTGCTGTAGAAAAGATTTTATTGCCTTAATAAAAACAATTCAAAGGAGGTTTTTTAATAGTAAATTAATAGCGGTGTTCATTAGAAAATCACGATTTTTCATTTTATGTCATTGAGGGTTGTTTAAATCGTTTAAAATTTTATAGCTGATTGGTTATACTTTTAATTTCAAATAGAAATAAATAGACAATAGCATATCAACATACTGTAATAGATATCATCCACAGTTCTCAATTGTACTTATAATCATTTATAACAAATCAGCTCAGAATATATATATATATGATTTGATGAAATGATTCATCTAATTCATATCATAATAATGTAAATAATGCGATATTAATTACTACCATGACATTAAAAATTATATATAGACCTTTCATATTTATAAATAAACTTATATTATATATAAATTAATTATATATTTATATGAATTTAAAATTGTTAGGATTTATGAATTAAAAACTCAAATATTTTTATTCCGGGAATGAATTAAGAAATGAATGAATCAAAGAAACAAATGAATCAATTCGAATGAATTATGAATTATGAATTAAGTATTAAAGAATGAAACAGTTCATCAGATTAATCAGCATAAATTATTTTTAAAAAAAGGCTTTTAAAAAGTTAAACATCACACCCGAAATTTTTTTTTTTCAAGAATGTAAATTGATTTTCTGCAAAATTTATGTTTTATTCTATTTAGCTTTATGAATTATGCAAATATACTTACTTTTACATATTTTAAGTTCTATATTTTTCAGAATAAAGTCAATGTTAATATGATCATAACTTTTCTTTGATTTCATACAGTTTTTTTTATCATTAATTATTTTTTTCTGTTAAATATCCCAAGAAATATAAATTCCAAAACTTAATGAAAATTTCCAAAGGTAATAAGTTATTAAAAAAGTCCAATAAATCTTCTGATTTTTGTACTAAAAAAACATATTAAGATGAAACATACAATAACATTATCAATATTAAACTGAAAATTTTTTAATATTGCTTGCAATAGATTAAAGAAACACAATTTTAAGCATACTACACACATTCTGTATAAACATAAAATATTAAATTTAATATTGGAAGAATATTAATATAGAAGATTTTTTAATACCACAAACTCAGCTTAAAGCGTTTTCCAAAGTATTCTATTAATTAAGCTGTTTACTTTTATATCTCCATCTTTGCAGAAAAACCTCTGTCGTTTACAATTACCAATTAAAAGTAATAAATTGAAAGAAAAATCCACCGAAATCGCTAAGCCCTTAAACACAGAGATATGGAAATCCTCCTGGAATACGCTTACTTCTACTACCCTGAATATTTTTTTCTTTTTATTTCTAATGAAGTCTTTCCTATACTTGGCTTAATTAATGACTGAATTTCTTTTTCATCCTTTTTATTTAAGGTTTTTATTGATTCTTCCTTCTCCGTTTTGGCACTTGTAATTAAAGTGATGTGATTTGTGAATAAATCAAGGAAAAAGTCGCTCAGTGTTAGGAACTTGAATTCTGAGCTTAAATAACAGTAAAGTAAAGGAATAGATTTTAGTGCTTCAGAAAAGTCTTTATTGCATGATAAAAAAAGTAATGCAAAGGAAGGGTTTTAATTGTAAATTAATAGTGTGGTTTATTGGAAGTTCATGAATTTAAATTTTATGGTTTTGAAACTTGTTCAAATCGTTTAAAAGTTTATAGCTGACTGGTTACAGTTTAAATTGCAAATAGAAAAAATAGACAGAAATACACGATATCTTCCACAGTTCTCAATAGTAATTGTCATCTATATTGTATTACAGCTTCGAATATATATATATAACAAGTGGGCTGAAAAGCGCATAGGCTGACACATAGATGGCACTACTAGTATTAAATCCATATGCCTTTTAGTTAACCCTAACCTTCAAAAGACACATATATAAATTTGACAGCTGTTGCACTATTAGTATGTGAGTTATAGCATTTTTAGTGAAGCAACTTTTCTTAGTTTGAAAAAATGGATAAAAAGGAATTTCGTGTGTTAATAAAGCATTGCTTTTTGGCGAAAAGAATACTATTGAGGCCAAGGCTTGGCTTGATAAACATTATACGGACTTTGCACCAAGAAAATCAACCGTAGAGAAGTGGTTTGCTAAATTTAAATGAGGCGAAATGAGCACCGAGGACGATGCACGCAGTGGACGCCCCAAAGAGGCTGTTACCGACGAAAACATTAAAAAAAAATCCACAAAATAATTTCTGATAACCGTAAAGGGAAGTTGATTGAGATAGCTGAGACCCTAAAGATATCAAAGGAACGTGTTGGACATATCGTGAATGAATATTTGGATATGCGAAAGCTCTGTTGAAAGTGGGTGCCGCGCGAGCTCACAATCGAATAAAAACAACAAAATTGATGATTCTAAGCTGTGTTTGGAGCAGTTCAATCGTAATAAACCCGAATTTTTGCATCCAGATGTGACAATGAATGAAACAGGGCTCCATCATTTCACACCGGAGTCCAATTGACAGTTAGCCGAGTGGACTGCACGTGATGAACACTAAAAATGCTATAACTTCACTAAAAATGCTAGAAATCCCATAATGATAGTGCTACAGCTGTCAAATTTATACACGTGTCTTTTGAAGGTGAGGGCTAATTAAAAATTATATGGATTTAATACTAGTAGCGCCATCTATGTGTCAGCCTATGAACTATTCAGCCCGCTTGTTATGTGCGGGCGTATGTGTCGTAGTATTGTTATTAGTATATGAAATGGAATTTTCGTTATACTGAAAATTCGTGAGTCTTTTCAGTTGGTTTTCTTTAATAATAATTAAGATTTAAGAGTAGAATAACTGCTCCGAAAAAGTCAGTTCCGCTAGCTGTTTATGTTTCAGAAATATCTACTGTCAGAATGACAAAATTATAGATATACCCCTAAAATTGATTCGTTTAATATCGTGCAAGGGAGAAACTTAAGATCAATTGGTTATAACCTTGCACTACAGAATATATATTTATAGATAGATAGATGTATATACATAGATATATATACACTCAAGAGCCAAAACATTATGACCACCTGTCAATAACGAGTTGGCCCACCTTTGGAGCGCCACACAGCTTCAACCCGCCTTGGCATGGATTAATACCACCACTTAAATACCACTTCCACCTGATCACGTGCCTTCCACGTCATTCAGGTGAGTTCATTGCAAAATGCAAGGGTGGTCATAATGTTTTGACTCTTGAGTGTATATAAATGGTGCTGCAGTATATCAACTTATATACCGTTCAGCCAATCGCTATGTATTCGAGTATGGAAAGTATGTTCACTCTGTATTGTTACTTACCACCAGATGGTGCCTTTTTTTTGTTCTAATGCAGCTGGCAAACACTTAGACAGCTTGGTCTTGCAGGCCTTAAGGTAAGCGCTGCACAGACGTTATTCACGTTGCATTACCCAGGGGGGCGCGTGTAACTTGAGGATAAGCCACAGAGTAACAATGCCCTCGCAACACTCTAGGATCATATTAGACCGGGATTTACGGTTTAAAGTGAATTCCGAGCCATTACAAACATCCATGGCACCGCTAGGACTCGAACCCGAAACCTGTGGTACCGAGCGCCAGAGCGCTAGCCACTCGGTCGTTCAAGCCCTGGTGGTGTAGTGTTTAATCTTATATATATCATTCAAACGATTTCCATGAAAATTGGTTTGCAAATATATTGAAATATATATATATATTTTTCTTTGCAGGCCAACGTATGCTGGATTTTGCTTGTATTTTATATATATATATATATTTATATGTGCAGATAAAGATGTGGTAGATTGATCATTTACAATGTAAAAATCAAGAAATAAAGTTTAAATTTTTGTTCTGTGTATCATGTAATCCAGTTACATGGAGTAGATGCCCCAGTCAATTTTGTGTCTCTTTTCTATACTTAGCATTTGTTTTTTTATACATGATATATTGCTATACTCTAACCAGATAAGAGAGAGAAGGAAACAGAATGCTTTTGACGAACTATGTTAAGAAACTGATACACGGTGATAAAGACCAGACGATTAATACGATTTTAAAGAATTTGTATTTTATCCCGGTTTGCATAGTGTTTTTCTAAAAACAGAAAAGACAATCTATTATATTAATTTAAGATAAATCAAGAAAAAAGTTTAAATTGTCATATTTCTTTTTTTAGATTTTTCCTTTTACGTAAAAAGTTGTTTTATATTAGTCAAATAAAAGTTGAACAGAAACAAGTTGTCACAAATCACATTTATTGCTTGAAAATCTGTTAAAACTGAAAAAATAGTTAATAAAAACTTTATTTTAAACTATGTTTATGCAATATCTGTAATGGAAAAAAATTATGATTATTAATTTACTACAGAATATCTGGCAGCAGACGTCATAGAATCATAGACGAAGGTGTAAAACGATTTCCGGGCTTTCTGGTATATACCTAATGTACTATTTAAGACTACAAAATGTGTCATAATCGTATGATCCGATGAACGTAAGAATCTTGCTGTAGGTCCCTTGCATTCAATCACATTCCGGAGTATAAATATTTGTATGTAGTAGTATGTGTAGTATTTTTTGTACATGAAACTAATACAAAAAAAAAATGTGCTTTTTTTACAATGCCAATGATACTGTAATACATATCAAATACATTCTTCTGAAGTTACAACCTGCATATGTATTTTGAAAATATTCGCCTACTACTGCTACTACACCACACCACATCACTGTGCCTATAGCTGAGTTGCCGCTTTACAGCTTGGGAATGATGTGGTTGAGAAGAAGTCTGATTGAGCTCTATGACGCTCTACGGTCATATGAGAACGGGACTTCTGGCTTAAAGTTGATACCGAACCACTACAATATCCAAGGTACCTCTGACTCTCAAACCAGAAACCTGTGGCATCTGGTGCGAGAGCACTAGACACACGGCAATTCAGGACCCTGTTCGATGGATTGGCAGCTGACGTCATAGAATTATCCATGAAGGTGTAAAACAATTATCAGATGGTCTGGAATATACCTAATATTATGGATGTGTCTAATATACCTAATATGTGGCTGCCATATATACGACAAACCAACAGTTTGACTACAAAATGTATCATAATCATATAATTCGGTGAACGTAAAAACCTTGATGTAGGTCCCTTGCATCCAATCACATCCCAGAGTATAAATATAAAAATAGTAATATATTTGTACTTGAAACTAGTACAAAAAATGTACTCTTATTCAATACATATTTACATACATTGCTCGGTACCACAGGTTTCGGGTGCCATGAATATTTAGTGGTTCGGAATCCTTTTTAAGCTGTAGATCCCGGTTTCATATGACTGTAAGAATGTCAAAGAGCCAAGTCAGATTTCCACCTATGGGTGCTCCATCACATAGAAACTGCCCCCTTTTCTTCCATCCCACACTGCAGGGCACTTAGTATTCATACATACCTTGCATACTGAATACATTGCAAAAGTGTACGGTAAATACAAATGCACTCTTCTGAAGTTATAGCCTGCATATGTATTTTAGAAATATTCCCCTGCTGTATGTGGCTGGTAATATTATCATTGTTATATATTTTTTCTTTTGATGTCTACTAGAAACACTCTGATTTTGTCACTATATTGACCATCCTGTGCTCATAAATGTTACATACCATTTCCTTGAATTGATGATAGAGTCCAAGATATTTCCTCCTAATTCTATTGATATACTCCAAATATACATCATATCCTATAGAACGCAATATGCTCTAAAAAAAGCAATATATTCCAAGTATCCTGCGGAACGGTTATATATTTAATCCAAATTCTATAGATCTATTCCATATCCTATAGAACGCAATATATTCCAGAAAAATTGAATCCATTTGAAAACATTTGATCAGCAATTTCGAACAATTCCAGCAATCATTACATTTTGTCCCCTTTTTGGCATTTAATGCTACACCACTGGCAGCGATGTAATCGTACCGTAAAATAGATATTCTTCGAATAATTATTGTATTTTTTGTTATTGCCGACAGATATCACATCATGATGAAAATGTTTGAAATTTTCACCGAATAAGTTCGGTTCACCATATCATTCTGTTTCGTTTTATGCATAAAATTAGTCTTCTAATTTGTTCGCTGTTTCAAACATCTTGCATATTTTTTTTCTAATGCAATTGGCAATACAGAGACAGTTATCTTTATGCCATAAGTAAGAGCTGTAAAACCATCGCCCATTTACCACTACCCAACTATCACGTGTAACTTGAAGATATGCTACGGACGCGATTAACACTACAAACAAGAATTTGCTTTAGTTATAATCCATTTGTATTAATGCTTAAAGTCCCACTTAAAAAATGCTGTAAAAAAAGAACCATTCGTCACAAGGAGTTCAAATTTGAACCGAAGATACTTGAAGAGAGGGAAAGCAGCATGGCATCAAAAAAGTCCCATCGATTTTTCCCATTCAATTGTATTAATGCTTAATTTGTATTAATGTTTAAAGTCCCACTTAAAAAATGCTGTAAAAAAAGAACCATTCGTCACAAGGAGTTCAAATTTGAACTAAAGATACTTGAAGAAGGGGGAAATGAGAAAGGGGCATTTTGAAGGAGGGGCAAATGGTACAGCACCATAAATAGTTCCAAAGTGCATTAATAGATGGCGCTGTAAGCGGCATAAAGAATGTGAATTCGGCTGCCAGTGAGATTTTGAATCGAAATGACAACGTATTTGGTATGAGTTGCCCATTAAACCAACTGTAGTATTCAATGTGATTGATAGTTTTTTTTTTTTTTTTTTTTGACGGAAAAAACGACTTCCATGTCCTTCAATAGTTAGGATACTATTAGTGGAAAGCACATCCACCACTACAAGGTCATATCAATTTGGATGGAAAACATCGATGGAACTTTTTTGATACCATACCGTTTTCTCCTTCTTCAAGTATCAAGTACTTCTCTCGTCACGAAAGGTTCGTGACGTGAGGTTCTTTTTTATTTTTTCGGCATTTTGAAAGTGGGCTTTTAATTATAATCACCCTGTATATTAGTTTTTAAAAATTTAGGAAAATCTGACAAAAAATGTGATTGCAAAATATGATTGAGAATATATGATTGTTATTCGTCGGCATCTAATGAAATTTGATAGAAACATTGATTAAATATTCCTGAATAATAGGGTTCCATGAATAAATAGGGTTTAATAGAAAAAAAAAGCTTAATCAATATGTTTGTTGCCTCATGGATAAATAGCTCCACTTTCATAATTTATTTTAAAAAAATCAAAAAGTGCAAGCTGGCACCAGAGAAATTATATAAACTTTCTCGTCTGAGTGGGCGAGAATTTGCTTGAACAAGAAAGAATTGTAGCATCGTGCGTTTATTTTTGAATAAAGGAGTTGAGTTTTCATAGTCCACTTAGAGCATGCGTGTTTTTATTTTGAGAACACCATCATGATATCCTTTCGAACTGAATACTGGATCAGAATTCTGTGGAGTCTGAATTCAAGTTTGGATTGTGTTTGTTTAGTGTTATTGTTTGTTGAGTGTTAGTTGTGTTTTTACAGCCCATTGAAGTTGTGTTTTTACAGTCCACTGAAAGCATACGTGTTTTTATTTTGAGACTATTACCGTGATGGTCCATCTATTACGGAGACTGGATCAGAACTCTGTGGAGTTTGAATCCATGTTTGGATTCGTGGATTAAATTGAAGCAGAACAAGTTGCGATTTTTTTCTAGTGATTTTGGAAGATTGAGAACCATTAAAATGGCAGTGTATATTAATAATTTGATAAAGGACGAATTAATTAAGTTGAGTTTGGAATTGGGCTTAATTGAGGAAGGTGATAAAATTTGAGAGAAATTAGAAATTTAATTCAGGAAAGGGAGTTTTTTATAACTGCTACGAATCTCGTTAATAGCATTATCGAATCTGTAAAAGAAACCGTGGTAGCGGAAAAAATGAGAGATCAGAAAGATTACAAGATCGATAAGATGAAATGAGAAAAATTATCTTTTATTTTCACTGTATTAATTTGTTTCTTATTCAGTGGAGAATATTTACAACTCAAATTGTGTAAAACATAAATTCCGATTTTCTTGCACGTTCATTTAAGATCTTTACTTGGGAATATATTAATAAATCGTTCACTTATGATTTTTTAAGAATAATTGTTCCACATTTAAGGTGCACGAGAAAAAAATATTCACGCAACAAAACCGAAAGACAGAAATCTTCTAATGAAATATTTATATCCTGTCTAATAACTGTGCAAATATGAAAATTTTAAATTTTCTTGAAACAAAGTAATATTACTATCCATATTTTATTGAATAGAAAAATAATTCAAATATTGTCTGAATTCAAGTTTGGATTGTGTTTGTTTAGTGTTATTGTTTGTTGAGTGTTAGTTGTGTTTTTACTCCTACAAGCACTTGCAAGACACCCATACACCCTTGAACCCATACACCCGCCCCCTCCTGGCGTTCAGGAGAAATGGAAATCGACTCTTAAACGGAGAAACGTTTCGTTTGTAATCTCACACCCCGAGAGGAAATATATTCAGCGAAATCATACGGAATAGTTGGCCTACAGACTCTCACCCAAAGGGGAAGTATATTTTGCGCACCCAGGGTGTACCTCAGTATCTTTATTTTTCGCCCAGAAGTGGAATCCTTCCAAGAATCTGAAATTATATGTCTTTAAATGTATTCAATATTGTATGTGTGGGGTAATTTTGCGTGTTTAAATAAAGGTATGTGTTCTCCAATCTGTCCTCAAATTACAACCCAAGCACACCCAGTTGCAAAATCCGGAGTTACTCCAACCCACAACACTACAATATTAATTTGCAATAGGATATTTCAAGAAGATTTATTTATAATTTGTTTTTCTGTATTGTATTATGATTGCATAATGTTTACAAAATTATTGGTTGCTAATTTTATAACTCGAACTTACTAGAAATTTCTTTTAAATATTGAGATAAACAATTCAAGACGTTTTCAATACCGAAAAAAACTTTTTTCGTCGCATCAATGATTTTTATTTGCCTATTATTTTGACAGTTTCAAAAGCTATTGTTTTATACCCTTTCAAAAGCAGGCATTGTTTCTACATTATTTCATTGGGCAAACCTTTCTGAAGTGTTTTATAGCTGACACATGAAAATACTTATTTTTTCTCAAATAAAAACGCTCCACTAGCCGCATCTGACAGGTATCTGAAGCATAAAAAGTCTACCGCAGTGTTTGAAATATCGCCTTTTAAAACTAGTAAAATTACATATTTTTCTTCTTTAAAATAAATGATTTAATACCGTACCCAAAAAGTAAGACTAACTATTTTTTTTAAAAAACTTTTTATTTATTTCTTCCAAATTGATTTCATCGCCTTCAATATTTCTTTCTTTTAAGAACTTAACTTTTATTTTTCATTTAATTACTTATATATATTTTATATTTAATTACTTATATATATATATATTAATATATACATAATCTTTTGTTTATGTGTTCCATTTACTTTTCGGGCAAGTTTCCTTTTGTCTACCTTGCTGCTGTTCATGCATTGTATTTGCTCCTCTTCTAAAATTTTTCCCAAGTTCGAAGCTCTCGGCTGCCAGCATGCCAAACGATCAACATCATCAAAGCACAAGAAAGGAATCGCCCACATAAAGAACAGCTTCCTTTTTCTACTTTGCTGTTTCATGCACTGTATATTTCTGCTCATCTGAAATTTTTCCAAGATAGTAGCCTGCGGCTGCCACCATGCTAAATCATCAGCATCACAAATGCGCAAGAAATCGCCACCACAAAGAACAATTTTCTTTTCTACTTTGCTGTTATCTCATGCTCTGCATTTATCTCCTCATCTGATGTTTTTCCCTGATAGTGTCTTGCGGCTGCCTTGTAGCCAATGAGCTTCGTTAAATACCAATTTGTTGTTGTTGTTGTTTCATCGCCTTCAAAGTAATCCCCTCCGGACACAATGCACTTATGCCAACTTTTTTTTCCAATCTTCAATGCATGCTAAAAAGTCATCGGCAGGGATGGCCTTCCAATCACGCGCCGATTCACGTTGAATCTCTTCACTCTATTCAAAATGGTACCCCCGGAGTGGTCTTTTGAGTTTAGGAAATAGCCAGAAAACACACGGTGTGAATACGGTGGTTGTGAAATGATACGTCAGTTTTGATTTCAGTTTTGGTGAAAAGGCCACGAAGAATCAATGCAGTGTGAGCTGGTGCTTTAAGTGTTTTAGGTACCAATCGAGATTTGATGTGATTAAGGCCCAAAATGGAATTGATTCAACCTTCTGAAATTCTAACATCATCAGCAAGGTCTGTAGTTGTAAATCGACGGTTTGCAATCACCAAATCTTTAATCCTAATCAACCAGAGGGCTCTTCGTCTTCAACACGTTCTCTGCGTTCTTTGAACTGTTTATAACACTTGTAAGCATTTCTTTCCGATATAGGAATGCACACCGAATGCTTTTTGCAACATTCTATACATTTCCGCAAGCAAACTTTAATGCAAGTTCTTTGCTCAATCAATTCAGACATTTAAAAAATCGCAGGAATCAGTTTTAGCGTCTCCCAAAGCCAAGCGTAACTCAAACACTAATGAAAATTTTGACGTCAAATTTCCCACAGATGTCAAGGACAGTACCAGAAAGCAAAAAAAGAAAAACAATTGAAATCCCATAAGCCCCACGAATTTTAAATTGAAAATGGGTCTTACTTTTTGCACATAGTAGTATTCCAATTTAAAACTTGTAGCGTGTAGGTTGTTCAGCCAAAATGTAACTGGGTGTGATACTTGAAACGCAGGTTGAAGAAGTCACAGCATTATTTACATACGTACAGACACCAACGCATACAATTTTCAAAGGCAGGTAATTCTAGATTCATGGAAGGATTCCAATTCTCAGCCAAAAACCCGATAATCAGCTACGCTCAGGATGAGCGAAAAATATTTCCTCTCCGGGAGAGAGAGTCACGAAGCCTAAGTAGAAGATTCACATTTTCAGTCGTCTTATGGTCGAGCGACCAGCCCTCGCACGGTGCCACAGGTTTAGGGTTCGAGTCATGGTGAGGAAATGGATGTTTGTAGTGATTCGGAATCCACGTTAAATAGTAGGTGTGGTAGTTTATTAATATGTGCCTAATATGACCATTGGGCGTAAAGTACCCCTCAAAAACATTTCCTGTCCAGAAATCTGACAATAGGCAGACGGTCCTGGCCGTCCATGGGGCTGTTGCGCCACTGATGATGATCAGATAATAGAAAACTTTTAAATAATATCAAATATTGGAACTGTTTTAGCAATGGAATTTACATGATTTCCTTCATTAAAATAACGATTAACGATTCTTCATTAAAAATTTGGAGAGATTTTTTTACGATGCTGTGAATTCTCAATGTTGTGATTCTCAATATTTTTGCATCAAATTCCATCCAATACGGTTAGCACCATTATTTTTTGACAAACAGTGTATTTATATGAACAGTTATTTTGGTTCAGGACTATGACTGCTCCTCTTCTAAAATTTTTCCAAGTTATAAGCTCTCGGCTGCCACCATGCCAAACCAACAACATCATCAAAGCACAAGAAAGGAATTGCCAACATAAAGAACAGTTAACTTTTTCTACTTTGCTGCTTCATGCACTGCGTATTTGTCCTCATCTGAAGATTTTCCAGGATAGTAGCCTGCGGCTGCCACCATGCTATATCATCAGCATCACCAATGCTCAAGAAAGAAATCGCCACCACAAAGAACAATTTTCTCTTTCTACTTCGCTGCTTTCTCATGCACTGCATTTATCTATTCATCTGATGCTTTTCCCTGATAGAGGCTTGCGGCTATCTTGTAGCCAAGGAGCTTCGTTAAATACAAATTTGTTGTTGTTCAGGACTATGAGATTTAAATATTTTGTTGATGTTTGGAAAAGCAACTAGGTAAGTAGTCGCATTCAAAAAATAATATTAATAATGCGTGTAAAGTTTTTTTTTCTAATGCAGCTGGCAAACACTTAGACAGGTTGGTCTTGGATGCCTTAAGCAAGCGCTGCACAGACGTTATTCACTTTGCATTACCCAGGGGGCGCGTGTAACTTGAGGATAAGCCACGGAGTAACAATGCCCTCGCAACACTCTAGGATCATATTAGACCCAGATTTACGGTTTAAAGTGAATTCCGAGCCATTACAAACATCTATGGCACCGCCAGGACTCGAACCCGAAACCTGTGGTATTGAGCGACAGAGCCCTAGCCACCCGGCCATTTAGGCCCCGAACGCGTGAAGTGATACAGATAATTCAACCTCTGAATAATTTGTACATAAGTGACCAGGTCATCGTGTATGCAATAGTACTAAGGTCAGCAATAGAGCCGTTTTCTTTGAAAGTGGTGTAAGTCCATTCTGGACATAATTTTATTTAAAGGTAACAATGAATGCAATCTGCTATGAGATTTTTATATATCAAAAATCCCCCCCTCCCCCAAAAAAAATCCCCCACTTTTTCATCTTTTTGTCAATATAGATTTACGGAGTGAATAAAATTACAAATATAATTACTTTGAAAGAGGTATAAGTCTACTTTCCGCAAATATTTTTGTTTTGTTCTAGATGCTCATTAGTAGCATGATCAGAAAATTTTATTTCATTAGAAGTGTTTCTGCAATTATATTCAAAAAAACAATTTTTTTTTTTAAATTTTGGATGTGAAGCGTTTTTGTTGAATCCTTGAATTTTTGTGTGAAAATTTCGCTATGAAAAGACAATTTTTTAAAAATTTTATTGGAGAAATGTCATCTTATGAATCCTTTCATATAGAATTATTTTAAATTTGCATAAAACTCCACTCAATAATGATACCACCAATATTTTCGGTTTAGTGTCTGTATATATATTTGTAGCAGAACTCGATTGCTGACTTCAAGTTAGACTAAATGCAGTATTCGTGAAAAGCAACTACGTAAGTAGTCTATTAATATTAAGTTGTTAGTGTTATTAAACAAAGCTTTGATAATTTTGCCCGTATGAGCTGTGAGTTTTAAATATGTAGGTGAATAGTCTGGAAGACGAAGAAGTGTTTCTTACATTTTTTTTTTGTTTGTTTCTTAAAAAGGCAAAATCATTTCCCTGTTTTTAGATATTTTTATACTAATATTTTTGGGATACTATATGGTACTACTAGTGGGCAAAGTAGCACATAGTCCTTCCCTGAAAATAAAAAAAAATACCTGGAATATGATATCAGTGTCACCTACCGGGTCCAATTGTGAATCTAAACCATCCTGAGACTTATTTAAACAAATACAACATATTTCATCAAAATAAGTCAAGCCGTCTGGGAGCTGTTCAATAACAAACACACTTACAGGTGAACCCGATTGCAGAGCCATCTACCGGTCCAATTGTGAAACTAAACCATTCAGGTACCCACTCAAACACAGACAAAATATTTCGTCAAAATCGGTCCAGCCGATAGGAGAAGTGCAGTGACAAACACATGTAACACACCAAATGTATTCTAAACCATCCAGTGATCCATTCAAATACACACAAAAATTTCTCCAAATCGGTCGAAGTCGTTTAGTTGTTTTCCAGTGACAAACATACATTACAGAAGAATTATATCAATTGGAAGGTGACCTAGTAGGGTCCAATTGTTAATCTAAATATTCCAAGGACTCACTCAAACAGACAAAATAAGAACAACACAAGACCTTCTCAAAATAGGACAAGTCGCTTAGGAGAAGGTCAGTGACAAACACATGTACAAAAGAATTATATCGACTGAAGGTCCACTTACTGGGTCGAAATGTAAATCTAAGCCATCCAGGAACCTACTCAAATACACACACAAAATTTCATCAAAATACATTCAGCCATTTAGGAGAAACTCAGTGACAAACACACGTACAGTAGAATTTTTATATATAAAGATATATGGATTGTAGCGCCCACTACTGGTTCCAAATGTAAATCTAAAGCATCCAGTAACCCACTCAAACACAAAAAATTTCATCAAAATCAGTCAAGCCGTTTAGGACGAGTTCAGTGACAAACACATGTACAGAAGAATTATATATATATAAAGATTGAGTATCATGCGGTTAATTTTGTATCACAATAAGAACAACAACGTCTGATATTTTTGCACAATATCAATTTGTTTAGAGTTATAATTTGCAAGGAAAAACTGATGTCATGATAATTATTAATGATCTGATGACAATTATTTAAGAAATTATTTTTCATTTAATCATTTATGTGACATTTCTTTCGCTATCAGGAAGACAAAGTTTGTTTGTTTTTTTATTTTTATTTTATTGGAGAAATGCCATCTTTTCTTAAAATTATTTTGAATCTGCATGAAATACCACTCAATAAGGATACCACCATTATTTTCTATTTAAGAAGTATATATATTTTGCATTAGAGATAGGCTGTTTGTATCCATTAATTTTAACTGAGACCTCACTGAAAAGGCGCCACATAAGTAGTCGCTTATTATTAAAAGGTTGGTAACGTAATTAAACCAGGCTTTGATAAGTTTGCTCGTGTGAGCTGTGAGCAATAGCGATGTATGCGAATAGCCTGAAGGAGTGTTTGAGATATTTATTTTCGCTTCTTAAGAGAGGCATGTTGTTCAATTAATTAGCACTCTGGTTTTTGTACCATAGGCTTAAGTTTCGATTCTTGGCGATGGCATGGATGTTTGTGAAAAGTTCGGAATTTACTTTAAACTGTAGGTCCCGGTCTGTTTAGCCTCATGCGAACTAAATGACCTTAAAGCGACAAACCAAACTAATCACTTCTTAAAAAGGTAAAAGAGTTGTCCTGACTTAAAATACAAGATATAATCCTGGAATCAAATCGTAGCGCTAGATACGTAGTCCAGTTGTGAATCTAAACCATCCAGGACCCACTCAAGCACACACAAACAAAGATTTCTTTAAAATCAGTCAAGCCGTCTAGGAGAAGTTAGTGACAAACACACGTCGACGATTTGTGGGTTTTATCTTGAGTTGGAGTCCTTTGAAGTTATGAGATAATACATTGAAAAATGAAGCAGGTAAAGACTATTATAGGTGACTTGCCCATATATATATATATATATATATATATAAAAAATATATACATATATATATATATCAATATATAAAGAATTAAAAGAAAGATACATATAAAGTTTTGAAGTAATCTAAACATATTGAGGAAGGTTTTTATTTATATTTAATTTATAAACAAATAAAAAGAATTAAGAAGCAGAGTTTAAGAAAAAGGTTCGCGATACATACAAGTAAACAGTAAGAAATAATCTAAAAAATAAAATAAAAGTAGAACGTGAGGAGAAACGATTGTGAAAAGGCATTGATTAAAACAGTACGGGATGCTGAAGATCAAAGTCTGGACCGATGGGAGAGAGATGGTAAAAAAGAGGGGGGGAGGTAACAAACACAAACACACACAATTTGTATTTAACGAAGCTCTTTGGCTACAAGATAGCCGCAAGCCTCTATCAGGGAAAAACATCAGATGAGGAGATATATACAGTGCACAAGAAAGGTGCGAAGTAGAAAAAGAAAATTGTTCTTTGTGGTAGCGATTTCTTTCTAGAGCTTTGTTGAAGATGATGATTTAGCATGGTGGCAGGCACAGGCTGCTATCCTGGAAAAACTTCAGATGAGAAGATATATACAGCGCATGAAACAGCAGCCAAGTAGAAAAAGGAAACTGTTCTTTATGTTGGCGATTCCTTTCTTGTGCTTTGATGGTTTGGCATGATCGCAGCCGAGAGCTTCTAACTTGGAGAAATTTTAGAAGAGCAAATACAATGCGTGAACAGCAGCAAGGTAGACAAAAGAAAACTTGCCCAAAATGTAAATGGAACACATAAACAAAAGATTATATATATATATACTTCACTATATATATAAAGATGAGAAGTTCTAAAGAGTATATGTAAAGTGTGAAGTGTACTCTTATATGTAAAGAGTGAAGTTCTAAAAGAAAGAAATATTTTTCTTTCTAATGCAGCTGACAAACACTTAGACAGCTTGGTCTTGGATGCCTTAAGGCAAGCGCTGCACAGACGTCACTCACTTTGCATTACCCAGGGGCGCGTGCAACTTGAAGATAAGCCACGGACGCGGAGTAACAATGCCCCCGCAACGCTCTACGATCCTATTAGACCGGGACCTACGGTTTAAAGTGGATTCCGAACCACTACAAACAGCCATGGCACCGCCGGGACTCGAACCCGAAGCCTGTGGTACAGAGCGCCAGACCGCTAGCCACTCTGCCATTCAGGCCGAAGAAAGAAATACTGATAATAAAAAAATAATTACAGCGAGTAGGAAACGCGACGCGGAAGTAAAAGAAAAAATTCAGCGAACGTTAAAACCGTAATCGAGGTAATGATTGCAGAGGACGAAGCGCAGAAACAGGGTGAAGGTCAGCACCTTTATGACACGTCGACGATATGTGTTGGTGCGAAGCAGCCGCTGGCTTCTATCTCGTAGTTATGAGATATAACATTGAAAAACAAAGCAGTTAAAGACTTGTCCAGATATATATATATATAAAGAACTAAAAGAAAGAGACATATAAAGTCATTTATGACACGTACAGAAGAATTATATATATATAAAGATATATCGATCAAAGCGCCACCTACCGGTTCCAATTTGGAATCTAAATCATCATCTAAGAAATATTTTTTTTTTAAATGTTATCGAAGAAATGTCATCTTATGTACCATTTGTTATAAAATTATTTTAAATCTGCATTAAACTCCACTCAATAATGATACCACCAATATTTTCGGTTTAAACTGTATATATATTTTGTAGGACAACACGAATCTAGAACACTACTATTTTTAACACAGAATTCAGTGAAAAGCAACTACTTAAGTAGTTGCTTAATATTCAGATATTGCAATTAGTGTAATTAAATTGAGCTATGATATTTTTGCTTGTTTGAGCTGTGATCATTATCTATGTTATGGAATAGTCTGAAGATGTGTTTCTCATATTTTTTATTCTTCGCTTCTTAGAGAGGCAAAAAGTATCACTCTATTTTAAGACAGCTTTTATATCCATGGTGATTTATGTTGGTGCGAAGCAGCCGCTAGCTTCTATCTTGAGTTGGAGTCCTTTGAAGTTATGAGACAATACATTGAATAACAAAGCAGGTAATGACTAATAGGTGACTTGCCCATATATATATATAAAGAATTAAAAGAAAGAGACATATAAAGTTTTGAAGTAATCTAAACAAATCGAGGGAGGTTTTTATTTATTCATTTTTTATTCTTTCATTTATATTTAATATATAAACATAGAAAAACAAATAAAAATAATTAAAAAGCAGAGTTGAAGAAAAAGGTTCGAGATAAATACAAGTAAACAGATGGAATTAATCTAAAAAATAAAAAGAAGTACAACGTAAGGAGAAATGATTGCGAAAACGCATTGGGTAAAATAAGGCGGGAACAAGTCAGGGGTGGGAAATGGAATCAATTATGAGAGAGGTTCGAGGACGTTTAGCACTTTTGGGGTTGTGGATGTCATAATCTAAAAGCCTTTTGATTAAATCGTTTCGAATATTAGGAAGATTGGAGTAAAAGTTATGCGCAAGTTTTTGAATAAATTGAGGGATTGTTTGCAATTTGAGAGAATGGTGGATATCACTATTACGGAAAAACCAGGGGGCATTAATGATCATTCGAAGAATTTTAGTTTGCAGGCGGCATATAACTTTAATATTGGTCTTACCGTCGGATCCCCAAACCGGGCTATCATATGTTATTGTAGTCCTCGTGTAAGTTTCATAAAGAATAATTTTAATGTCTATGGTGATTGGAGAGTTACGGCAATTTAGCGGACGGCAAATTAGTTCTAGGGGATTTCCAAGTAGAGGGGAAGTAAGCTAGTCGAAAAATATTGTTAATGATATGGGCAGCCAAAGTGTGGTTAGAGGGGGAAGATTTTTAAGCATTTTGTTAGTAATACTGTGACAAACACGCGTAAGAATTATATATATATATAAAGATATATGGATCAAAGCGCCACCTAGCGGATCTTATTTGTAATCTAAATCATCATCTAAGAAAAAAAAATTTAATGTTATCCAGAAAATGTCAATTTATGTACCATTTGTTAAAAAATTATTTTAAATCTGCATGAAATTCTACTCAATAATGATACCACCAATATTTTCTATTTAAGATGTATGTATATTTTGTAAGGAGAAATACGCCGTTGTTATCTATAAACGTTAATTCCGAACTCAGTGAAAAGCAACTATGTAAGTAGTAGCTTCTTATTAAAATGTTGGTAGCGTAATCAAACCGAGCTCAGATAAGTTTGCTCGCGTGGGCTTTAGCTGTGTACGTGAATAGCCTGAAGATGTGTTTCTGATGTTTTTCTTCCCTTCTAAAGAGCGGCCTGTTTTTCAACTGGATAACGCTCTGGTCTTTGGTACCATAGGCTTCAGGTTCGATTATTGTCGATGGTATGGAGGTTTTTAAGGATTCGGAATCCACTTTAAACTGTAGGTCCCAGTCTGTTTAGGCTCGTGTAAATAAAATGAATTCAGAGAGACAAACCAAACTAATCGCTTCATAACAAGGCAAAAGTATCGCCATCATTTCAGATGGCTTTTAGACCAACATTTTTCTGTGGTACGATATAGTATTACTAAAGGGCCTGAAAAAGTTGTCCTGCCTTGAAAGTACAAAAAAAAAAATTCCTCGAATAGCAGCACAATCTACTTGGTCCACATGTAAATCAAACTCCTCCAGAGATCCACTCAAACACACACAAAAAATTACATCAAAATGGGTCACGCCATTTAGGAGAAGTTCAGTGTCAAACACAGGCGCGGTAGAATTATATATGTAAAGATAAATGGATCGAAGCGCCACTTAACGAAACCAATTGTGAATCTAGGATATCCAAGAGCCCACTCAAACACACACAAAAAATTTCATCGAAATTGTCCTATCCCTTTAGAAGGAGTTCAGTGTTAAACACACGTACAGTACAATTATATAGGATTATATATATAAAGATCTTATCAGCTGGGTTATTGGCGTTTTTAAGTTGATTATAGAAGTTATTTAATCCTCCTATTATATTAAAAATATTTACGAATTCAGAAAGAACGTACAGAGCTTCAGAAGCAGAATCAGCAGTTAAGTTAGTAGTATTAGTATTATTAGGAATAGATAGCTCTGAGACCGATTGTATGGTATTTTTCGGGGTTCCTTTGAAGAAACTTGCATAGGAGACACCCTCGGTGACTGGCCGGCTGTTGAAGGCAGTCCTTGGCGCTTCTTGGTTCACAAACACACACACACAATTTGTATTTAACGAAGCTCTTTGGCTACAAGATAGCCGCAAGCCTCTATCAGGGAAAAACATCAGATGAGGAGATATATACAGTGCACAAGAAAGCAGCGAAGTAGAAAAATAAAATTGTTTTTTGTGGTAGCGATTTCTTTCTTGAGCTTTGTTGAAGATGATGATTTAGCATGGTGGCAAGCACAGGCTACTATCCTGGAAAAACTTCAGATGAGGAGATATATACA
Organism: Caerostris darwini; assembly: GCA_021605075.1. Classification (NCBI taxonomy): domain Eukaryota; kingdom Metazoa; phylum Arthropoda; class Arachnida; order Araneae; family Araneidae; genus Caerostris; species Caerostris darwini. The sequence goes on along the minus strand of BPLQ01007631.1, from coordinate 128,428 downwards.
GCGCATGAAACAGCAGCCAAGTAGAAAAGGGAAACTGTTCTTTATGTTGGCGATTCCTTTCTTGTGCTTTGAAGGTTTGGCGCGATGGCAGTCGAGAGCTTCTAACTTGGAGAAATTTTAGAAGAAGAGCAAATACAATGCATCAACAGCAGCAAGGTAGACAAAAGAAAAGTTGCCCAAAATGTAAATGGAACACATAAACAAAAGATTATATATATATATACTTCACTATATATATAAAGATGAGAAGTTCTAAAGAGTATATGTAAAGAGTGAAGTGTACTCTTATATGTAAAGAGTGAAGTTCTAAAAGAAAGAAATATTTTTCTTTCTAATGCAGCTGACAAACACTTAGACAGCTTGGTCCTGGATGCCTTAAGGCAAGCGCTGCACAGACGTCACTCACTTTGCATTACCCAGGGGCGCGTGCAACTTGAAGATAAGCCACGGACGCCGAGTAACAATGCCCCCGCAACGCTCTACGATCCTATTAGACCGGGACCTACGGTTTAAAGTGGATTCCGAACCACTACAAACAGCCATGGCACCGCCGGGACTCGAACCCGAAGCCTGTGGTACAGAGCGCCAGAGCGCTAGCCACTCTGCCATTCAGGCCGAAGAAAGAAATACTGATAATAAAAAAATAATTACAGCGAGTAGGAAACGCGACGCGGAAGTAAAAGAAAAAATTCAGCGAACGTTAAAACCGTAATCGAGGTAATGATTGCAGAGGACGAAGAGCAGAAACAGGGTGAAGGTCAGCACCTTTATGACACGTCGACGATATGTGTTGGTGCGAAGCAGCCGCTGGCTTCTATCTCGTAGTTATGAGATATAACATTGAAAAACAAAGCAGTTAAAGACTTGTCCAGATATATATATATATATATATATAAAGAAATAAAAGAAAGAGACATATAAAGTCATTTATGACACGTACAGAAGAATTATATATATATAAAGATATATCGATCAAAGCGCCACCTACCGGTTCCAATTTGGAATCTAAATCATCATCTAAGAAATAATTTTTTTTTTAAATGTTATCGAAGTAATGTCATCTTATGTACCATTTGTTATAAAATTATTTTAAATCTGCATTAAACTCCACTCAATAATGATACCACCAATATTTTCGGTTTAAACTGTATATATATGTTGTAGGACAACACGAATCTAGAACACTACTATTTTTAACATTCAATTCAATGAAATGCAACTACTTAAGTAGTTGCTTAATATTCAGATATTGCAATTAGTGTAATTAAATTGAGCTATGATATTTTTGCTTGTTTGAGCTGTGATCATTATCTATGTTATGGAATAGTCTGAAGATGTGTTTCTCATATTTTTTATTCTTCGGTTCTTAGAGAGGCAAAAAGTATCACTCTATTTTAAGACAGCTTTTATATCCATGGTGATTTATGTTGGTGCGAAGCAGCCGCTAGCTTCTATCTTGAGTTGGAGTCCTTTGAAGTTATGAGACAATACATTGAATAACAAAGCAGGTAATGACTAATAGGTGACTTGCCCATATATATATATAAATATAATTAAAAAAAAAAAGAAAGACATATAAAGTTTTGAAGTAATCTAAACAAATCGAGGGAGGTTTTTATTTATTCATTTTTTATTCTTTCATTTATATTTAATATATAAACATAGAAAAACAAATAAAAATAATTAAAAAGCAGAGTTGAAGAAAAAGGTTCGAGATAAATACAAGTAAACAGATGGAATTAATCTAAAAATAAAAAGAAGTACAACGTAAGGAGAAATGATTGCGAAAACGCATTGGGTAAAATAAGGCGGGAACAAGTCAGGGGTGGGAAGTGGAATCAATTATGAGAGAGGTTCGAGGACGTTTAGCACTTTTGGGGTTGTGGATGTCATAATCTAAAAGCCTTTTGATTAAATCGTTTCGAATATTAGGAAGATTGGAGTAAAAGTTATGCGCAAGTTTTTGAATAAATTGAGGGATTGTTTGCAATTTGAGAGAATGGTGGATATCACTATTACGGAAAAACCAGGGGGCATTAATGATCATTCGAAGAATTTTAGTTTGCAGGCGGCATATAACTTTAATATTGGTCTTACCGTCGGATCCCCAAACCGGGCTATCATATGTTATTGTAGTCCTCGTGTAAGTTTCATAAAGAATAATTTTAATGTCTATGGTGATTGGAGAGTTACGGCAATTTAGCGGACGGCAAATTAGTTCTAGGGGATTTCCAAGTAGAGGGGAAGTAAGCTAGTCGAAAAATATTGTTAATGATATGGGCAGCCAAAGTGTGGTTAGAGGGGGAAGATTTTTAAGCATTTTGTTAGTAATACTGTGACAAACACGCGTAAGAATTATATATATATAATGATATATGGATCAAAGCGCCACCTAGCGGATCTTATTTGTAATCTAAATCTTCATCTAAGAAAAAAAAATTTAATGTTATCCAAAAAATGTCAATATATGTACCATTTGTTAAAAAATTATTTTAAATCTGCATGAAATTCTACTCAATAATGATACCACCAATATTTTCTATTTAAAATGTATGTGTATTTTGTAAGGAGAAATACGCCGTTGTTATCTATAAACGTTAATTCCGAACTCAGTGAAAAGCAACTATGTAAGTAGTAGCTTCTTATTAAAATGTTGGTAGCGTAATCAAACCGAGCTCAGATAAGTTTGCTCGCGTGGGCTTTAGCTGTGTACGTGAATAGCCTGAAGATGTGTTTCTGATGTTTTTCTTCCCTTCTAAAGAGCGGCCTGTTTTTCAACTGGATAACGCTCTGGTCTTTGGTACCATAGGCTTCAGGTTCGATTATTGTCGATGGTATGGAGGTTTTTAAGGATTCGGAATCCACTTTAAACTGTAGGTCCCAGTCTGTTTAGCCTCGTGTAAATAAAATGAATTCAGAGAGACAAACCAAACTAATCGCTTCATAAGAAGGCAAAAGTATCGCCATCATTTCAGATGGCTTTTAGACCAACATTTTTCTGTGGTACGATATAGTATTACTAAAGGGCCTGAAAAAGTTGTCCTGCCTTGAAAGTACAAAAAAAAATTTCCTCGAATAGCAGCTCTATCTACTTGGTCCACATGTAAATCAAACTCCTCCAGAGATCCACTCAAACACACACAAAAAATTACATCAAAATGGGTCACGCCATTTAGGAGAAGTTCAGTGTCAAACACAGGCGCGGTAGAATTATATATGTAAAGATAAATGGATCGAAGCGCCACTTAACGAAACCAATTGTGAATCTAGGATATCCAGGAGCCCACTCAAACACACACAAAAAATTTCATCGAAATTGTCCTATCCCTTTAGAAGGAGTTCAGTGTTAAACACACGTACAGTACAATTATATAGGATTATATATATAAAGATCTTATCAGCTGGGTTATTGGCGTTTTTAAGTTGATTATAGAAGTTATTTAATCCTCCTATTATATTAAAAATATTTACGAGTTCAGAAAGAACGTACAGAGCTTCAGAAGCAGAATCAGCAGTTAAGTTAGTAGTATTAGTATTATTAGGAATAGATTGCTCTGAGACCGATGGTATGGTATTTTTCGGGGTTCCTTTGAAGAAACTTGCATAGGAGACACCCTCGGTGACTGGCCGGCTGTTGAAGGCAGTCCTTGGCGCTTCTTGGTTCACAAACACACACACACAATTTGTATTTAACGAAGCTCTTTGGCTACAAGATAGCCGCAAGCCTCTATCAGGGAAAAACATCAGATGAGGAGATATATACAGTGCACAAGAAAGCAGCGAAGTAGAAAAATAAAATTGTTCTTTGTGGTAGCGATTTCTTTCTTGAGCTTTGTTGAAGATGATGATTTAGCATGGTGGCAAGCACAGGCTACTATCCTGGAAAAACTTCAGATGAGGAGATATATACAGCGCATGAAACAGCAGCCAAGTAGAAAAAGGAAACTGTTCTTTATGTTGGCGATTCCTTTCTTGTGCTTTGATGGTTTGGCGCGATGGCAGTCGAGAGCTTCTAACTTGGAGAAATTTTAGAAGAAGAGCAAATACAATGCATGAACAGCAGCAAGGTAGACAAAAAAAAAAGTTGCCCAAAAATGTAAATGGAACACATAAACAAAAGATTATATATATATATACTTCACTATATATATAAAGATGAGAAGTTCTAAAGAGTATATGTAAAGAGTGAAGTGTACTCTTATATGTAAAGAGTGAAGTTCTAAAAGAAAGAAATATTTTTCTTTCTAATGCAGCTGACAAACACTTAGACAGCTTGGTCCTGGATGCCTTAAGGCAAGCGCTGCACAGACGTCACTCACTTTGCATTACCCAGGGGCGCGTGCAACTTGAAGATAAGCCACGGACGCCGAGTAACAATGCCCCCGCAACACTCTACGATCCTATTAGACCGGGACCTACGGTTTAAAGTGGATTCCGAACCACTATAAACAGCCATGGCACCGCCGGGACTCGAACCCGAAGCCTGTGGTACAGAGCACCAGAGCGCTAGCCACTCTGCATTCAAGCCGAAGAAAGAAATACTGATAATAAAAAAATAATTACAGCGAGTAGGAAACGCGACGCGGAAGTAAAAGAAAAAATTCAGCGAACGTTAAAACCGTAATCGAGGTAATGATTGCAGAGGACGAAGAGCAGAAACAGGGTGAAGGTCAGCACCTTTATGACACGTCGACGATATGTGTTGGTGAAGCAGCCGCTGGCTTCTTCTCGTAGTTATGAGATATAACATTGAAAAACAAAGCAGTTAAAGACTTGTCCAGATATATATATATATATAAAGTCATTTATGACACGTACAGAAGAATTATATATATATAAAGATATATCGATCAAAGCGCCACCTACCGGTTCCAATTTGGAATCTAAATCATCATCTAAGAAATAATTTTTTTTTAAATGTTATCGAAGTAATGTCATCTTATGTACCATTTGTTATAAAATTATTTTAAATCTGCATTAAACTCCACTCAATAATGATACCACCAATATTTTCGGTTTAAACTGTATGTATATGTTGTAGGACAACACGAATCTAGAACAATACCATTTTTAACATTAAATTCAATGAAATGCAACTACTTAAGTAGTTGCTTAATATTCAGATATTGCAATTAGTGTAATTAAATTGAGCTATGATATTTTTGCTTGTTTGAGCTGTGATCATTATCTATGTTATGGAATAGTCTGAAGATGTGTTTCTCATATTTTTTTATTCTTCGCTTATTAGAGAGCAAAAAAGTATCACTCTATTTTAAGACAGCTTTTATATCCATGGTGATTTATGTTGGTGCCAGCCACTAGCTTCTATCTTGAGTTGGAGTCCTTTGGTCTATGCATTTTGATTTTCGATTCTTTTTTAATATGCAGTCCTTAATATAATGTTCTCCCCCACATTTTAGGCATCTTTTTTTGTAGCTGCAGTTTTTGGATGAATGGTGAAACAGATTGCAGGAAAAGCATTGCGACGCTCCTGGTTTGCGGTTGAATTTCTCCACTCGAACCGAGAAGTGAAGGATGCGATTTACCTGGAAGATATTGTTGTTTTCAGGGGCTTTTCGATAAACAATTTGCCACACCGGGATAGGTGCCTTGGTCTTCAGATTTGTTAATTGACGGACTTGGTCTATCTTGAGACCAAGTTCAGCAAGTCCAGTGGCCATCTCATCAGCGGAATAGCTGACAGGGAGGCCTTTTATCACCGCTTTAAGCGGGCGTTGATTCTTAGGGGTGACGACGTAGAACTCGATTTTCCCATCAGTAAGATATTTAGTGATGGCTCTGCGTATGTTAAAGTTTGCGGGAAAAATTTTCAGCTGCTCACCAGCAAGCTTGATTCTGACATCATCTTCGAATTGATTACTGATCTCAGCAATCTGGTCCTTCAGGCTGTCCGTGTAGCGCACCATAATAGGCGGCAATTTGGGTTTAGGCGCTTCAATCATTTCCGAATCTATTTCAACATCGGTCTCATCAGCATTTAGGTTAGTTAATTTATTTGCGGTATCTAGAGGGTTATTTAAATTATTCTCAACATTAATTCTAGCGGTATGCCTTTTAGGCGGTTTAACAAATCCATCATTATCATTAGTAGCGGCAGATCTTTTAGTTTTTCTTAGTTATAGAGTTAGTTTTTTCTTTAAATTAATTTTTACTTTAGCATTACTGTGCCTAGCGCAGTTAGTGAGTGGACAATTAGCTTCTATCTGGGATTGTCCATTGGAAAGATGAAAGAGCATTGCTGGGGAAAGAAAGCGGTAAAGACTAAAAGGAATCTTGCCTAAATACAAAAAGAAAGTTTAATAGAGTGGGGTGTTTTTTTTAAAGTTTTATTATTATTATTATAATAATAAGTGATGAAAGTAATTAAAATACATGCGAGAGAATTAAAATAAACGAACGAAAGAGTACAAAAAGGAAGTTACAAAAACTGGGTAGCGAGTTTGGAAAAGAAAAAAACAGAAATGATTAAATCATTGGCTTGATGGGTCAGGAAAAACAAAAGATATTTACAGTGCTAAATTAAATCGAGAATTTAGTGGTATTAATTTAAAATGCTCACATCTTATAAATGAGAAATAAATATCACAAATATACGAATCAAGTGAAGATAAAAGTTCTGGTGTCAGTTATACTCACATCTTACAAATATTCATTACACCCCTCCCCCATTATATATATATATATATATATACTATATAGATATATATATGTATATACTATATATATATATATATATATATATATATATATATATATATATTATATAGATATATAGATATATACTATATATATATATATATATATATATATATATTTATATATATATCCAGGGTGTCTGAATAATATTTGCCAAAAGTGTAAAGGCATCTGGAAGAGACTGAAATAAGAGGTAGGGAATTATAAAGGCTGTCGTATCAGAAAGGTAAAAAAGGGAAAAGCATAAGGTCGAAAGAAAACAATATTTTGATAATTACAAAGTTTACAATAGCATAAAACGAGCAAATAAATAAGCAACCACCAGTAGTAATGCAGGGTTCCAATACTTTTATTGACGAACAACAACTAAAATATCTAGCAACTCTTGTACAACTCTAAGCAACATGTATGGCGTCATTCTAGAAGTATCGTGCCAGAATTTCTCGCCGATATTTTTTCCATTGTGCTCATACGAATGTTTTTTCTCACGACGAAAGCCCAGAACATTTCAACAATGACCTCAGAGGTAAAATCAAAGCCTGAATCTACTTAATTATTAACTTATATATCAGTTTAGATTAAATAAAATGGACCAGTTACTTGCTCAGCCGATCACCTGATGTGACTTGCATATTTTTTTTTGTCCTGGATGCTCATTAATAATATGATTGGTGCTGCTGAAAATATATTTTATCAAAATTTGCAAATTTTGAATGTTGAATCCATGAATTATTGGGCCTGAATGGCCGAGTTGCTAGCGCTCTGGCGCTCGGTACCTCAGGTTTCGGGTTCGATGTCTGGCGGTGCCATGGATGTTTGTAGTGGTTCGGAATCCACTTTAAACCGTAGGTCCCGGTCTAATATGAGCGTTACGGGAGCATTGTTACTCCGCGTCCGTGGCTTGTCTCCAATTTAGAAGAGCCCCCTGGGTAATGCAAAGTGAGTAACGTCTGTGCAGCACTTGCCTTAAGGCATCCAAAACCAAGCTGTCTACGTGTTTGCCAGCTGCATTAGAAATAAAAAATCCTTGAATTATGGGTATATGGCATTCATTACTTTTCCTATGAGGAAGACATAGATTTAATTAAAATTTTATTTGAGAAATGATATCTTTTGTACCCGTTCTTAAAAAATTATTTTAAATATACAGGAAATTCATACTAAACAACTACATAAGTAGTCCTTAATATTAAGATGTGTTATTACACGTAACTTTGATAATTTTGGTCGTATGAACTGTGAGATTCGCTTCTTAAGAAGGTAAAAACATCGAGTGTGGAGTACTATGTAGTATTAAGTACTTGTGCGATCTAAAAACTTGTCTTGTCCTGAAAATACAAAAAAAAAGAAAGAAATCCAGGAATCTGATCACATCCGTACCTACATAGTCCAATTGTCCAATCTAATCCCTCCAGGGACGTACTCAAACCAACACAAAATATTTTATCAAAATCGCTCAAGCCGTTGTGGAGGAGTTCAGTAACAAATACATGTACAGAAGTATTATATATATAATGATATATGAATGGAAGCCCCACCTACTGAATCCAAGTGCGAAACTAAACCTTCCAGGTACCCTCAGTGACACGGAAAAATTTCATCAAAATTAGTCAAGTCGTTTAGGAGGAGTTCAGTGACAAACACACATACAGGTGAATCCGATTGCAACGCCACCTACATGGTCCAATTGTAAATCTAAACCATCCAGAGACTTACTGAAACCAACGCAAAATATTTCATCAAAATCTCTCAAGCCGTTTGTTAGGAGTTCAGTAACAAATACACGTACAGAAGTATTATATATATAAACATACAGTTTCATGGGGTTTAGACATTGAATGCGAATTGCCTGTTACTTGTCCAACCAATCACTAGATTTGACTTGCACATTTTCTGTTCTGGATGCTCATTAATAGCATATCTGAAAATTTTCATTTTTTTCCAACTGTTGCTAAAAAATATATTTAAAAAAACTTCATATTTTTCAAATTTTGGATGTTAAATGTTTTTGCTGAATCCATGAATTATAGGTATGTGACATTTCTTTCATTATGAGGGAGACATAATTTTTATTTAAATTTTATTTCAAAAATGCTATCTTTTTAATGTTTTCTTATAAAATTGTTTTGAATCTGCATGAAACTCTACTCAATAAAGTTACCACCAATATTTTCTATTAAGATGTACATATATTTTGGTGGTGAAATAGGATGTTTGTATCCGATAATCAAATTTCGGTGTAAAGCAATTCTGTAAGTAGTAGCTTATTATTGATATGTTGTTAGTGGAATTAAACAGAGCTTTGATAATTTTGATCGTATCAGCTGTGAGTATTCGCAGTGTAAGCAAGTAACCTGAAGAAATGTTTCTGATGTTTTAGTTCGTTTCTTAAGAACAGCCTGTTGTTCAATTGACTACCGCTCTGTTTTTTGGTGCCATAGGCTTCAGGTTCGATTCTTGGCGATGGCATGGAGGATTGTGAAAGATTCGGAATCATCTTTAAACTGTAGCTCCCAGTCTGTTTAGGCTCATGTGAATAAAATGACATCAGAGAGACAAATCAAACTAATCACTTCTTAAAAATGCAAAAGTATAAAAGTATCGCCCTCTTTTAAGATAGCTTTGATACCAACATTTTTATGTGGTACTATATAGTATTACTAGTGGGCCAATAAGAGTTGTCCTGTCCTGAAAATACAAAAATGTTTTGGAATTTGATTACAGCTCTAATTATTTGGTCCATTTGTGAATCTACCCATCCAGTGATCCATTCAAACATACACAAAAAATTACATCAAAATCGGTCAAATCATTTGGGAGCAGTTTAGTGACAAACACATGTGCAGAAGATCTCGTTCTCAGTGCAACCTACCATGTCCAATTGTAAATGTAAAAGATCCGGCGACCCACTCAAAAACACATTTAAAATTTCATAAAAATTGGCCCAGACGTTTAGGAAAACCTCAATGACAAACACAAGTACAGAGTATTTTTAAATATAAAGATATATGGATTGAAGCTGCAACCTACTGTATCCAAATGTAAATCCAAACCTTCCAGTGGCTCACTCAAGCACACGAAAATATTTCATAAAAATTGGTCAAGCTGTTTAGAAGGAGTTCAGTGACAGACACAGGTAAGGCAGAATTATATCAATTGCAGCGCCACCTACTGAGTCCAATTGTGAATAGAAATTTTCAGGGACCCACTCAAATAGACATACAAAATTTCGTCAAATTTGGCCCAGCCGCTTAGGAGGAGTTCAGTGACAAATACACGTACAGAAGAATGTTATCTATGTAAAAATTGAGTTTCGTGTGATTTATTTTCTATCACAAAATATAACATAATATCTGATATTGTTTGCACAATATCAAGTTTAAAATTATAGTTTTTAGAATCCATGAATTTTGGGTATGTGACTTTACAGTCGCTATGAAGAAGACAAATGTTTATGTCATCTTATGTACACTATGTTATAAAATTATTTTAAATCTGCATGAAATTACATTCAATACAGATATCACCGAAATTTTCTATTTAAGATATATATATATATATTGTAGGAAACATAGGCTGTTTTCATCCATTAATTTTAACTTGTGAACTCAGTGAAAAGCAACTACGTGAGTAGTCGCTTTGTAATTATATGTTAGTGTTATAAAACAGGTCTTTAATGGTTTTGCTCATATATATTTGTGATCTTAGCTATGTAAGCGAATAATCTGAAGATGTGTTTCTCATATTTTTTTCTTCGCTTCTTAAAAAGGCAAAAATATCGCCCAATTTTAAGATAGGTTTTATATACTAACATTTTTCTGTGGTATTATATAGTATTACTTGAGATCCTGAAAAAGTTGTCCCGCTCTGAAAGTACAAAAAAAATTCCTGGAATCTGATCGCACCCCTACTTACTTGGTCCAAATGTGAATCAAAACCCTCAGGAGATCCACTCAAACACACACAAAAAATTACATCAAAGTGGGTAAACATGTATAGCATCTATCTAGAAATTTTTTTTAATGCGGCAGGCAAACAGTTAGACAATTGGTATTGATGGCTTAAGGCCAGCGTTGTTCACTTAGGATTACCCAGCATGTGTTGTTAGCTTGGAGATAAGCTACAGACGCACAGTAACAATACCCCCGCATCGTTCTACGATCATGTTAGACCGAGAAATATGATTTGAAGTGGATCCCGAGCCACTATAAGCATCCATGGCACCGCCGGGACTCGAGCCCCAAACCTGTCGTACAGAACGCTAACCACTCGGTCATCTAGGCCCTTCCAGAATAAATCTTTCCGGAATTTCTTTCTATATTTGCCCAATTGTGCACGCCCGAATGTTTTTTTTTTCTCATGTTGAAGGCTCATCTCATTTCAGCAACAACCTCAACAGTAAAAATCAAAGCCTGAATCAACTTACTTACTTAATTATTAACTTATATATCAGATTAGATTGAAGTAAAAGGATTTGTTACTTGCCCAACCAATCACCAGATTTGACTTTTTGCTCTGGGTGCTCATTAATAGCATGATCTGTAAAATTTCATTTCTTTTCAGGTGCTGCTGAGAATATATTTTATAAAATATAGTATTTTGCAAATTTTATTGTTAAATGTTTTGTTGTATCTATGAATTATGATTATGATTATGCGACATTACTTTCTCTATGTGGAAGACGTAATTTTTGTTGAAATTTATGTTTAAAATAATTTTTGTTTTATTTCAGAAAAGCCCTTAATCTTAAAAAATATTGAAATTGTTATTTATTTTTTTTTAAAATTTGCATAAAATTACACTTAATAATGATACGACCAATATTTTCTTTTTAAGTTGTATATATATTTTGTAAGGAGAAACGGGTTATTAGATTCCAATAATCTTATTAGGCAAATCGTATTTGGCCGGATTCTACTATGTAAAGAGGGTTCAGAACCACTACGAACATACATGGCCCCAGCGCTAGAGAACTAAATTTACTGTTAGTTGATGTAATTCAGTTAGATAATTGCAGATTGATTAACAGATGTGTCTTAATGGTCTAGCGGCTAGCGCTCTGGATAGCGGGCCATGCATGTCCATGGAGTCATAGCCATGGAATCCCAGCGGGGCCATGGATGTTTGTAGTGGTTCGGCATTCACTGTAAACTGTAGATCCCGGTCAAGCATGACTGTAGAGAGTAGGTCTGACAACCATATGCAGTTAAAAAAAGAAGACATCTCCTGTTTCAAATTCTGTCAGTAGGCAGACGGCCTTGGATCGGGGCTGTTGAGCCAATGTTGACGATGATTAACCGTACTTATCCCAAGAAATCTCAATTCTGAGCCAGAAGATCGACAAAATAAAAATACTAGAGCGATATGGCTATCATGAAAAAATTCCTCATAGCTTTGTACCTAAAGTTTCGAAAGAAGGTTGAACTATAGCCATATGTATATATATATATTTTTTTTGTTCTGGGTTCTCATTAACAGTATGTTCTGACAAAGTTCATTTCTTTCCAAGTGCTGCTGAAAATATATTTAGTTTTTTATCCAGGAATTTTGGGTACGTGGCATTACTTTCGTTATGAGGAAGACATAATTTTTATTAAAATTTTATTTGAGAAATGATATTTTTTGTATAATTTCATTTCCAGATGTTTAGGAGGAGTTCAGTGACGCAGAACAAATTTGTATTTACCGAAGCTCCTTGGCTATAAGATAGCCGCAAACCTCTATCAGGGAAATACATCAAATGATGAGATAAATGCAGTGCATGAGATAGCAGCAAAGTAGAAAAGAGAATTGTTCTTTGTGGTGGCGATTTCTTTCTCAAGCATTGGTGATGCTGATGATATAGCATGGTGACAGCCACAGGCTACTATCCTGGAAAAACGTCGGATGAGGAAAAATAGACAGGTCATGAAACAGCAAAGTAGAAAAAGGAAACTGTTCTTTCTGTTGGCGATTCCTTTTTGGGCTTTGATGATGTTGATGATTTGGCATGGTGGCAGCCGAGAGCTTCTAACTTGGAAAGATTTTAGAAGAGGAGCAAATACAATGCATGAACAGCAGCATATATTTTGTAGAAGAAAACTGCTGTTAGTTGTTATCACTTGAGACGATGTATTCAGTAAAAAGCAACTACGTAAGTAGTCGATTAATATTAAGATTTTGTTGGAAGTGGAATTAAACGGTACTGTGAAAACTTTGCTATTATGAGCTGTGAACTTTCGATGTGTAAGTGTATAATTTGAAGAAGTGTTTCTCATATTTTTCCTTCGCATCATAAGAAGGCAAAAGCATCGCCAGCTTTTAAGATAGCTTTTTCTGTGGTACTATATAGTAGTGCTGATAGACCAGAAAAATTGTCCTACAAAATACAAAAAAATTCATATAATCTGATTGCAGAGCTCCCTACCTGGTCCAGTTGTGAATTTATGAACTATAGGGACCCATTCAAACAAACACAAAAAAAATTTATCGAAATCGGTCAAACCGTTTAGGAGCAGTTCAGTGATAAACACACGTATAGAAGAATTGTATCATTTGAAGTGCCACCTAGTTGATCCAATTGTGAATCTATACCGCCCATTGACCCACTCAGACACGCATAAAAATCTCATCAAAATTGTTCAAACCGTTTAAGATCAGTTCAATGACATACCTACGCACAGATGAACCCGATTTGCAGTGCCACCTACAGGGTCCAATTGTGAATCTAAACCGTCCATTGACCCACTCAAACGCACACAAAATATTTCATCAAAAAAATTCCAGTCGTTTAGGAGGAGCTAAATGGCATACACAAGTACATACAATTTTTATATATAAAGATATATGGATTTAAGCACCATCTACTGGTTCCAAATGTAATTCTAAACCATCCAGTGACCAATTCAAACACACACAATAAATTTTATCGAAATGGGTCACGAAGTATAGAAGGAGTTCAGTGACAAACACACATACAGAAGAATTATATCGATTGCAACGCCACCTACTGGGTCCAAATGGGAATGTAAATCATCCAGTGATCCATACAAACACACTCAAAAATTTTCATCAAAATTTGTCCAGCCATTTGCAGGAGTTTGGTGACAAACACACGTACAGATGAATTATATGCATATAAAGATTGAGTTTCATGCTGTTTATTTTGTATCACAATACATAACTCAACATCTGATATTTTTGCACAATATCAATTTGTTTAGATTTATAATTAGCAAGGGGAAAAAAATTGTGAGAATTAACAAAGGTGATAAACGGTGTTTTGATAATTATCTAAGAAAACAATTTTCATTTAAGTATTTATGTGACATTACTTTCGCTATCAGGAAGACAAATTATTTTTCAAAATTTTATTGGAGAAATGTCATCTTACGTACCCTTTCTTATAAAATTATTTTAAATCTGTATGAAATACCACTCTATAATGATACCACTAACATTTTCTGTATAAGCTGTATATAAATATTTTGCAGAAGAAATGGGCTGTACTTTCTCTGAATTTTAACAACGATCTCATTGAAAAGAAGCTGCATGAGTAATCGCTTTATATTTATATGTGTAATTAAACGGAGTTTTGATAATTTTGCTCGTGTGAGCTTTAGCTAAATAAGCGAATAGTCTGTAGAAGTGTATTTCATATTTTTTTCTTCTCTTCTTAAAAAGTAAAACCATCGCCTTCTTTTAAGATTGCTTCTCTACTAAAATTTTTCTATGGTATTATTAGTGGGCCCGGTAGACTTTGTGTTGCCCTGAAAATATTAAGAAATCATGTTATTTGATCTCAGCGTTACCTGCCGGGTTAAATTGTGGATCTAAAACATAAAGTGACCCACTCAAACACACACAAAATTTCATCAAAATTGGTCAAGCCGTTTTGGAGGAGTTCAGTGATAAACACACGTACGTTATAATTATTGCGATTTCAGCGCCTTCTTCAGGGTCCAATTGTGAGCATGCACCATTTACGGACCCACTCAAACACACACTAATAATTTCATCAAAATCGGTCAAGCCATTTAGTAGCATAAATCAAACCATTAATGACAAACATACGTACAGAAGAATTCGATTGCAGTTCCACCTACATGGTCCAATTGCGAATCTAAACCATCCGGGGACCTACTGAAACACACACAAAATATTTCATCCAAATAGCTACAGCTGTTTATGAGGAGCTCAGTGAAAAACACAATTTCAGGAGAGTTATATTAATTGCTTTGCCACCTACAGTGTCCAATTGTGAATCTAAACCATCCATGGATCCACGCAGACACACACATACAATTTTATCAAAATTTATTCAGCCATTTAGACGGACGTACACGTACAGAAGACGTACAACACACGTACAGAAGAATTATATATGTACAATGATTGAGTTTCATGCGGTTTATTTTGCATCACAATATATAACTTAATATCTGATGCTTTTGCGCAACATGATGATTTGTGTTGGGGCGAAGCTTCTATCTTGAGTCGGAGTCCTTTGAAGTTAAGAGATAAGACATTGAAAAAGACAGCAGGTAAAGACTAATAGATGACTACTTTTGCACAACATCAACTTGTTTTGAATTATAATTTGCAAAAAAAAATTGTGAGAATTAAATGTAAGAAAGGTATTATGATAATAATTTAAGAAATTATTTTTCATTTAATTGTTTATGTGAAATTACTTTCGCTATCAGGAAGAGATATTTTTGTTTTAGAAAAGTCATCTTATATACAATTTCTTAAAAAATTATTTTAAATCTGCATGAAATTCCACTCGATAATAATACCACCAATATTTTCTATTTAAGATGCATATATATTTTATAGGAGAACCCAACTTATGGTTCTACTATTTTCAACAAAGGTCTCCGTGAAAAGCAACTACGTAAATTAGTTGCTTAATATTAAAATGTTGTCAGTGTAACAAAACATGGCTATGGTAATTTTGTTTGTATGAGCTGTGAACTTGAACGATGTAAGTTAATAATCTGAAGAAGTGTTTCTAATATTATTTCTTCGCTGATTCAGAAGGAAAAACCATCACCCTCTTTTTAGATAGCTTTTATACCAATATTTTTCTGTGGTAGTATATAGTACTACTAGTAAGCCAGACAAGCGCTGTCCTGTCCTGAAAATGAAAAGAAATCCTGGAATCTGATATCAGTGCCACCTACACACGTACAGGAGTACCCTATTGCAGTGCCACCTGCTGGGTCCAATTGTGAATCTTAACCATCCAGTGACCTATTCAAACAAACAAAAAAATTTCATCAAAATCGGTTAAGCCGTTTAGCAGCAGTTCAGTGACCAGCACACGTACAGAAGAATTTTATAAACTTATAACGATAAATAAATTGCAACTCCGCCTACCGGGTCCAATTAAGAATCTAAACCATCCGGGGATCCACTCAAACACCCACAAAACATTTCATAAAAGTCCGTTTAGGTGGTGTTCAGTTACAAACACAAGTTCATGAGAATTATATGAATTACAGTGCCACCTACTGGGTCCAATTGTGTGTCTAAACCGTCCACCGTAACGTAAAATTTTTGCAAGAAAAAAAAATCGTTTGGAATTCTACATTTTTTTAAAAAGTTTTTTTTAAAGATTGCTATTATGATATTTAAATTATTCTGATGCATTAAATTTTAAATTTTATGTGTAACTTATATATAAATAATTTTTAATTTTTTTATTAAAGTAATTTGTCCGAGAAATATATTATTCTACTCTATCAGTACCTTGGGTAAAACTTATAATAAAATATAAATTTAATATAATAGTTTTATTATCAACTATTCACACTAGATGGCGCCATAAAATATTTTGCTTGTCGAAAAAAGAAGAAAGAAGTTATACTTTAATTTCTTCTTTCATGCAAAATAAATAAGTGGTAATTAAAACTACGTTTAAATAATATATAATTAAATATAATAAAAAAATTGTTTTTATCTATTTGAATTACATTGATTTATTAATTACAAATATCCTTTGAATACTTTAGGTATTCAGTAGTTTGAGTTGTGATTAGAACAGTAACTATGGCAAAAAATGTTTACAAAAAAATTACAACCTGCCGAAAATAAAATTAGAGGCTAATAAAATTTGCACTGCATATCTGGCTTACACCTCTAAAAAGTAATCGAATCGTCCGTGTCATCTTCTGTTGTGTCTAATCCTCAGTGCGGGTCATGAGTAATCTACTCATGGATGGAGGGAAAGGAAGCAGCTTCTGTTGTGATGGAGAACTCATAGGTAGAATTTTGATTTTTGTCCGTGACGCTCTTACAGCCCTATAAGACTGGAATTTACGGCCTAAAGTGGATTCTGAACCATTACAAACATCCATAGCATCACCGACACTGGAACCCGAAACCTGTGGCTCAGATCGAGGTATGTAGTTATGCATTGTACAAGAGTAAATGTTTTGTACTAGTTTCAAGTACAAAAAAATACTAGTAGTTTTATGTTTATACTTCGGAATGTGGGTGATTACAAGGGAGCTACAGAAAGGTTTTTATGTACCGAATGTACTACATCGAATCATATGATTATGATAAATTTTGAAGTCATACTATTGGTTTGTTATCGGTAGGGCAGCCTTAAATAATATATTAAGCACATTCCAGAACAGCAGGTCATCGTTTTACAATATCGTCGTTAATTCTATGACGTCTGCCGCCAGGCCTCGAACACAAGGCCTGATGGCTGAGTGGCTAGCGCTCTGGCGCTCGGTACCACAGGTTTCGGGTTCGAATCTAGGTGGTGATATGGATATTAATGTGAGACCGCGTCTTGAGGCCTAAAGTGAATTTCTAACCACTACAAGCATCCATGGCACAAACCCGAAGCATTTCAGATCGAGTGCTAGACACTCGGCCATTCAGGTCCCCCTCATCCTTTTAAACAATTGTCTACCTTTCCACACAATCGTTAATGCAACCATAGAAAATTCCTCAATCAGATCAACCATTAACACCCTCGTAGCAAAGCAATTGTAAACTATATATATATTTTAACTTCGAAATATTTCCCTTAGATTCTAAAGTTTTTTTGTTTTTTTTTAAATTTTAGACTTTATCTCTGAGTAACATTGTATCAGTTTCTATTCTGTAATGTTATCACCAATATTTTTTAAAACAACTGTATATAAATATTTTTTTAAGCTTGTAAAGCAACTGAAAAGAGAAATTATTGTAAGATGAAATTCGATAAAAGCAACTACCATCGTAGTTGCTTAATATCTGTCAATGCTAGTCTGATCTGGGGATCCACCTCAAAATCAAATATTACAATAATCAGTACTCTTCAAAACAAAACCCTTCGCATGATTACCAACTCTCCGCGGTTCTTTCGAAACGCCGATATACATCACTCACTCAATATTCAAACGCTTCTTCAGTTCATTCTCCCAAAACTTCTATTTTAAATTGCCTAACATTCAAAATGAGCTCATTAAGCGTCTGCCCGAGTACGACATAAACAATCACCAAAATTCCAAACGCCCACACGCTTCTTTATTAATTGCTGCTAACTCTATCACATGACAGGTTTTATTTTTCCATACAGGCGATGGCCTTCACCCTGTTTCTGCGCTTCGTTATATATATATTAATATATACATAATCTTTTGTTTCTGTGTTCCATTTACTTTTTGGGCAAGTTTCCTTTTGCCTACCTTGCTACTGTTCATGCATTGTATTTGCTCCTCTTCTAAAATTTTTCCCAAATTAGAATCTCTCGGCTGCCACCATGCCAAATCAACAACATCATCAAAGCACAAGAAAGGAATCGTTCACATAAAGAACAGTCTCCTTCTTTTACTTTTCTGTTTCATGCACTCTATATTTCTCCTCATCTGAAGTTTTTCCAGGATAGTAGCACCATTAATGCTCAAGAAAGAAATCGCCACCACAAAGAACAATTTTCTTTTTCTACTTCGCTGCTGTCTCATGCACTGTATATATCTCCTCATGTTTTACCCTGATAGAGGCTTGCGGCTATCTTGTAGCCAAGGAGCTTCATTAAATACAAATTCGTTTAAAGCGAATGATGACGCAAACTTGATCTCAAGAACCTCGATTATATAATTAGTTGCTAAATATTAATAATATTAAGTCAATTTGCTAACACATGCAGGTAACGAAATTTTGCTTACTACTGTGCCCAAAAAGTAAGACCAATTTTTATTTTTGTCAAAAACTCCTCAATTATTCTTCCATATTGATTTCATCGTCTTAAAGTATTCACCTCCGGACAAAATTCACTTATGCCAACTTTTTTCCAATCCTCTATGCATGCTAAAAAGTCATTGGCCGTGATGGCCGTCGAAGCGCGCGGCAATTCACGTTGAATCTCTTCAATCGACCCAAAACGGTGTCCCCGGAGTGGTCTTTTGAGTTTAGGGAATAGCCAGAAGTCACACAGTGCTAAATCAGGTGAATACGGTGGTTGTGGAACGTTATGGGTTTCATTTTTGGAGAAAAATCGCGAAGCAGTGGGAGCTGGCGCATTTTCGTGATGAACAACCTGCCACGCAAATCTGATAGCAGAAATTCAGTGTTATGCATAATTAGTCTAATGAAGTCAGAGACATCCACGAGAACTGTATTGCAAACAGCACGTGGAGAAAAAAAGAAATATTTAAAAAAACTGGATCTGCCATGAATTCGAACGAGAACTATATACAAGACCCCGTGCGGAGAGAAAAATAAAAATGTTTAAATAAATTTCATTCGAGATGTGTGGCAACTGTAGAGTGTTCAATCGTTTAAAAAAATTAGAAATTAATTAGTTATAGCTTTATTAGTTGTAGTTTAGGTTTCACGTTGTAGTGGTTGATTTGGTTGTTTAGTCTGTTTTGCGTTGCAGAAATGATTTATTTGTGTCAATGCCTCCTCTCAATTCTTAGATTTCAATAATCATATTCACCTTATGTTCACCACTTTTCGGAAACCAAAAATTCCACTTTCGTGAAAATTGCAGATTAATCCAAAATTTAACTAGCGCCATGTCTTCAACCATATGCAGCCATACTCTGTACTGGTACTTTGAGCTGAACAGACATACAGTTTGACATTATTGAGGCACTTTGGCAGCGTTAGCCTCCATATACCTCTATCTTGATGGTTCCTTTGGAGGTAAACGATAAGAAATAGCTTGCTCAGTAAATGAAGTGAAAGACAAATAAAAAATAAAAAATAAAATAGGGGGAATAAAATCAACACATAGAGAAAGCTAAATAAAATATTTATTTATTTAGTATGTTTAGAGAGGTGCACGGAAGTTTTTTGTTGGTAGGTAGCATTATGTCATAATCAAGTGTGGGGAATAGACATGATTATTCATAGATGGTTGATTGGCTAAGCAATTTACAAGTAAGTAGAGTTTGTCTGCTGGATTGTTAGCAGTTCGTAATTGGTTGAAAAGAGGATCGATATTGTTATTTCCTGCAAATATGTTAATAAATTCATTGAGAAAATATAAATTATTTTAAATACAATAATAACTAATAGCGAAATAATTTCATCTTAATTTTGAATTAAAGTAGGAGAGTTGGATGCAGTTTTTGGATTGACTGAATTTTGATTAGTATTATTATTATTTCTGGTGACAAAGTACACACAATAGTTTACAATAGTTTTTCTTACCTGAACATGACGTGAACAAGAATAATTCATAGTAAGAATCCACCATCCACGAGAACTATATTGCGGAGCGCACATGCAGAAAAAAAATGTTTAAAAAAATTGGATCTACCATGAATTCGCACAAGAGCAAGTAATAGAAAACAATTTTTTTTAAAGTCAATTCCTACTTTTTTTTCATTATATTGCAGAAAATCCTTTATAAATAATTTTCATTAAGTTTTTTAAATTTATCTGGCGCCAGCTATTTGTAGATATATGCAATTTAAACCTAAAAAAAGCTAAAATTAATAATTTCATTTAATTACTGAATTAATATTTGAAAAAACTGTATTAACTTCAAGTACCATCCGCTATAAGTTAAAAAAAATGTTTTTGAACGTGAGTGGATGAATTGAAAGTATTTTATTAACGATTGAAAATTTGAACACGATATATATAGGGAGAGTGTGAGCTAATAGAGAGAATTAAATAAAAATGTTTAAATATATTGTATTCTCGATGTGTGGCAACAGTAGAATGTTTCGTCGTTTTAAAAAATTAGAAGATATTTAACCATGGCTTTGTTAGTTGTAATTTAGGCTTCGCGTTGTAGTAACTGCTTCGTTAATTAGTAGTCTTCTTTGCGTTGTAGAAAATCTGTAATATGTTTCTGTCAATGTCTCCTCTCAATTCTAATATTTTCATATATACTAACATTTCCGTAATTCTAACATTTCCATATTGTCGTACTCATATTCACCTTATGTTCACCAGTTTTCGGAAACCAAAGATTCTAATTTTGGTAAAGTTACAAAGTTGCAGATTAGTCAAAATTTAACTAACGCTATGTCTTCAACAGAGAATTCAATGATATCCGGCCATAATCTGTACTGGCACTTTGAGCTGTTTTATACGACGACGTGGCATTCTTCTACTGTGTCATTCTTCATTGTGAAGATCATGACCTTGGTGATCATTAGAATCTCCTTGAATTTTGTATATTTTGTATATTTTAAGGAACGGCGGCCCCTTGGCCGCTCTTCCCTAAAATATACGAAAGTAGCCAGCGCTCTGACCCTCGGTATCATAGGTTTCGAGTTTGAGTGTCGGTGGTGCCATGGATGTTTGTAGTGGTTCGGAATCCACTTTAAACCGTAGGTCCCGATCTAATATGATCGTAGAGCTTTGCGGGAGCATTGTTACTCTGCGTTCGTAGCATATCTTCAAGTAATACTAAGTCAGTAATGCCGGTGCAGCCCTTGCTTATGGCATAAAAGATCACGGCCTAAGTACTCGACAGATGCCTTAGACAAAAAAATATTTCATTGAACTTCTCGATGTTTGTTTCTTCTAGAGCGAGTCCAAGCTAATTCAGACGAATTTATTTACAAAGGAGTAATAATCGATTTGGTTTGTCGCTCTACGGTCATTTTGTACACAGTTTAGGACCTACAGATTGATGTGGATTCCGAACAACTAACAAACATCCATGCCATAGCCAGGATTCGCAACTGAAGCCTGTGGTACTAAAAGCCAGAGCGCGTGACATTTGACCAAC
>BPLQ01007631.1:86358-104838 GCA_021605075.1 Caerostris darwini | reverse complement strand
GAGCATGCGCGTTAGGGAGAAAAAGCTAACGGACGTCCTACGGTAACCAACGTACGGTATGCAAAAACTCTCTAATATCCAGTTTTAAAGTGATAAACTTTGACTTAATAGCTGTTTGGCTACTAATGTAGGCGTAATGAGAATGTTTGACTACTAATGTAGTCGTAATGAAAATGTTTGACTGCTAATCTAAGCGTAATAAGAATGTTTGACTACTAATGTTGGCGTAATTACAATGTTGGCGATGGATTTTGGCGAAATAGCGTTTTATAATGTCTCCGAACTTCGGCAGCCATTTTGCTTGTTTACTTGGCGATTTGGCATCCCAGTGAAGGATTTTGGCATAATATCATTTTATCGCCAAAACTACCTGTTGCATTCATTACTATGCTTACTTGGCTAATTTGCGTTCTGGCGATGCATTTGGCACCAAGGGCACAGGATTCTAGATTTTTTTCCTGTCTTTTTCGAGATTTTTATCCAAACTTTGAAAACTTTTGTTTTAATTTGGAAATTGTCAAAAGGAACTTTGATTGTATGAAATGTGGGTTTCGCTTTCCTTTATAATAAAATGATTAACAACGATTTTATAGAAACGTAAAGTATATTATATGTACAAAAAAAAAAACGCCAAGAATAAAATTGAACTTTCAAATGATGTTACATGTATTAATTTTATCAAGTTTTATAACATTAACGAAAAAAAAACACAATTTTATTATATATACATATATATTGTAGAATCGTTAAAAAAATTAGCATGAAACAATATTTGCAATTTTCGAATTATTAAAATACTCAATGCAAATAATTTTTTAAGAGAAAAAAAATTATTTTAAGTTGACATATTGCTCTAATATGCAAATATTCAGTATTTATGATTTTATAAAATAATTGTTTAAGCTAAATATGTTTTTTAAGTATTTTTTTTTCGAATATTTTAAAGTATTGCCGTAAAGTTTTATTCCAATAATATAAGAGCGTACGTAGACAGAGTGCAACATAAAGAAGGAATATTTAAGATATCATAAATTCAATATCTCAATTTTCTTGCGATAACGAAAACTGTGTTATAGTAAATTTAATATTCAATTGTTGGAGACATATATAAAGCCATCAATCAGATATTCTTAAAAGCGAAGTCAAAAAGTACTATAAAATAAGAAAATTTGGATTTTTCAAAAATAATACCATATGCAATAGCATTTTCTTTTAATTTCATTAGCTATAAATTTATTTATATTTGGCTATACAGCTCGTGAGGTATTGATGGACATTTTTATCTCCTTGATTAAATTTATTGGCCAAATATGTAGCGAAAACGTGTTGTGTATTTATATAAAATGAATGAAAACACTTAAAAAGTTACCGATGCTACAAAAGATCAGAAGATTCAGGTATGAAATTCGACACATATTTCCAAACAAGTAAGATAAAAAAAAATTTCCATTCGAATTCTACTTTTTTTTCACTATATTCAGGAAAGTCCTTTACAAATAAAGTTGGAATTTTTTTTTTACATCTGGCGCTATCTATTGGTAGATTCATGAAAATTAAATCTAAAAGAAAACTGAAATTAATTAATTAAATTTAATTACTAAATTAATATTTGATAAAACTATATTAACATCAAGTGTCATCCATTACAACTTCAAAAAAATGTATTTGAACTAGAGTGGATGAATAAAAAGTATCTTATTAACGATTGACGACGATTTGTGTTGGTACGAGCCACCTTGGCTGCAGAGCAACTGCCAGCTTCTATCTTGAGTTGGAGTCCTTTGAAGTTATGAGATAATACATTGAAAAAGGAAGCAGGTAAAGACTAATAGGTGACTTGCCCAGATATATATATATATGTCATATATATAAAGAATTAAAAGAAAGAGACATATAAAGTTTTGAAATAATTTAAACAAAATGAGGAAGATTTTTTTGAATTTATTTATTTATTTATTCTTTTACTTATATTTAATATATAAACATATAAAAACAAATAAAAATAATTAAGAAGCAGAGTTTAAGGAAAAGGTTCGAGACAAATACAAGTAAACAGAAAAAAATAATGTAAAAAATAAAATAGAAGTGGAACATAAGGAGAAATGATTGCGAAAACGCATTCGTTAAAATATATTAACGATTGAAAATTTGAACAAGATATATATAGGGAGTGTGTGAAATAATAGTAGGAATTGAAAAAATAAAGTTCATTTACAAAAGCATCAAAACAAATTTCTGTATTATCAAAAAAATTGATGTATTATCAAATCCAAAATGCTTCAACGGTAGACAAAACATTTAAAAACTTAGTTATTACTAACAATAAGCAAACGCTACTTCATAAGTACAAAAAATATGTATTATTTCATAACCGAGTTACATTGTAAATAACAATCTTTGTTTTTGCATTTCTCCCATTGACCCACTGAAACAACACCAGCTGATTGGTTTGGTTTGTCTCCTCTACGAGCATTTTATGTACATTTTAAGTTAATTAAACCGGGGCTTACAGTTTAGTGTGGTTTATGAATTAATTATGTGTGAATGTAAAAAAACTGTGTACAATTACAACAGCAGGTAAAAGTAGAAAAACAGTATTAAGTAATTGACACACTCTTGGTAAGCAACTATGTGTTAGGAGCTGGAGGCCTGCCAGACGTGTGGTCGGACAGACAATCAATCTACCTCATATTTGCAATGAAAGAAGAGCAATGTGGTGTTATTCGTTTTTTTGCTGCATAAGTTGTTGGAGTTTATGAAGTTTGTTTGTGACTAATCCACAATGCCTTGCAGTGCGGGACGGTTATCCCATGAGTGATCTACTCATGGATGGAGGGAAATGGGTTAGCTTCTGATGGAGTAGCAAGTGATGAAGCACTCGTGGGTAGAAGTCTGACTTTTGTCCCGTGACACTATTACAGTCAAATGAGACTGGGACCTACAGCATAAAGTGGATTCTAAACCACTACAAACAACCATGGTACCGCCGGGACCTCGAACCCGAAACCTGTGGTACCGAGCGCCAGAGCGCTGGCCACTCGACCATTCAGGCCCGTTTATGAAGTCCATCGGTTAATGAAAACCATATAAGGAGAACAGTCACTTTCAATGACTGTTATGAAAGAGAATCCACGACCTGGTCAAAGTCACCTCATCATCACGGATGATTTGATGAATTAAGTTGATCAGATCATCCTTGAAAACAGACGACGCACTAGAAAGGACATTAGCGAGCAGATAAATGTGAATTTCAGTTCTGCTCTTACCATCATTACTGAGAAAATGAGTTATGGGAAACCCAGTGCAGAGTGGGTGCCATAGAATCTTACAAACAGTCAGAGGTGGTTTCGCAAGGGATTGTCCTTGCAGAAGCTGCTCCTATATCGTGCTGGAAACAATACGTAGGAGAGTTTCAGCGGATGATGAATCTTGGTGACAGCCCTACTAACCGAAACCAAATGACAAAGACAAAGATGGAAACATCCCAGCTCCACACCAATACCGGTGGGGTGCTGCGATGTTTCATCCTGGATAAAAAAGTGAATAATCCTGGACGTCTTCATCCAGCTGGTGCAGAGCAAGGACAAAATCTTAATGTCGTTTTTAGATAGCAAAAACTCTTTTCTCATTGTGTTCGTGTCCCAAGGTCAAACAATATATCATGTGCGTGCAGAAAACAATGTCTTGGACTCAGTTTTTGCAGGTGATGAATCTTGGTGCCAGCACTACTAACCGAAACCAAATGACAAAGACAAAGGCGGAAACATCACAGCTCCACACCAATACCGGTGGGGCGCTGGGATGGATACCTGTTTCATCTGGGATAAAGAAGGAAATACTTTGCGTCATCCCGGATAAAGAAATCCAGGATGTTGCAAAGTAAGGGAAAAATCTTAATGTCGCTTATCCATAGCAAAAGATCTCTTCTTATTGAGTTCCTGCCCCATGGCCAAACGATAACTGTTGTGCGTGCAGCGATAAAATGATTTTTAAATGATTTTTCTCAACGACAATGTTCGGACCCTCACTGAGAGTAATATCCTCAGTCTCTACACTAAATGTAGACACCAACTTCTGTACAAGGATCTTATTTTCAGAATAAGTTGAAGACCGCACTAAATTATCAGCTGCAACTCCAACAACACTACAACTACAGCTACAACTCTAGAACTTGTAACTTGAGGTTTTCCAGTTTGAAATGTCATCTTGAAACAGCAGGGAGAATTTTATAAGCTGAAGTATATTTACAACTTTCATGGATATACCTTCAGATCCATTTCAAGTGCATCCTGATATAAAACATCTTCAAAGATCCTGCCAAGTTCAGACATTTAGAAAGTTTTTTATTTTTCCTAAAGTCCTCTTGGAAAACATTTAAACCGTTTTCATACCCATAAGATTCGCGTAAAGCCTTTCCATAACAGGTTTCCTGCCTTACGTTAACCAAGGAGCTCCGTCAACCTACAAATAGTCGTCATCGTTGCCTTACCTTGATCCATCAATTATATATCGTATTTGGTTTCGTGCTTCAAGGTGGGCCGCAATTATATACCATAGTTACTTAGTTTACAACAATTTGGGCCGCCAATCATACATCATATTTGGTTTCTTGTCCCTCACTTGGGCGTCAATTATAACACTAAACGTTCCTCGGATCAAAGATCAAATTTCTTTATATCCAGAGAAGTTAACAATTTCAAAAATTCCACAGATAAGATAAGTGTAAATTAAAATTCAATTCTTCAATGTAACAAGAAAATGTAAGTTCAACAAATTAATATTATTTATGTTATACAAAATAAAGCAAGGACTACAACACAACGCCTAAACTACAACTAACAAATTTTAAATTTCTAAGAAAACCGATGGATCAGGTCACCGTTGCCACACATCCAGAGTAAAGTTTTTTTTATATTTCATTCATAAAATATACATGTGTATCAATCAATAGTAAAAACCTATTGGTTAATTATTCTCAATCATCACATGTTAATCCTTAATCATTACATACTTATTTCAGTCCGTCGTTGCTTTTAGAGATTCAAGGCATGTTTTGTGAGTACAAGTTTCACAATACCTTGATTTTTTTTTCTCTTTTCACCAAAAGGACTGACCTTTTTACAGATTTGTTTTGCTCCATTTCCTTACAGCTACGTTGGTGAGGAAACACAGAGTCCTCCTATATTTCAACCACCAATCTCGTAGAACATATACAATTTGATAATTCATGCAAATTTAAACAGATTGCTGTAATTAAAGAGATTCGTAAGTAGAATTGTTTCAATAAAAATAACTTTAATTTTTACTAATTAAAATATTAAATTACATCATATCAAAATAAAATGAGATAAAAAAATCTACAAATAGGCAATCTCTAGGCAGTAATCGGGTCCTCCATTTCAACATTAATTTTCTGCGTTTTAATTCAATCGATAATTGAACTTTTAAAATATGCTCCAATTAAATCAACCATTGGCACTCTTATAACTAAGTGGCTTACATATTTCTACATCCAAATTTTGAAATATTCCTTAAAAAATTTTAGAATGTGCTTTTTTAAATAAATCTGTACCCTCTAATTAATATTTTATCAAACTCCGCTTAATAATTACCACTATTATTTCCTTTCAAGCCAATATATTTTGTTAGGACAAACTGGCATGTAATAGAATGAATCTCTTTGTGATCCAATTCGATAAAAGCGACTACAACCGTAGTTGCTTAATAACTGTCAATTAGAGCATTTAAACAAAGTTGCTTATGTTTTTTTCTTAAGTTGTAATTTTTTTATATATGTTCTAGTAGAATGATGTGAAAATTTTAAAAAATAAAAATTAACCGAAACTCCGTAATTTTCTTTTTTGCATAATCATCTTTAAGAATGGAAAATTTAGCTTTCATTTTTAAGTAGTTATGTCATTCTCAAATCGATTCTGGTCACAGCAGTCATTTATTGAGAAAAATGCTTATAAATTTCACCAATCCATGTCTTTTATCTGTGTTTGACTATGATTACCATGGATTCCAGATTCCTCAAGTTCGACGACGATTGGCCAGATTAACGGAGAACCATGGTTGCTTAGCAACCTCTATCTCCTGCTTTGTGAGAGAGGGAAATTTCTTAAGCTTTAAGCCCATTGATTAGATAGAAAAAAGGAATATAAGTATATTATTAATTTATTTAAAAATTAATTATTCGAAATTTTTATAAATTAATTTTTAAAAAAATTATGCATATAATTTTTTTATATTATTATTATAAATTCATGAAAGTAATAACGAAAATAATCAATAGAAACAAACTAAAACTAACTCTAAAATTGAAATCAAACTGGGAACATTTAAACCAGATCTTACGCTGCAGAATTCTTCTATGGAGACTTCTACCTTTCATTTTTTTTATACCAACTAAAAACTTTCAATACTGTTTTTTATTATTCTCCTACACATACATGCATTTCAGTCAGTTAGTTAAACGATTACCTGATTATGACATAACGCTACCTACCAACAATAAAAGACCGCGCAGATATCTGAACATACTAAATAAATAAATATTTTATTAAGCTCTCTCTATGTGTTGATTTTATTTTATTTTTTATTTTTCACTTCATTTACTCAGCAAGCCATTTCTCGTCATAATCGTTTGCCTCTAAAGGAACCATCAAGATAGAGGTATATGGAGGCTAACGCTGCCAAAATGCCTCAATAATGTCAAACTGTCTGTATGCGTTTCGGTCTATCGTGACTTTTAGAGGTTCAATGCATGTTGCGTGAGTTCAAGTTTTACAAAATCCTGAATTTATTCTCTTTTCTCCAAAAGAACTGCCCTCTCTATAGATTTATAAAACTCTAACCTGGGATACACGCCATTCTTCTTTTGTTGCATTTCCTTACACGCTACCTTGCTTAGGGAAAAGAGAGTCCGGCTATATATTAACTACCGATCTCATAGAAAATACACAATTTTTCAATTGAGACGGGTAGTTCTTTATCCTGTTTAAATTTTTCAATTTAAACAGAATAGAGGACATTCGTAAGTATAATTGTTTCAATAAAAATAACTACGTCATGATAAATTACAACATATTAAAATAAAATTACATAAAAAAATCTACAAAATTTTTAATTTGCAAATCTGCTTACCTTATATACGTGTATATATATATATGACTTATTCAATCTCCAGGCAGTAATCGAGTCATCCATTTCAACATTAATGATTTCTGGCTTTTAATAAAATCGATAATTGAACATTTAAAATTTGCTCCAATTAAATCAACCATTGGTATTCTTATAGCCAAGCGATTTAAATATATCTTCATTAAAATTTTGAAATATTTCCATAATAAATTTTTGTGCTTTTTTAAAGAAACTTATGATTGTGAAAATTGAAACACCATGAAGGAATCGTCATAATTGAATGAAATTTAATACACAGTTGTGTGGTAGTGGTACAAATAAATGATTAAATGTTCAAAGCAAACAAACAATAACAAGATATCGGAATCAGTATTTTGTGTAACCACCACGAGCCGCAATAAGTGCTGCTACACGACGTGGCATGGAGTCAAACAAATTTTGAATGTCTGCCTGAGGAAGAGCATTCCATATTGTTTGTATGCGCACCCAAAGTTCGTCTGCAGAAGCAACAGGACGAGGATCACGAGCGAGACGCCTATCAACGAAATCTCACACATGCTCAATCGGCAACATATCCGGGGAATACGCAGGCCAAGGAAGAAGCTGTACCTGCCGCGTTGCAAAGAAGGATTGAACAGTCCTAGCGATATGAGGGCGGGCATTGTCCTGTTGAAATATAGCGCCTGGCAAGCTTTGAAGGAAGGGATCAGCTTGGGGCTGTAGAACTTCACTGATGTACCGGTTGCTGTTCAGATTGCCTGCCTACAATTCTTAGCAATTGAGATCGTCCATGATATGCTATGGCACCCCAGACCATAAATCCGGGTGTTCGTCCACTGTGGCGTTCGATAATGCACTCTGGAAGGTGGCGTTCACCGGCATAACGTCTGACACGAATGCGGCCCTCATGGTACCACAAATTAAAGCGGGATTCGTCACAGAACACGACATGCTGCCAATTAGCACGTCAGTTTCTATGCTGAGCGGCCCATTGTAGCCGCAGGCGGCGATGGTTTAGCATGAGAGGGATCATGTACAAAGGAGTCATTGCGCGCAGTCCACGTTGCAGCAGACGTCTACGAATTGATAAAGCACACAATGATACACCTGTAGCTATTGACCACTGTGCTGCCAATTGTCTAGAGGAAGCTGTACGGTTCGTCAGCGCCATGCGGACCAGGTGTCTATCATCGCGAGCTGACGTCACATTTCGGGGTCCACTCCCGGATTTCTGAGTTGATTCCAATTATTGTTAATTCCAATTCCAATAGATAAGCAGTTTATCCTAAGATCATCCCTTCTAGACAAATTACTCCCAACTTCAGCTTTGCTTCTATGCTAAAAAATTCTGTAACTTCATCCGCTCCTGCAATTGTGACTCAGAACCGACGGAGTGCTTTACCCAGCATTCAAGACATTAATTTATTCCAAAATGAAATTTTCTTGATGAAAGAATTTATTTCTTTATTATTATTATCAAAAATCTTCCAAATTTAATTAATCAAATAAATTCCAGTAAGAACAAAGCTGACAAACTGCAAATATTCGCAAATCGTATGTGCTCTAATACTTCTATTATTGCCCCCTAATGACACGGTTGGTTACAGGTCTTTATACGAAGAATCGCTATTGGAACGCTATTAATAATTAATAAGTTATTTTTTTAATAAATTAATAATATTTATATCTTACTCTTTTTCTATCTAACCAATGGGCTTAAAGATAAAAGAAACTTCTCTCATTCATAAAGCAGGAGATAGAGGTTGCTATGCAACCAAAGATCTCCGTCAATCTGACAAATGGTCGTCTGAAATTCAAATCAAACTGGGAACATTTAAACCAAATCTTACTCTACACGATTCCTGTAGACTTCTACCTTTCTGTTTTCTTAGACTTTTACCTTTCTTTTTTGAAGACTTACAAACCTAATGGTTTATTAATCTCATTCATAACATATACATGCATTTCAGTCTATCGTAACTTTTAGAGATTCAATACCTGTTGCGTGAATTCAAGTTTTACAATATCTTGAATTTATTCTCTTTTCTCCAAAAGAACTGCCCTCTCTATAGATTTATAATACTCTAACCTGGGATAGACGGCATTCTTCTTTTGTTGCATTTCCTTACACGCTACCTTGCTTAGGGAAAAGAGAGTCCTGCTATATTTTAACTACCGGTCCCGTAGAAAATACACAATTTTTCAATTCAGACGGGTAGTTGTTCATTCTGTTTAAATATTTGAATTTAAACAGAATGGTGTAATAGAGGCGATTCGTAAGTATAATTGTTTCAATAAAAATAACTACATACTGATAAATTACAACATATTAAAATAAAATTACATAAAAAAATCTACAACATTTTTAATTTTCAAAACTGTTTACCTTATATATATATATATATGACTTCTTCATTCTCTAGGCAGTAATCACTCAAGATAGAAGCTAGCAAATGCTTCGCAGCCAAGGTGCTTCGCACCAACACAAATCATCATCTAGGTAGTAATCGAATCATCCATTTCAACATTAATGATTTTCTGCCTTTAAATACAATCGATAATTGAACATTTAAAATTTGCTCCAATTAAATCAACCATTGGCATTCTTATAACCAAGCGATTTAGATATATCGTCATTAAAATTTTTCCATAGTAAATTTTAGATTGTGCTTTTTTAAATAATTCTGTACCCTCTAATTAATGTTATATCAAACTCCACTCAATAATTACCACTATTATTTTCTTTTAAACCAATATATTTCGTTGAGACAAACGGTTGTGCAATGTTATCACTATTGCCAGATCTGAAATTCGATAAAAGCGGCTACCAGCGTAGTTGCTTAGTATTTATGAGTTAGTTAGCGCGTTTACAAACAAGGCTGTCTATGTTTTATACATAAGGTGTCAGGGGTTTGCATATTCTAGTATAATGATGTGAGGGATGAAGATTCTCCCAGACAAGACAAGGGAATACATCCCATGCAGAAATTGCCCCAACGCTTTCCTAACACCTAAGCACATTCTAGAGTGCCCAGCACTCACTCCCCATGTTTTGCAATTGGGTATGGTGCCAATCAAGGCCACCTTAAGAGAAGTCCTGTATAGTGAAGAGGCGCCATTGCTAGCGGCCGCTGTCTTGAAGACTTTTGACTTGATATAACTTTGATAATTATATTTTAAATCCATGGGCACGATAACAACAACAACAGTATAATGATGTAACATTTTGTTCTAATGCAGCTGGCTAACACTTAGACCTGGATGCTTAAGGCAAGTGCTGCACAGACGTTACTCACTTTGCATTACCCAGGGGGCACGTGTAACTTGAAGATAAGCCACGGACGCGCAGTAACAATGCCCCCGCAACGCTCTACGATCCTATTAGGACCGGGACCTACGGTTTGAAGGGGATTCCGAACCACTACAAACATCCATGGCACCGCCGGGACTCAAACCCGAAACCTGTGGTACCGAGCGCCAGAGCGCTAGCCACTCGGCCATTCAGGTCCCATGATGTAATATTTAAGAAAACAAAAATTATCCGTGTTTTAATAAGTTAATAGTTTTATAAGTATCCTTTTAAAGGAAAAAAAAGTTTTATTTTTTAAATATTATTATGTTCCAAAATTTATGCTGGTCATAGCAGGCAGTTATTAAAGAACATGCTTATAAATTTCACCAGTCTATCATGTCTTTTTTATGTGTTTGACTATGATAACAGTGGATTCCAGATTCCTCAAGTCTAACAATATTCTTTTTCTGCTATCAAATTCGGGCCTCACCGGTAAAAAGCACGAATGTGACTGACTTTCACTGAAATTGGCAAGTATGAGTTCTCAAACACACATTTCATTTGCATGGTATGGTGGGCATACTTACAATGTTGAGAAATCGCATATAATCACTCTTTATATGTTGCCCCCATTTGATAACAGGAAATTCTTACCAGTGTTTGCTGCAAAAGAAAATGAGATGTGAATGGCTATGGCTGTTTTGTGCTTCGTTGCTGTTACGATATTTTGAAGATCTTTGAATGAGGTAACATCTAGCTATTTGAGCCAGTTTTCAAAATATGCCCGCATTTCAAAGTAATATTCCGCCAAGTGCTTTCCTTTTGCTTAACATGGAAAAAATAATTGCTTAAACCAATTCGTTGCTTTTTTTTCAATTCCTTCTATTAGCTCACACTCATATATATACTTCTACTCCTATATATATCTTGTTCAAATTTTCAATCGTTAATAAATTACTTTTTATTCATCAAGTTCAAATACATTTTTTTTAACTTGTAGTGGATGACACTGGATGTTAATACATTTTTTCCAAATATTAATTCAGTAATTAAATTTAATTAATTAATTTTATTTTTTTTAGATTTAATTTGCATATATCTACCAATAGAAGGGGCCAGACAAACTTAAAAAAATGAATGGAAATTATTTAAAAAGGTTGTAGACCAGCTGTATTGGTCTCGCGAAAGATTCAGATTGAAACTAAACGATTCTCTTGAGAGACCGTATTTTACTGTAGTTAATTTAGCTCTTATTGTAGATTAACACGGAGATCCTAGGCCGAGTAGCGGCCACTAGCTCCTTCACTGTAAAATGTTGAAACATAGTGGTGGTCTCATTACCTTTGAGTTAATAAGAAAAATTGATAATTAAATGCCCTTTTTTTAAAAAAGATTTATTTATTTAATAAAATGAAAAGGCTCTCCGTCAATCTGACAAATGATCGTCTGAAATTCAAATCAAACTGGGAACATTTAAACCAAATCTTACTTTACACATATCATGTAGACTTCCTTCTAAACACCTTTATTTTTTCTTGATCCTAAGGGAAGATTTTTAAACCTATTGGTTTATTATTCTCATTCATAACCTATATATGTTTTTCACGCCGTGAGTTTCACAATGCCTCGATTTTATTCTCTTTTTACCAAAAGAACTGCCCTTTCTACAGATTTATCTTACCCTTTCGTAGTATAGGTACCATGTTTCAATGGTTACATGTTCCTTTCTAGCTATCTTGGTTAGGAAACACAGAGTCCTGACATAGTTGTACCTCCGATCGCATAGAAAATATACAATTTGGCAATCCTGGCGATTTTAAACATGGTGGTTTGCCGTTCTATGGTCTTCTTGTGCGCGCAAGGGACAAATAGACCGGGACCTACAGTTTTAAGTGGATCCCGAACCACTAACAAACCTCCATGCCATCGCTAGGATTCAAATCTGAATCCTGTGATACCAAAGTCCAAAGCGCTAGGCACTTGGTCACCAGCCCGCTGATGTAACAGAGGAGATACATGGGTATATATATGTTTCAATAAAAACAACATTAATTTTTAATAGTTAAAATTTTAAATTACATCATATCAAAAATAAAATTAAATGAAGAGATTTGCAATAACTGCAATATGTAAAACTGCTCTATGTATATGACTTGAACCCCTAGCCAGTAATCGATTCGTCCATTTCAACTTTAATAATGATTATCTACCTTTTAACACAATCGATAATTGAACTATTGCAATTTATTCCAATTAAATCAACTACTAGTACTTTTATAATAAAGCGATCTTATAAAATGTTCAAATATTTCAGAGTGTGCGTTTTTATGTAATGCTACATCCTCAGGTTAATGTTTCATCAAACTCCACTCACTAACGATATCACTATCATTTTCTTATAAACTAGTAGATTTTGGTGGGAGAAACCGGTGGTCTATGTGAAGTAAAAGGAATAAAGCGCTAAGTCAAGAAAAGCAACTACGCGAGTAGTTGAGTGATTTTTATGTTTGTTATTTTATTTACTCAGAGCTGTTTATGTTTTACTCATAAATGTTCATGGTTTTCCATATGTTACTGAAATACTACGACCATCTAAAAAAATAAGATTTATATGTGATACAATAACTCCGGTTTTTACATATTTTAATAATAGACAATATTGAGATAGCAGACATTTATTGAAAAACAAACTTATAAACTCATGTTTGTGAAAATTGCAACACCATGAAGGACCTACGAGAGTGCGCTGAAAATTACAGGAAAAGCAAATTAGCGCATGATATACAAATGATTAGAATTTCAAATCCGTAGCGCATGCGTATGCTGAGCAGCGCCCTCTGAACGGCGGATGGATCCGAATAACCAGAGCCATAACCGAATAGCCAGGCGTGTATGGTTATCGGTGGTTATCTGCTAGTGGTAAACGTTAGCTGAATCGTTACTTATGCCTCTTCGACGAATGAGAGCGAGATTTGAACAACTTTCAAAGTTTAAACGGGGGGAAATCATCGGCCTTCGGGAAGTTGGATTGTTTTATCGTGCAGTAGCCGCTCGTGTGCAGCGTAACAGCAGCATAGTGATGCGTCTTTGGTAGCAGTGGACGTACGAGTGTCGGACAACTCGGAAATCCGGAAGTGGGCCCCGAAATGTGACGTCAGCTCGCGATGATAGACACCTGGTCCGCATGGAGCTGACGAACCGTACAGCTTCCTCTAGACAATTGGCAGCACAGTAGTCAATAGCTACAGGTGTTTCATGGTGTGCATCATCAATTCGTAGACGTCTGCTGCAGCGTGGACTGCGCGCAAGGACTCCTTTATACAGGATCCCTCTCACGCTAAACCATCGCCGCCTGCGGCTACAATGGGCCGCTCAGCATAGAGACTGGCATGCTGATTGGCCGCATGACGTGTTTTCTGACGAATCCCGCTTTAAATTGTGGTACCATGAGGGCCGCATTCGTATCAGATGCTATGCCGGTGAACGCCACCTTCCGGAGTGCATTATCGAATGCCACAGTGGACGAACACCCGGAGTTATGGTCTGGGGTGCCATAGCATATCATGGACGATCTCAATTGCTAAGAATTGTGGGCAATCTGAACAGCAACCGGTACATCAGTGAAGTTCTACAGCCCCAAGCTGTTCCCTTCCTTCAAAGCTTGCCAGGCGCTGTATTTCAACAGGACAATGCCCGCCCTCATATCGCTAGGACTGTTCAATCCTTCTTTGCAACGCGGCAGGTACAGCGTCTTCCTTGGCCTGCGTATTCCCCGGATATGTCGCCGATTGAACATGTGTGGGATTTCGTTGGTCGGCGTCTCGCTCGTGATCCTCGTCCTGTTGCTTCTGCAGACGAACTTCGGGTGCGCATACAAACAATATGAAATGCTCTTCCTCAGGCAGACATTCAAAATTTGTTTGACTCCATGCCACGTCGTGTAGCAGCACTTATTGCGGTGCGTGGTGGCTACTCAAAGTACTGATTCCGATCTCTTGTTATTGTTTGTTCGCTTTGAACATTTAATCATTTATTTGTACCACTGCCACGCAACTGTGTATTAAATTTCATTCAATTATGACGATTCCTTTATGGTGTTGCAATTTTCCCAAACATGAGTTTATATACCAAAATGTCTTGTGGGGATTGACTAATTATTTCGACATATAGAGGGTTGAAATTTCGTGTAGTGGAGGTTTTCGACTTATCGAGGTTCGACTTAAAGAGGTTCTACTGTATTTTTTATTTTATTTAAACAGGGCTGTTTATGTTTTATTCATACGTGTCCAGGGCTTTGCACATGTTTCTGAAATAATGCGACCAAAAAAATGCGACCAAGAAAATAAAAATTAAAGGCGGTTCTACAACTCTCTGTTTTTCATATATATTTATAAATTCCCTTAAATATGGGAAAATAAAATTTTCCTTTTCCTTTATTTTTGTGTTTCTAAATGTATGCAGGTTATAATAACCATCAATTATGTCTTATTTATGTGTTTGACTATGTTAACAGTGGATTCCGGATTCGGCCAGACCAACACTTATAATCACCAATGGCGCAGTAGCCCCATGACGCGCAAAGGCTGTCTGCCTAATGGCAGATTTAGAGATAGCAGATGGTTAATTTTTTTTTACTGGTTGGGAATGTCAGTCCTACTCCAAGGGATCTACGGATTTATTAGACTGGGACCTACGGTGGGGATTCCGAACTACTACAAACATCCATGCCCACTCCGGGACTCGAACCCGAAACCTGTGGCACTGAGCGCTAGTCACTTAGCGATTAGGGCCAGATCAACAATACTCTAGATTTTTGGCAACAACATCTGAGATTCCGCTAGACCAGGGGTCTCCAAACTTTCCAGCCTTAGGGCCCTACTATTTACTCCGGTAAGTACCAAGGGCCAGAACTGTTTTAATTTTTCTCCCATTATCTATAATTTTTAGACTAGTCGCCGAGTACGCGCTCATCCCCGAATACTAATAACCGACCTCCTACACCGGAATACGTTTGTGCACTGTTATAGCAAAATGAAGCTGATATTGCGAAATACGAAATTGAACTCCAGAAGAACTCTGCTTTCATTACATCGGACTTCGTGAAGCTCAACAATGTCCAAGTGGATGCCATCCGTCACCATATGACCTCCAGTCAAGACAGGATAAAAGTGCTGAATGAGCAGGTAAGACAATTTGGATCTTGCCCAATCTCTAATTGCAAAATTCATAATCCTATCCATTTGAAAATGCAGAAGGTACCAATCATGTTAATGTTAAGCTAAATAAAAAAGATAATGATTGCGATAGCAAGGGATTTAAATTCCAGGCAAAAAGGAATACTATTCGCTCTATTAGCATGACTAATTCAAATACCACCTTGCCGGCAACTCAAAACAAATCCATTCCTCTGCAAAATGTTCAAGTCGAGGAAAATTCTATCACCATTGCCCCAAAAATTCCACCAATCATGGTTCGTCAAGCAGATGACCTAAACGACAATCAACAACTCCTTCCCTAACGCCAAAATTACTTTATCTGGAGAACTACTCAATTTTTTCCCATTGATGCAGATGCTCATCGCTGTATCACTACATTCCTTAAAAATTCAAAAATGTAATTCTTTATAATCACCCCCAGATATGATCGTCCCCTAAAAGCCGTCATCAAGGGTCTACCCAAAAAAAAGAAATCGAAGAAGTTCTTATTTAGCTTAATTTCACAAACGCCAAAGTCGAGCAGCTCTCCAATCTGAAAAGAAAGGCCCCCATTGCTGTTTGGCAAGTCACACTCAATAAAACCAAACATAATGAGAAATTTTTTTAAATAACCAAGCTTCTCTACTTAACTATTAAAATTGAAAAATTTAATAGACGACCCGGCACTACCCAGTGCTATAGTTGTAACCGCTACCACCATAGCTCAGTAAATTGTTATAATACTCCTAGATGCCTTAAATGTGGTAGAGACCACAATATGAAAGAATGTCCTATTACCGAGAGATTGGAAAATCCAATATGCATCAATTGCAGCCAGATCGGTCATCTAGCAGCTTGGAGAGGCTGCTCTAAATTTCAAAAACCTAAAATTCCCCATCAAAATCCCGCTAATCATAGAAATATTTATGCTACTCGAAATGTCTCTCCTAACGTATCATTTGCAAATATCGTTTCAGATAATTCTCCACAAAACACTCCTAACGATTCTAATAATTCCGATATCTTCCAATTATTATATATCTTAAAAGAATTTGTACAACTATTTTCCAAAGATGGCATACAATCCATGTACAATGATCTGCAAAACGCTCAAGGCAAGGAAGATAAATTGTTTGTTATTCCACATGGATTTTCCAAATTTTTTCAAAGCAATAATTAATGTCTGTTCCCTTTTCCGGACTAAAAATTTGTTACATTTTGGACAAGTTTCCTTTTGTCTACCTTGCTGCTGTTCATCCATTGTATTTGCTTGTCTTCTAAAATTTTTTTAAGTTAAAAGCTCTCAGCTGCCACCATACCAAAGCATCAACGTCATCAAAGCACGTCATCAGAAAGGGATCGCCAACATAAGGAACAGCTTCCTTTTTCTACTTAGAATTATTTTACCATGATAACGTAACGTACTATTGTTAACGGGGTTTTTTTCCGTTGAACAGTTTTTCCGGGAAAAACAGCTAATTGATAAGTCGCTTAAAATTAATAATGTTTGTGTGTTCTGTCAGTGACACTAAACTAATTTCATAATTTTGTTTAAAGTTTCGTATGGGAATATTCCCTTTAAACGAATAATTATTTTTAAAAAAATGCCCACGGTCGGTTCTTCACAATTTACGAAGTTCCTAGACGAACTAGTCCTTTCGCCATCATTTCTAGCAGCGGTTACCCTATCCCTCCTGTGGAATCTCTTTTTATTTTACTGTTTTATATTATTTATTTTCTTCTTAAAATTTTGAACTTCGGGACATTTTCCTTAACTACTTATTTCCTGTTTTTGGATAACCATGTTTCTCCTACTTATCGCCATGTACTCATTTTGACCAGATAGGAGTTTAAGGCCCCCTGGGCACAAGGTACTCCGATAAACTGTAAAGACTGACTGTTACTGACTGTGACTTCTTCGATTTCCGGAAAAAGCCGCTAGTTAATTAGTGGCTTAAAATTAATGAAAATGTTTATGTGTTGGCGACTGTCAATAAACAAGTTTATGAATCTTGTTCGGAGTTTCTTATAATAATGTTCGTGTATTGGTCAGTGATACTAAACTAATTTCATAATGTTATTTGAAGTTTCGCACGTGAATATTCCCTTCAAACGAGTAGTTATCTTTTGGGCTTGAATGACCGAGTGTCTAGCGCTCGGGGCCACAGGTTTCGGATTCGAGTCCCGGAGGTGCCAGGGATGTTTGTAGTGGTTCGGAATCCATTTTAAGCCGTAGGTCCCGGTCTCCTAAGACTGTAGAGAGTCACGGAGCCAAAGTCCGACTTCTACCTACGGGTGCTAAATCACAACAGAAGCTGCTTCCTTCCCCTTCAATCATGAGTACATATAGGATCGTGGGCTTGGCCTGGATGTCTGCCAAGTGGGATCAGAAACAACAAACCACAACAGTTATCTTTAAAAATAATAATGTCGTTTCTGCAGAAGTAGGTAAGTCGTCAATTGAGACAGGTATAAAGCCACCACTATTTTATTAAATAGTTTTGTGTATAGATACATTATAAATAATGGGTTGTGTGTATTGATGGGTTATCACAGACTGAAGGAAATAGGCTCTGAAAAGATTTGGATTTTTTCTAAAACATTTTTGTTGTCTTTTGTGTTAATCATATGATGTGTTCTTATGGATCCCGTGTCAGAGGGCAAAAATCGTGATCTGACTGGTGTTTTTCGCGCACTGGCGGACTTTCAAAATAATTTCTCCCCGTTACTGCAATCAAGATCTTCGATGGAGGTTGACCCTCCTTCGGTACCTGCCATGCAGACAAGTGCAACTGTTGAACCACCGGTGGCTACCACCTCCAAGATTGCTCCTGCTCCTGTTCTCACGGA
>BPLQ01007631.1:58435-81358 GCA_021605075.1 Caerostris darwini | reverse complement strand
TCCAACAAATTCGACAACTTGGATGTTGATGAAAATATTGAAGAAGAACCCCCAGTGGTTAGGGAACCGAAACTGCCACCAATTATGGTGAGATACTCTGATAGTTTAAAGGAGCTAATTGCTGAAATCAGCAGAAAATTTCAGGATGAGGTTAAGATTAAGCTCGCGGGTGAATATCTTAAAATCTTTCTTGGTAATCCGGATCACCATCGGCTTATCATCACCTTCATGAAAAACTCCCATACAGAGCATTATGTGATCACGCCGAAGAATCAGCGACCGCTAAAAGCCGTCCTGAAAGGACTCCCCGTCAGTTACTCTGCGGAGGAAATATCCGATGGACTCTCTGAACTTGGACTTATCATCGATCAAGTGCGACAGCTGACAAATCTTAAGACCAAGGCACTAATTCCTGTGTGGCAGTTAGTGTACAAAAAGTGTGAAGCGAACTCAAAAATTTTCGATGTCAATCGATTGCTCCACTTCTCCGTGCGAGTGGAAAAATTTAATCGGAAACCGGGTGCTTCCCAGTGTTTCGCGTGCAATTTTTTCCACCATTCGGCACAAAATTGTCATCTCAAGAAGCGCTGCCTTAAATGTGGTGGCGAGCACTACCTGAAAAACTGTTCGATCAAGGATAGGATTGAAAATCCTACCTGCATTAACTGCCACCATATGGGGTACCTTGCCGCATGGCGCGGTTGCCCGAAATTCCCGAAGCCACGCCCTCCGCCCAATCGCACTGCTGAACCTCCTCGAAGCACTTTCGCCACTCGACCAGTCACGCCAGGTGTCTCCTACGCAAGTTTCTTGCGTGGGCCGCCGCCTGCTGCTCCATCCGTGATTCCCGATCGCCAAAACATCTAGCAAGATTTTGATACTGATGCGGCTGCCAAAACAGTTTACGTCCTACAAGAAGTTACTAGTATCTTCAACATGCTTGGAGGTATTGATAACTTCTATGCACAATTGAAAGCTGCTAATTCGCCATTTGAAAAATTTCAAGTCATCGCCAAATGTTTTAAGTTAACTATTTAATTGCTCTTTTATTTTTTATTTGTACTATGCTATTTTTCGGCTTCTCCATTTCTTTTTTCACTTTTCTACCGTTTTTTCTTGTTATTTTACCGTGTGACATGACCATTGCCCACTGCCTTCTTTTTTATATATTTTTAATGTCTTGTTTCTCAATGCCTCACATAGTACCAGATTTGGAGTTTAAGGCCATATTACTCTACATCCTGAATGATGATGATGTACGCAATCCTAAAATAAGAATCTTTTCTAATAACATTAACACGTATTTCATATTATTGAAATAATACGAATATAACCGAACGTCGGGATATCAATATGTCTGTTCGTTTGCCTGTTTCAATCTACGCCAATCTGCACTTTATTTATGCAAGAAGAAACCAGAGCTCAGTACCATAAGGCATGTCAATGTTTGCCACAGCAATCAGTGAACGTATGAACTATAATTTGGTGCAATCTAGTATATATAACCAATACATTTTTATGTTTGTTAATTAGTCATATGTGTAGAATTTCTCCTTATTTTCGATTCAGTATATTTACCGTTTAGAATAGTGTAATTCTAATTTTGCTAACAATTTGAATGTAGGCCCCTCTTGATCTTGAGGCCTTAAGCTGAAGCCTAGTTAGCCTATAGGAAAATCCGGCCCTGCTAGTGTATTGTTCTAACAGTTGTTCAATTGAACTCTTGACGTTTAACATTTTTCTTCTTTTACTCTTCTTAAAATTTTTATTTCCATTTTAACCTTGTAGATTTCTCCACTATTGTAAGTTCTCGATTTTCATAAGAAAATAAATTGGATTACTTTGGCTATCTAAACATCAGTTCAGATTCATCTGCAACTAATCCCAGATTTCCTGCAATAATCACCATTACCCATGATATTAAACTATTTATTATTCAAAATTATTCAACATATTTTGACACGCAAGGATTGTTAGAACTGTTTTCACCATCATATTTAATTACGAATTTTCTTGTATCTCAATTTTTTTGTGCGGTCTTCGTTTACATCCTACATGATTCATTTTGTAAATTTTTAAATTATCCAATAAATTATTAATTTGTTGTAAAGCTAGCACATGAGGGTCAATTCATTCTACTTTTCAGTTTCACATTTCCAACTACACCCTTCACTTTTAAAACTTTCAATGTTAGTACATGATGAGCTAAATGTACGGCTCAGATGTATTTTTATTCCAGACCTCCATTGATTAATACGTACTTAACTTGAATAAATATTTTCTAAAATTGTTTGGTTGCTTTATAATGTTTGCAACACTTTTATTTTTACTGTAATTGATAAAAAAGCTGTATTACTTTATTTTTATAGGATAGATTTTTATTGATATTGTTTTAGTTACTATTATTTTTTATTTTTATACAAACTGATTGTATTCTAAAGAACAGCGTCTTTACTTTACTTTATTTCTGATTTTTTTTCTATGTTTCCTTTTCATGCACTTCTAACAATTTTAAGTTATTTTGTTTTTGTTTTATCGGTTGAAAACATTAAGAGCAAATTAAATTATGACTTATCAAATATATGGGTGTTATTACCTGATACTTATTTACAAAATACTTGAGTAAATGTTAAATAATTAGTAAACATGTAATATAAAAAAATTAAAAGTCAATTCCTACTTTTTTTTTCTTCTATTGCAGAAAAATTCTTTATAAATAAAGTTGAAATTTTGCTTTTACATCTCGTGTCATCTATTATTAGATACATGCAACTTAAATGAAAAAAAAATAAACTTAATTAATTAAATTTAATGAATGAATTAATATTTGAAAAAACTGTCCACTCCATTCACATATGTGCCATCCACTATAAGTTCAAAAAAAAAGTGTTTGAACTTCAGTGTATGAAGAAAAAATATTTTATTAACGATTTTAAATTTGAACAAGATATATATATATAAGGAGAGTGTGAGCTAATAGAAAGAATTGAAAAAAATAATACTTCAGAAGAAAAGTTAGTGTAAAATTTTCTGAAAAATCATTTGATGAAAGCAAAGACAATTTATTTCAAAGTGAAAATGAGATTTCTGAAGAACAGAAAATCGTTTGGGATTCTACAGTTTATTATTAATATTATAATTTTTTAAGATTGCCTTTATGCATTTTGTTATTACGTTAAATTCTAAAATTTATGGGTAACGTGTATATCGGGCCAATCCGATTACAATTATATTTTAAGTTTAGTTATTTTTTTTAGGTTTAATTTAATATTCTCTTGTTTTTGTTTCATCGACTGGAAACATTAAAAATAAATTAAATTATTTTTTGTAAAATATGTGGGGGTTGTTGTTCTGGAAGGGAAGTTTTCGTTTCCATGATCACTTTCAGTTTTGGACATTTTACAGAAATCAATAATTTGTTTTTTTTTTTATTTCTATCCTGAAATCTTTTATACCTGATAATTATTTACAAAAGAATTGAGCAATCATTGAATAATTCAGTAAAAAAAAAAATTAACGTAAAATTTTTCTGTAAGATCATTCGGGAAAATGAAAGACAATTTTATTTCAAATTAAAAATAAGATTTTGCAAGAAAAAAAAATTGTTTGTAATTCTACATTTTTTTTCCTATGTTTTTTTTTTTTAAATTG
This sequence comes from Caerostris darwini, assembly GCA_021605075.1. NCBI lineage: Eukaryota > Metazoa > Arthropoda > Arachnida > Araneae > Araneidae > Caerostris > Caerostris darwini. The sequence goes on along the minus strand of BPLQ01007631.1, from coordinate 77,707 downwards.
CTATTATGATGTTTAAATTATTATGATGCATTAAATTCTAAATTTTATGAGTAACTTTTATATAAAGCAATCCGATAAAAATTATTTTTTAAATTTTATTTATCTGAGAAATATATTATTCTACTCTATCAGTACCTTGGGTAAAACATATAATAAAATATAAATTTAATATAATAGTATCATTGTCAACTATTCACACTAGATAGCGCCATGATATATCTTGTTTGTTGGAAGTGATAATTAAAACTACGTTTAAATAATATATAATTAAATATAGTAATGTTATCTTTTCATAGAATATTGTTTATTATTGCGGATATTTTATAACGCTAAAATTAAATGGAATAATTCCTTGCACATTGTACAATATTAATTTATTTGAAATTAATTAAATTTAAAGTGACAAAATACCTAATAGTTGTCATAGAAATGATTACTTACAAAAAATATAATGTTTTAATTTAGTTAAAATTTTAAAAGGATCTTTTTTTTAAAAAAAATGATTTTTTATTCAATCTATGAATCACAATACATGTATGTTACGTTTTCCGTGTGTTAATTGCAAGATTAATATCAGTAAAACTCAGCTGACACTAACTTTATTTTTATTGCGTTTAAAAAAGTGTTTTTATTTATTTGAATTAAATTGATTTATTAATTACAAACATCGTTTGAATATTTTAGGTATTCAGTACTTTCAGTTGGGATTAGAACAGTCATTATGGCAAAAAATGTTTACGAAAAAATGCTTCCTATACTCTTTAAAACCATATTCCAACCATATTCGTAGGTGTTTAAATCAAAATAAAAATAATATTAACTTTAAATTACAACCTGCCGCAAATAAAATTAGAGGCTAATAAAATTTGCACTGCATATCTGGCTTACACCTCTAAAAAGTAATCGAATCGTCCGTCTCATCTTTTGTTGTGTCTAATCCTCAGTGCGGGTGGAACATCCAAGGAGTAATCTACTCACGGATGGAGCAACCATAGGTAGAATTTTGATTTGGCTCAGTGACACTCTTACAGTCCTATGAGACCGGTACCTATGGCTTAAAGTGAATTTCGAACCATTACAAACATCCATGGCACTACCGGAACTGGAACCCGAAACCTGTGGCACCGAGCAAGGTATGTAACTATGCATTGTACAAGAGTACATTTTTTGTACTAGTTTCGAGTACAAAAAAATACTACTAGTTTTATATTTATACTTCGGAATGTGGTTGAATGTAAGGGAGTTGCACCAACGTTTTTAGGTACAGCATCGAGTCATATGATTATGATATATTGTGTAGTCATACTGTTGGTTTGTTATCGGTAGGGCAGCCATATAAGTATATTAAGCACATTCCAGAACAGCAAGTAATCGTTTTATATCTTCGTCGATAATTCTATGACGTCTGCTGCCATACCTTCGGTCATGGGGCTTGATGGCCGATTGGCTAGCGTCCTGCGCGCGGTACCACAGGTTTCGGATTCGATTCTCGGAGGTGCCATGCATATTGTAGTGAGACCCAGACTTACAGTCTAAATGGAATTTCGAACCACTAAAAACATCAATGTCACAAACCTGAAGCATTTGTCACCGAGCGCCATAATACTCGGCCATTCGGGCCCCATAATCTTTTTAAATAATTGTCTACTTTTCCACATAATCGTTAACCAAACCATAGAAAACTCATCAATCAGATCAACCATTAACACCCTCGTAGCAAAGCAATTGTAAACTATATATATATATTTTAACTTCGAAATATTTCACTTAGATTATAAAGTTTGCTTTTTCTTTAATTTTAGACTTTTTCTCTGAGTAACATTGTACCAGTTTCTATTCTGTAATGTTATCACCACTATTTTTTTTAAACAGCTGTATATAAATATTTTCAAGTTTGTGAAGCTATTGACATGAGAAATCGTTCTGAGATGAAATTCTATAAAAGCAACTACCAGCGTAGTTGCTTAATATCTGTCAAAGCTAGTCAGGTTTGGGGATCAGCCTCTAAATCAGATATTGAATATCATTTTGTCTATCTTGCTGCTGTTCATGCAACTTATTTGCTCCTCTTCTAAAGTTTACCCAAGTTAGAAGCTCTCGGCGGCCACCATGCCAAACCATCATCGTCATCAAAGCTCAAGAAAGGAATCGCCAACATAAAGAACAGTTTCCTTTTTCTACTTTGCTGTTTCATGCACTGTATATTTTTCCTCATCTGAAGTTTTTTCAGGATAGTAGCCTGCAGCTGCCACCATGCTATATCATCAGCATCACCAATGCTCAAGAAAGAAATCGCCACTACAAAGAACAATTTTCTTTTTCTACTTCGCTGCTGTCTCATGCACTGTATATATCTCCTCATGCTTTATCCTAATAGAGGCTTGCGGCTATCTTGTAGCCAAGGAGCTTCATTAAATACAAATTTGTTTAAAGCGAATGATGACGCAAACTTGATTTCAAGAACCTCGACTATATAATTAGTTGCTAATTATTAATAATATTAAGTCAATTTGCTAACACATGCAGGTAACGAAACTTTGCTTACTACTGTGCCCAAAAAGTAAGACCAATTTTTATTTTTGTCAACAACTCTTCAATTATTCTTCCATATTGATTTCATCGTCTTAAAGTATTCACCTCCGGACAAAATGCACTTATGCCAACTTTTTTCCAATCCTTTATGCATGCAAAAAAGTCATTGGCCGTGATGGCCTTCAAAGCGCGCGGCAATTCACTTTGAATCTCTTCAATCGACTCAAAACGGTGTCCCCGGAGTGGTCTTTTGAGTTTAGGGAATAGCCAGAAGTCACACAGTGCTAAATCAGGTGAATACGGTGGTTGTGGTACGTTATGGGTTTCATTTTTGGTGAAAAATCACGAAGCAGTGGGAGCTGGCGCATTTTCGTGATGAACAACCTGTCACGCAAATCTGATAGCAGAAATTCAGTGTTATCCATAATTAATCTAATGAAGTTAGAGACATCCACGAGAACTGTATTGCAAACAGCACGTGGAGAAAAAAAAATGTTTAAAAAAACTGGATCTGCCATGAATTCGAACGAGAACTATATACAAGACCCCGTGCGGAGAGAAAAATAAAAATGTTTAAATAAATTTCATTCGAGATGTGTGGCAACTGTAGAGTGTTCAATCGTTTAAAAAAATTAGAAATTAGTTAGTTATAGCTTTATTAGTTGTAGCTTAGGTTTCGCGTTGTAGTGGTTGATTTGGTTGTTTAGTCTGTTTTGCGATGCAGAAAATGATTTATTTGTGTCAATACCTCCTCTCAATTTTTAGATTTTCAATAATCATATTCACCTTATGTTCACCACTTTTCGGAAACCAAAAATTCCACTTTCGTGAAAGTTGCAGATTAATCCAAAATTTAACTAGCGCCATGTCTTCAATGGAGAATTCAACCATATGCAGCCATACTCTGTACTGGTACTTTAAGCTGAACAGACGTACAGTTTGACATTATTGAGACATTTTGGCAGCGTTAGCCTCCATATACCTCTATCTTGATGGTTCCTTTGGAGGTAAACGATAAGAAACAGCTTGCTCAGTAAATGCAGTGAAAGAAAAGTAAAAATAAAAAATAAAATAGGGGGAATAAAATCAACACATAGAGAAAGCTAAATAAAATATTTATTTATTTAGTATGTTTAGAGAGGTGCACGGAAGTTTTTTGTTGGTAGGTAGCATTATGTCATAATCAATTGTGGGGAATAGACATGATTATTCATAGATGGTTGATTGGCTAAGCAATTTACAAGTAAGTAGAGTTTGTCTTCTGGATTGTTAGCAGTTCGTAATTGTTTGAAAAGAGGATCGATATTGTTATTTCCTGCAAATATGTTACTAAATTCATTGAGAAAATATAAATTATTTTAAAGACAATAATAACTAATAGCGAAATAATTTCATCTTAATTTTGAATTAAAGTAGGAGAGTTGGATGTAGTTTTTGGATTGACTGAATTTTGATTAGCATTATTATTATTTCTGGTGACAAAGTACACACAATAGTTTTTCTTACCTGAACATGACGTGAACAAGAATAATTCATAGTAAGAATCCACCATCCACGAGAACTATATTGCGGAGCGCACATGCAGAAAAAAACAAAATTGTTTAAAAAAATTGGATCTACCATGAATTCGCACAAGAAGAACAAGTAATAGAAAACAATTTTTTTTTTAAGTCAATTCCTACTTTTTTTTCACTATATTGCAGAAAATCTTTTATAAATAATTTTCATTAAGTTTTTTTAATTTATCTGGCGCCATCTATTTGTAGATATATGCAACTTAAATCTAAAAAAGCTAAAATTAATAATTAAATTTAATTACTGAATTAATATTTGAAAAAACTGTATTAACTTCAAGTGTTCTCCGCTACAAGTTAAAAAAAATGCATTTGAACTTGAGTGGATGAATTGAACGTATTTTATTAACGATTGAAAATTTGAACAAGATATATATAGGGAGAGTGTGAGCTAATAGAGGGAATTAAATAAAAATGTTTAAATAGATTGTATTCTCGATGTGTGGCAACAGTAGAATGTTTCGTCGTTTTAAAAAATTAGAAGATATTTAACCATGGCTTTGTTAGTTGTAATTTAGGCTTCGCGTTGTAGTAATTGCTTCGTTAATTAGTAGTCTTCTTTGCGTTGTAGAAAATCTGTAATATGTTACTGTCAATGTCTCCTCTCAATTCTAATATTTTCATATATACTAACATTTCCGTAATTCTAACATTTCCATATTGTCGTACTCATATTCACCTTATGTTCACCAGTTTTCGGAAACCAAAGATTCTAATTTTGGGAAAGTTACAAAGTTGCAGATTAGTCAAAATTTAACTAACGCCATGTCTTCAACAGAGAATTCAATGATATCCGGCCATAATCTGTACTGGCAATTTGAGCTGTTTTATGCGACGACGTGGCATTCTTCTACTGTGTCATTCTTCATTGTGAAGATCATGACCTTCGTTATCATTAGAATCTCCTTGAATTTTATATATTTTGTATATTTTAAGGAACGGTGGCCCCTTGGCCGCTCTTCCCTAAAATATACGAAAGTAGCCAGCGCTCTGACCCTCGGTATCATAGGTTTCGAGTTTGAGTGTCGGTGGTGCCATGGATGTTTGTAGGGGTTCGGAATCCACTTTAAACCGTAGGTCTCGGTCTAATATGATCGTAGAGCTTTGAGGGAGCATTGTTACTTTGCGTTCGTAGCTTATCTTCAAGTAATACTAAGTGAGTAATGCCGGTACAGCCCTTGCTTATGGCATAAAAGATCACGGTCTAAGTACTCGACAGATGCCTTAAAAAAAAAAAAAAATTCATTGAACTTCTCGATGTTTGTGTCTTCTAGAGCGAGTCCAAGCTAATTCAGACGAATTTATTTACAATGGAGTAATAATCGATTTGGTTTGTCGCTCTACGGTCATTTTGTACACAGTTTAGGACCTGCAGATTGATGTGGATTCCGAACAACTAACAAACATCCATGCCATAGCCAGGATTCGCACCTGAAGCCTGTGGTACTAAAAGCCAGAGCGCGTGACATTTGACCAACAGGCCAAGGAGTAATAATGGGAGGAATGCATTTTCGTCGAAGTGTTAATTCCAATAAAAATAATTTTAATTTTAAGTAAGTAATTTTTTTAAATACAACAAATGTTGTTTTTCTAAAGCAACTGGCAATACAGACAGTTAATCTGTATGCCATACGCAAGGGCTGCACCGATGTTACTCATTTAGCACTGCACAAGAGCACGTGTAGTTTGAAGATATCGTACGGACGCGAGTCACAATACCCTACAACACTCTACAATGTTATTAGAACCGGTGGTTAAGGTTTAAACTGGATTCCGAAATCCTACAAACATCCCCGGCACAGCCGGAATTCGAACCCGATACCTGTGGTACGAGAGCCAGAGCGCTAGCCACTCGGCCAGCATGCCGAAAAAAAACAAAAAAAAAAAAAAAAAAAAAACATATGAAATTTTGTTTGTGTTTTTTATTATTATTATTTACTTCTTTATACTTGTTATATTTGTAAATACGACATATTAAAAGTAGAAATAATTTATGAAACTTTTTTTTTACAAAATTTCAAATGTCTGAGTAATACTTCTAGCAATAATGAATTTATGCTTTTCACATTTTCTATCGAATGTCTACCTCACAATCAGTTTATGAACTAAAGAATCCTACTAATATTAAAATTCTTTTGCACTCTTATTTTAATGAAATTTGTGCAAACCTTCGTTAGAATTTGGAAATATTTCGTTTAAAGACTTATTGTATTTCTTTTAAATGATTATGTACCTCAATAATATTTCCTCAAATAACACTCTATAATATTATCACAATTATTTCTGCTAAATCGGTATATATATAAATACATAGAATTTTTAGTATAGTTACTTGTTGGCATATTTGATCTCGTTGAAAGCGACCATATAATGAGTCGCATAATAATGATATGCATGCTGTGTTTAGGTTATGTAAGTACACGGAGGCGAACGTTTATGAATGTAGTATTATACGCAGTTGATAAGAAGTATTTTTAAAAAAATATGCTACAATTTTTTTTTCTTCGCTTTAGCGGCCTGATGGTCATTTGACTAGGGCTGTGGCCTTTGGTGCGCCTGAATGGTCGAGTAGCCAGCGCTATGGTGCTCGGTACCACAGATTTCGGGTTCGGGCTCCGGCGGTGCAATGGATGTTTTAAGTTGTTCAGAATCTACTTTAAACCATAGGTCCCGGTCTCATATGACTGTTGGGCGTTGCGCGTAGAGCTGACAACTCTACTTCGTAAAAAAAAAAAAAACATATCTCGTCTCCAAATCTACCAGTAGGTAGACGACCTTGGCCCTCACTGGGCTGTTGTGCCGATGATGATGATGTGGTACCACAGGCTTCAGGTTCGAATCTTGACGGTGGCATGGATGTTTGTATGTGGCTCAGAATCCACTTTAAACTGTAGGTCCCACTTAAGAAATATATGAATAAATTGTAGTTATTTTGGGTTATACATCGCCTGTAGATCTTCAAAATTGTTTCCAATAGTTGAAACAGTATCAGACATATAGCTGTCCCTTTGTTGTGCTCAATTAAAGGACTACTTTACCCAATTATCAGGCCAATCCCCGGCTTAGGCACGAGTACATATCTGAAATAAACTTCTCTTCAATAAACTTTGCAACTACTACTAATATTACATCACACCACACTACACCACATCACTGTGCCCAGAGCTGAGTTGTCCCTTTACAATTTCGGAAGAAGTCTGATCGGGCTCTGTGACGCTCTACAGTTCTGTGAGACCGGGACTTACTGCTTAAAGTGGATTCCGAATCACTACAAACAACCATGGCACAACCACAGTCACAAGTCGAAATCTGTGGCACCGAGCGCCAGAACGCTAGACACTCGTTGCGAATTGGGCATCCATTTGCTGAATATAGATCGTGGCTCAATACTTTAGTTTATCATCATCTTCACTGTGGTAGCAGCCCCATGGTAGGCCAAGGCAGCCTGCCTGCTAACAGATTACTGGATGCTGCTTTTATTCACGGGGTAGAGTTGTCAGCCCTACCCTATATAGTCATATTAGACTGGGAATTCAAATGGATTCCGAGACACAGCCGGGATTCGAACCTGAAATCTGTGGCACCGCGCTCCAGCCCCTCGGTTTTACATGTTATGTTATTTGTATATATGTTACTGTTTAAATTTTACTTTTAAAATGTTATTTTTTTATTTTTAGAACGTTAGTTCCCGGCGAAAATGCCGATCGAACACATTAAGTCGTTCTACGGATTTGTGCTTTAATGTTACTGACATAGTTAAGGTTTTGTGTCAACCCTTATTTGAATTCGAGCCTGAAAATGTAACTTTTAAATTTTAGAACGTTAATTTACAGAAGAAAAAGGTCGTTGGAACGTATTAAATTTTTCTGTGGTTTTCTGATGTTATTCTTCTTGTTTTCTTCACACGTTTGATAAGGCTATTCACGGACAGGTTTTAAAAAGACAATAAAAAGGTCATTTTCGCCTCCAACAAAGTATATATCAGAATAAAATGCAAGTTATTCTTTGGTTTCATTCTTTTTTTCCCCCTTTCTTTAATAATTTTATTTCATCATTCGAATTCAGTTCGTAAACAACATGAAATATTTTTTGACATAATAGAATAATAGAAAAAAATGAATAATTAGTGAATAATTTTGTAATTGTATCGTAACAGCGATTATTATATTTTTCTAAGTGATACATTTATATGAGTTAGAAAAACATAATTCCCATAATAATTTGGCAATAAAGCGATTAAATTTGGCGTAAAAGAAATTTAGGAATAACATTTCGGCAAAATAATGATATATTTTGGCGTTAAAGCGGCAATATGGGGCGTAAAAAAAATATTACCATTTTGACATATTAGTTTTAAAATTTTGGTGATAAAGCGATATAAATTGGCGTAAAAACAATTTAGGCATAATTTTGTTGTGGCGTACTACTGATAAAGTCAAGTATAAGGCGTAGAAGGGATAGCATTTGGCTCAAAAGTATTCAAACAATTACATTTTTTTAAGTGAAATAGTTTGGCGATAAAATTTAAATGTTGGAGATAAAGCATTTCAAGGATTAAAATTTTGGCAGAATTGTGATAATATCCGGTTTTAAAGTGATAAACTTTGACTTAATAGCTGTTTGGCTACTAATGTTGGTGTAATAAAAATGTATGGCTACTATTGTTGGCGTAATGAGAATGTTTAACTACTAATGTAGGCGTAATGAGAATGTTTGGCTACTAATGTAGGCGTAATGAGAATGTTTGACTAATGTAGGCGTAATGAGAATGTTTGACTACTAATGTAGTCGTAATGAGAATGTTTGATTACTAATATAGGCGTAATGAAAATGTTTGACTACTAATGTAGGCCTAATAAGAATGTTTGACTACTAATGTTGGCGTAATTGCAATGTTGGCGATGGATTTTGGCGAAATAGCGTTTTATAATATCTCCGAACTTCGGCAGCCATTTTGTTTGTTTACTTGGCGATTTGGCATCCAGGAGAAGGCTTTTGTTGAAATAGCGTTTTATAATGTCTCCGAACTTCGGCAGCCATTTTGCTTGTTTACTTTGCGATTTGGCATCCCAGTGAAGGATTTTGGCATAATATCATTTTATCGCCAAAACTACCTGGTGCATTCATTACTATGCTTACTTGGCTAATTTGAGTTCTGGCGATGCATTTGGCACGAAGGGCACAGGATTCTAGATTTTTATCCAGTCCTTTTCGAGATTTTTATCCAAACTTAGATAACTTTTGTTTTAATTTGGAAATTCTCAAAAGTAACTTTGATTGTATGAAATGTGCGTTTCGCTTACCTTTATAATAAAATGATTAACAACGATTTTATAGAAACGTAAAGTATATTGTATCTACAAAAAAAAAACCGCCAAGAATAAAATTGAACTTTCAAATCATGTTAAATGTATTAATTTTATCACATTTTATAACATTAACGAAAAAAAAAGCTACAATTTTATTATATCTATATATATATATATATATTGGAGAATCGTTAAAAAAATTAGCATGAAACAACATTTGCAATTTTCGAATTATTAAAATACACAATGCAAATAATTTTTTAAGAGAAAAAAAATTATTTTAATTTTACATATTGCTCTAATATGCAAATATACAGTATTTATGATTTTATAAAATAATTGCTTAGGCTAAATATATTTTTTAAGTATTGTTTTTTTCAAATATTTTAAAGTATTACCGTAAAGTTTTATTCCAATAATATAAGAGCGTACGTAGACAGAGTGCAAAATAAAGAAGGAATATTTAAGATATCATAAATTTAATATCTCAATTTTCCTGCGATAACGAAAACTGTGTTATGTTACATTTAATATTCAATTGTTGAAGACATATATAAAGACATCAATCAGATATTCTTAAAAGCGAAGTCAAAAAGTGCCATAAAATAAGAAAACTTGGATTATTCAAAAATAATACCATATCAGATAGCATTTTCTTTTATTTCATTAGCTATAAATTTATTTATATTTGGCTATACATCTCGTGCGGTACTGTTGGACATTTTTATCTCCTTGATTAAATTTATTGGCCATATATGTAGCGAAAACGTGTTGTGTATTTATATAAAATGAATGAAAACACTTAAAAAGTTACCGATGCTACAAAAGATCAGAAGATTCAGGTATGAAATTCGACACATATTTCCAAACAAGAAATATAAAAAAAAATTCCATTCAAATTCTATTTATTTTTCACTACATTCAGGAAAGTCCTTTACAAATGAAGTTGGAATTTTTTTCTGACAGCTGGAGCCCTCTATTATTAGATACATGCTAATTAAATCTAAAAAAACTAAGATTAATTAATTAAACTTAATTAATGAATTAATATTTGGAAAAACCATATTAAGATCAAGTGTCATCCACTACAAGTTCAAAAGTAATTTATTTGAACTTGGAGTGGATGAATAAAAAATATTTTCTGAACGCTTGACGACGATTTGTGTTGGTACGAGCCACCTTGGCTGCGAAGCAGCTGCTAGCTTCTATCTTGAGTTGAAGTCCTTTGAAGTTCTGAGATAATACATTGAAAAAGAAAGCAGGTAAAGACTAATAGGTGACTTGCCCAGATATATATATATATATATATATTTATATGACATATATATAAAGAATTAAAAGAAGAGACATATAAAGTTTTGAAATAATTTAAACAAAACGAGGAAGATTTTTTTGTATTTATTTATTTATTTATTCTTTTATTTATATTTAATATATAAACGTATAAAAACAAATAAAAATAATTGAGAAGCAGAGTTTAAGGAAAACGTTCGAGATAAATACAAGTAAACAGAAAGAAATAATTAAAAAAATAAAAAAGAACTGGAACGTAAGGAGAAATGATTGCGAAAACGCATTGGTTAAAATATAATAACGATTGAAAATTTGAACAAGATATATATAGGGAGTGTTTGAAATAATAGTAGGAATTGAAAAAAGAAAGTTCATTTACAAAAGCATCAAAACAAATTTCTGTATTATCAAAAGAATTAATGTATTATCAAATCCAAAATGCTTCAAAGGTAGACAAAACATTTAAAAACTTAGTTATTACTGACAATAAGCAAACGTTACTTCGTAAGTACAAAAAATATGTATTATTTCATAACCGACTTACATTGTAAATAACAATCTTTGTGTTTGCATTTCTCCCATTGGCCCACTGAAACAACACCAGCTGATTGGTTTGGTTTGTCTCTCTATGAGCATTTTATGTACATTTCAAGTTAATTAGACCGGGGCTTACAGTTTAGTATGGTTTGCGAATTAATTATGCGTGAATGTAACAAAACTGTGTACAATTACAACAGCAGGGAAAAGTAGAAAAACCCTATTAAGTAATTGACACGCTCTTAGTAAGAAACTATGTGTTAGGAGCTGGAGGCCTGCCAGACGTGTGGTCGGTCAGACAATCAAGCTACCTGATATTTGCAATGAAAGAAGAGCAATGTGGTGTTATTCGTTTTTTTGCTGCAGAAGATGTAGGAGTTCATGAAGTTTGTTTGTTACTAATCCATAATGCCTTGCAGTGCGGGACGGTCATCCCATGAGTCATCTACTCATGGATGGAGGAAAAGTGGTCAGCTTCTGATGGAACAGCAGGTGATGTAGCACTCGTGGGTAGAAGTCTGACTTTTGCTGCGTGACGCTATTACAGTCAAATGAGACTGGGATCTACAGCATAAAGTGGATTCTAAGCCACTACAAACAACCATGGCACCGCCGGGAATCGAATCCGAAACCTGTGGTACCGAGGCCCAGAGCGCTGGCCACTCGACCATTCAGGCCCGTTCATGAAGTCCATCAGTTAATGAAAACCATGTACGAAGAACAGTCACTTTCAATGACTGTTATGAAAGAGAATCCACGACCTTGTGAAAGTCACCTCTTCATCACGGATGATTTGAAGAATTAACTTGATCAGATCATCCGTGAAAACAAACTACGCACTAGAAAGGACATTAGCGAGGAGGTAAATGTGAATTTCAGTTCTGTTCTTACCATCATTACTGAGAAAATGAGTTATGGGAAACTCAGTGCAGATTGGGTGCCACACAATCTTACAAACAGTCAGAGGTGGTTTCGCAAGGGATTGTCCTTGCAGAAGCTGCTCCTATATCGTGCTGGAAACAATACTTAGGAGAGTTTTAGCGGATGATGAATCTTGGTGACAGCCCTACTAACCGAAACCAAATGACAAAGATAAGATGGAAACATCCCAGCTCCATACCAATACCGGTGGGTTGCTGCGATGTTTCATCCTGGATAAAGAAGTGAATAATCCTGGACGTCTTCATCCAGCTGGTGCAGAGCAAGGACAAAATCTTAATGTTGTTTTTAGATAGCAAAAACTCTTTTCTCATTGAGTTCGTGTCCCAAGGTCAAACGATATATCATGTGCGTGCAGAAAACAATGTTTTTGCACGTGATGAATCTTGGTGCCAGCACTACTAACCGAAACCAAATGACAAAGACAAAGGTGGAAACATCCCAGCTCCCCACCAATCCGGTGGGGCGCTGGGATGGATACCTGTTTCATCTGGGATAAAGAAATAAATGCTTTGCGTCATCCCGGATAAAGAAATGCAGGATGGTGCAACGTAAGGGCAAAATCTTAATGTCTTTTATCCATAGCAAAAGATCTCTTTTTATTGAGTTCCTTCCCCATGGTCAAACGATAACTGTTGTGCGTGCAGCAATCAAAGCCATACGGCCAGGAATGGTTTTTTATTTTAAATGATTTTTCTCAACGACAATGTTCGGTCACTCACTGAGAGTAATATCCTCAGTCTCTACACTAAATGTAGACACCAACTTCTGTACAAGGATCTTATTTTCAGAATAAGTTGAAGACCGCACTAAATTATCAGCTACAACTTCAACAACACTACAACTACAGCTACAACTCTAGAACTTGTAACTTGAGGTTTTCCAGTTCGAAATGTCGTCTTGAAACAGCAGGGAGAATTTTATAAGCTTAAGTATATTAGCAACTTTCATGGATGTACCTTCTGATCCATTTCAAGTGCATCCTGATATAAAACATCTTCAAAGATCCTGAGAATTTCAGACATTTAGAATTTTTTTTATTTTTCCTAAAGTCCTCTCGGAAAACATTTAAACCGTTTTCAAACTTATAAGATTCGCGTAAACTCTTTCCATAATAGGTTTCTTGCTTTACGTTAACCGAGGAGCTCCGTCAACCTACAAATCGTCGTCGTCGTTGCCTTACTTTGATCCATCAATTATATATCGTATTTGGTTTCATGCTTCAAGGTGGGCCGCAATTATATACCATAGTTACTTAGTTTACAACAATTTGGGCCGCCAATCATACATCATATTTGGTTTCTTGTCCCTCACTTGGGCGTCAATTATAACACTAAACGTTCCTCGGATCAAAGATCAAATTTCTTTATATCCAGAGAAGTTAACAATTTCAAAAATTCCACAGATAAGATAAGTGTAAATTAAAATTCAATTCTTCAATGTAACAAGAAAATGTAAGTTCAACAAATTAATATTATTTATGTTATACAAAATAAAGCAATGACTACAACACAAAGCCTAAACTGCAACAAAAAATTTTAAATTTTTAAGAAACCCGATGGATCACGTCACCGTTGCCACACATCCAGAATAAAGTTTATTTTTCTTCTTCCTGTCTCTGCATGACCATGAATGTCCATGCACATGCAGTCCACTACATTGGTCTCGCGAAAGTTCAGACTGAAACTAAACTATTCTTATGGGAAACCGCGCATCAGCTTAATTGCATTTTGATTTCAAATATTCAAAAATATTATCCTAAAAGTCAAATCAAAATGGGAACATTTAAAGCAAATCCTACGCTACCGGACTTCATATCTTTCTTTTTTTCTCGCTCTAAACTGAAAGGCATTCCAGCCTATTGGCTTAGTATTTTCATTCATAAAATATACATGCGTTTCAATTAGTAGTAAAACCTATTGCTTAATTATTCTCAATCATAACATGTCATTCTCAATCATAACATACATACTTAGTTCAGTCCATCGTTGCTTTTAGAGATTCAAGGCATGTTTTGTGAGTACAAGTTTCACAATACCTTGAGTTTTTTTCTCTTTTCACCAAAAGGACTGTCCTTTTTACAGATGTGTCTGGTTTTATTTCCTTACAGCTACGTTGGTGAGGAACACAGTCCTCCTATATTTCAACCACCAATCTCGTAGAACATATACAATTTGATAATTCATGCAAATTTAAACAGATTGCTGTAACTAAAGAGATTCGTAAGTAGAATTGTTTCAATAAAAATAACTTTAATTTTTACTAATTAAAATATTAAATTACATCATATCAAAATAAAATGAGATAAAAAAATCTACAAATAGGCAATATCTAGGCAGTAATCGGGTCCTCCATTTCACCATTAATTTTCTGCGTTTTAATTCAATCGATAATTGAACTTTTAAAATATGCTCCAATTAAATCAACCATTGGCACTCTTATAACTTAGTGGCTTACATATTTCTTCATCAAAATTTTGAAATATTCCTTAAAAAATTTTAGAATGTGCTTTTTTAAATAAATCTGTACCCTCTAATTAATATTTTATCAAACTCCGCTTAATAATTACCACTATTATTCCCTTTCAAGCCAATATATTTTGTTAGGACAAACTGGCATGTAATAGAATGAATCTCTTTGTGATCCAATTCGATAAAAGCGACTACAACTGTAGTTGCTTAATAACTGTCAATTAGAGCATTTAAACAAAGTTGATTATGTTTTATTCTTAAGTTGTAATTTTTTTATATATGTTCTAGTAGAATGATGTGAAAATTTTTAAAAATAAAAATTAACCGTAACTCCATAATTTTCTTTTTTGCATAATCATCTTGAAGAATGGAAAATTTAGCTTTCATTTTTAAATAGTTATGTCATTCTCAAATCGATTCTGGTCACAGCAGTCATTTATTGAGAAAAATGCTTATAAATTTCACCAATCCATGTCTTTTATCTGTGTTTGACTATGATTACCATGGATTCCAGATTCCTCAAGTTCGACGACGATTGGCCAGATTAACGGAGAACCTTGGTTGCTTAGCAACCTCTATCTCCTGCTTTGTGAGAGAGGGAAATTTCTTAAGCTTTAAGCCCATTGATTAGATAGAAAAAAAGGAATATAAGTATATTATTAATTTATTTAAAAATTAATTATTCGAAATTTTTATAAATTAATTTTTAAAAATATTATGCATAGAATTTTTTTATATTATTATTATAAATTCATGAAAGTAATAACGAAAATAATCAATAGAAACAAACTAAAACTAACTCTAAAATTGAAATCAAACTGGGAACATTTAAACCAGATCTTACGCTGCAGAATTCTTCTATGGAGACTTCTACCTTTCATTTTTTTTATACCAACTAAAAACTTTCAATACTGTTGTTTATTATTCTCCTACACATACATGCATTTCAGTCAGTTAGTTAAACGATTACCTGATTATGACATAACGCTACCTACCAACAATAAAAGACCGCGCAGATATCTGAGCATACTAAATAAATAAATATTTTATTAAGCTCTCTCTATGTGTTGATTTTATTTTATTTTTTATTTTTCACTTCATTTACTCAGCAAGCCATTTCTCGTCATTATCGTTTGCCTCTAAAGGAACCATCAAGATAGAGGTATATGGAGGCTAACGCTGCCAAAATGCCTCAATAATGTCAAACTGTCTGTATGCGTTTCGGTCTATCGTGACTTTTAGAGGTTCAATGCATGTTGCGTGAGTTCAAGTTTTACAATATCCTGAATTTATTATCTTTTCTCCAAAAGAACTGCCCTCTCTATAGATTTATAAAACTCTAACCTGGGATAGACGCCATTCTTCTTTTGTTGCATTTCCTTACACGCTACCTTGCTTAGGGAAAAGAGAGTCCGGCTATATATTAACTACCGATCTCATAGAAAATACACAATTTTTCAATTCAGACGGGTAGTTCTTTATCCTGTTTAAATTTTTCAATTTAAACAGAATAGAGGACATTCGTAAGTATAATTGTTTCAATAAAAATAACTACGTCATGATAAATTACAACATATTAAAATAAAATTACATAAAAAAATCTACAAAATTTTTAATTTGCAAAATTGCTTACCTTATATATGTGTATATATATATATGACTTATTCAATCTCCAGGCAGTAATCGAATCATCCATTTCAACATTAATGATTTTCTGCCTTTTAATAAAATCGATAATTGAACATTTAAAATTTGCTCCAATTAAATCAACCATTGGCATTCTTATAGCCAAGCGATTTATATATATCTTCATTAAAATTTTGAAACTTTTCCATAATAAATTTTTGTGCTTTTTTAAATAAACTTATGATTGTGAAAATTGCAACACCATGAAGGAATCGTCATAATTGAAGAAATTTAATACACAGTTGTGTGGTAGTGGTACAAATAAATGATTAAATGTTCAAAGCAAACAAACAATAACAAGATATCGGAATCAGTATTTTGTGTAACCACCACGCGCCGCAATAAGTGCTGCTACACGACGTGGCATGGAGTCAAACAAATTTTGAATGTCTGCCTGAGGAATAGCATTCCATATTGTTTGTATGCGCACCCAAAGTTCGGGTGCAGAAGCAACAGGACGAGGATCACGAGCAAGACGCCGACCAACGAAATCCCACACATGTTCAATCGGTGACATATCCGGGGAATACGCAGGCCAAGTAAGAAGCTGTACCTGCCGCGTTGCAAAGAAGGATTGAACAGTCCTAGCGATATGAGGGCGGGCATTGTCCTGTTAAAATACAGCGCCTGGAAATCTTTGAAGGGAGGGAACAGCTTGGGGCTGTAGAACTTCACTGATGTACCGGTTGCTGTTTAGATTGCCCACAGTTCTTAGCAATTGAGATCGTCCATGATATGCTATGGCACCCCAGACCATAATTCCGGGTCTTCGCCCACTGTGGCGTTCGATAATGCACTCCGGAAGGTGGCGTTTACCGCCATAGCGTCTGACACGAATGCGGCCATCATGGCACCACAAATTAAAGCGGGATTCGTCAGAAAACACGACATGCGGCCAATCAGCACGCCAGTCTCTATGCTGAGCGGCCCATTGTAGCCGCAGGCGGCGATGGTTTAGCGTGAGAGGGATCCTGTATAAAGGAGTCCTTGCGCGCATTCCACGCTGCAGCAGACGTCCACGAATTGATGAAGCACAAAATGAAACACCTATAGCTATTGACCACTGTGCTGTCAATTGTCTAGAGGAAGCTGTACGGTCCGTCAGCGCCATGCGGACCAGGTGTCTATCATCGCGAGCTGACGTCACATTTCGGGGTCCACTCCCGGATTTCTGAGTTGATTCCAATTATTGTTAATTCCAATTCCAATAGATAAGCAGTTTATCCTAAGATCATCCCTTCTAGACAAATTACTCCCAACTTCAGCTTTGCTTCTATGCTAAAAAATTCTGTAACTTCATCCGCTCCTGCAATTGTGACTCAGAACCGACGGAGTGCTTTACCCAGCATTCAAGACATTAATTTATTCCAAAATGAAATTTTCTTGATGAAAGAATTTATTTCTTTATTATTATTTACAAAAATCTTCCAAATTTAATTAATCAAATAAATTCCAGTAAGAACAAAGCTGACAAACTGCAAATATTCGCAAATTGTATGTGCTCTAATACTTCTATTAATGCCCCCTAATGACTCGGTTGGTTACAGGTCTTTATACGAAGAATCGCTATTGGAACGCTATTAATAATTAATAAGTTATTTTTTTAATAAATTAATAATATTTATATCTTACTCTTTTTCTATCTAATCAATGGGCTTAAAGATAAAAGAAACTTCTCTCATTCATAAAGCAGGAGATAGAGGTTGCTATGCAACCAAAGATCTCCGTCAATCTGACAAATGGTCGTCTGAAATTCAAATCAAACTGGGAACATTTAAAACAAATCTTACTCTACACGATTCCTGTAGACTTCTACCTTTCTTTTTTCTTAGACTTTTACCTTTCTTTTTTGAAGACTTACAAACCTAATGGTTTATTAATCTCATTCATAACATATACATGCATTTCAGTCTATCGTAACTTTTAGAGATTCAATACCTGTTGCGTGAATTCAAGTTTTACAATATCTTGAATTTATTCTCTTTTCTCCAAAAGAACTGCCCTCTCTATAGATTTATAATACTCTAACCTGGGATAGACGGCATTCTTCTTTTGTTGCATTTCCTTACACGCTACCTTGTTTAGGGAAAAGAGAGTCCTGCTATATTTTAACTACCGGTCCCGTAGAAAATACACAATTTTTCAATTCAGACGGGTAGTTGTTCATTCTGTTTAAATATTTGAATTTAAACAGAATGGTGTAATAGAGGCGATTCGTAAGTATAATTGTTTCAATAAAAATAACTACATCCTGATAAATTACAACATATTAAAATAAAATTACATAAAAAAATCTACAACATTTTTAATTTTCAAAACTGTTTACCTTATATATATGACTTCTTCAATCTCTAGGCAGTAATCGAATCATCCATTTCAACATTAATGATTTTCTGGCTTTAAATACAATCGATAATTGAACATTTAAAATTTGCTCCAATTAAATCAACCATTGGCATTCTTATAACCAAGCGATTTAGATATATCGTCATTAAAATTTTTCCATAATAAATTTTAGATTGTGCTTTTTTAAATAATTCTGTACCCTCTAATTAATGTTATATCAAACTCCACTCAATAATTACCACTATTATTTTCTTTTAAACCAATATATTTCGTTGAGACAAACGGTTGTGCAATGTTATCACTATTGCCAGATCTGAAATTCGATAAAAGCGGCTACCAGCGTAGTTGCTTAGTATTTATGAGTTAGTTAGCGCGTTTACAAACAAGGCTGTCTATGTTTTATACATAAGGTGTCAGGGGTTTGCATATTCTAGTATAATGATGTGAGGGATAAAGATTCTCCCAGACAAGACAAGGGAATACATCCCCTGCAGAAATTGCCCCAACGCTTTCCTAACACCTAAGCACATTCTAGAGTGCCCAGCACTCACTCCCCATGTTTTGCAATTGGGTATGGTGCCAATC
>BPLQ01007631.1:26962-48671 GCA_021605075.1 Caerostris darwini | reverse complement strand
TACAATACAATACAATACAATACAATACAATACAATACAATACAATAGGTCTCTGAGCAATCTATACCTGCTTATTCTGCTTCTAAAGCTCTGTACGTTCTTTCTGAACTCGTAAATATTTTTAATATGATAGGAGGATTAAATAACTTCTGTAATCAACTTAAAAACGCCAAAAGCCCAGCTGATAAGATCCAAGCACTATTTAAATGCTTTAATTAATTGCCTCGTTGCTTTTTAGTTAATGGTTTTTAATTTTGCCATGTTTTTGATTACTCCTCCTATTGGTTCTCCCTTTTTGTCATTTTTTCTCTTTTACTAACATGGACATAATCATTGCTCACTGCCTCTTTTTTACAAATGTGTTTTTTTTGCCATGTGTTTTATCTAGCCAGATTAGGAGTTCAGGCCATAACCGGCCAAGGTACTTCGTAAAAATAGACTGACTGTGTATGTGCACTCAAGATAGAAGCTAGCGGCTGCTTCGCAGCTAAGGTGCATTGCACCAACACAAATCGTCGCTTGTGTATGTTGATGTCGTGTATTCCTTTGATTTCCAAAAAAAGCTTCTAGTTAATTAGTGGCTTAAAATTAAAGAAAATGGTTATTGTTGGTCAATGTCAACAAACCAGTTTCTACATCTTGATCGAAGTTTCGTATATGAACCGCATAGAAGCGAAAAGTTAATTAATGATTTGAGAATTATTTTATCATGATAACGTAACGTACTATTGTTAATGAGGTTTTTTTCGTCGATCACGGAAAAAGCAGCTAATTGATTAGTCACTTAAAATTAATAATGTTCGTGTGTTCTCTCAGTGATACTAAACTAATTTCCTAATGTTTTTTGAAGTTTCGTATGGGAATATTCCCTTTAAACGAATAATTATTTTTAAAAAAATGCCCACGGTCGGTTCTTCACAATTTACGAAGTTCCTAGACGAACTCGTCCTTTCGCCATCATTTCTAGCAACGGTTACCCTATCCCTCCTGTGGAATCTCTTTTTATTTTACTGTTTTATATTATTCATTTTCTTCTTAAAATTTTGAATTTGGGGACATTTTCCTTAACTGCTTATTTCCTGTTTTTGGATAACCATGTTCCTCCTACTTATCGCCATGTACTCATTCTGACCATATAGGAGTTTAAGGCCCCCTGGGCACAAGGCACTCCGATAAACTGTAAAGACTGACTGTGACTTCTTCGATTTCCGGAAAAAACTGCTAGTTAATTAGTGGCTTAAAATTAATGAAAATGCTTATGTGTTGGCGACTGTCAATAAACCAGTTTATAAATCTTGTTCGGAGTTTCTTATAATAATGTTCGTGTATTGGTGAGTGATACTAAACTAATTTCATAATGTTATTTGAAGTTTCGCACGTGAATATTCCCTTCAAACGAGTAGTTATCTTTTGGGCCATCAGTGTCTATCACTCGGGGCCACAGGTTTCGGGTTCGAGTCCCGGAGGTGCCACGGATGTTTGTAGTGGTTCGGAATCCATTTTAAGCCGTAGGTCCCGGTCTCCTAAGACTGTAGAGAGTAACGGAGCCAAAGTCCGACTTCTACCTACGGGTGCTCCATCACAACAGAAGCTGTTTTTTTTCCCTTCAATCATGAGTACATATACGATCGTGAGCTTGGCCTGGATGTCTGCCAAGTGGGATCAGAAACAACAAACCACAACAGTTATCTTTAAAATAATAATGTCGTTTGTGCAGAAGTAGGTAAGTCGTCAATTGAGACAGGTATAAAGCCACCACTATTTTATTAAATAGTTTTGTGTATAGATACACTATAAATAATGGGTTGTGTGTATTGATCATTGTGTGGTTGTGTGTATTGTGTATTGTTCCATTGTTTTCTGGAAAAAGCCGCTAGTTAATTAATGGCTTAAAATTGATGAAAATGATAATTGTTGGTCGTTGTTAACAAACCAGTTTCTGAATCTTGCTCGGAATTTCGTATATGAACGGCGTAAAAGCGAAAAGTTAATTAACGATGGAAGAATTATTTTGCCATAAAAACGGAATATACTATTGTTATTGTTGAGGTTTTTTTTGTTGTTCCCGGGATAAGCAACTAATTGATTAGTCACTTAGATTTAATAACGTTTGAGTGTTGGTCAGTGATGCTAAATTAATTTAATAATGTTATTCGAATTTTCTTACGTGAATATTCCCTTTAAACGAATAATTTTTTTTTAACAAAGGCCTACTACCGTGCCTAATTACAATTGATGATGAATCAAAGGGGTATATGGGAATGCGAAGCAACAAGGACTATAATCCTCTAATTAATATATATAGTAACAGTTCGGTTTCCCTGTTTAATACGCCACTCTCCACAACGCTGTACGATCGCGTTGGACCGGTACCTACGGTTTAAAGTGGATTCCGAACCACTACAAACATCCACGGCACCGCCGTCACTCGAACCCGAAACCTGTGGTACCGAGCACCAGAGCGCTTTCCACTAGACCCTTCAGGCCCACCTAGTTACCATTTGTGCAGAAATCGGTAAGTCGTCAATTGAGACAGATACAAAGACACCGCTACTTTATTAAATGCCTATGCGTATATATACATTATCATAACGGGTTTTGTACACTGAGTCGATTCTTCCTTGATTTCTGGAAAAGCTGCAAGTTAATTAGTGGCTTAGAGTTAATGAAAATCATTATGTTTGTGTCAGTGTTTATAAACACGTAGCAAACTCCTTGTACGGAGTGCAGTATATGAACGGCACAGAAGCGAAAATATGATTAACAAAACTTCACCTTTTGGATCTACTTCCACCAATGGTCCATGCCTAATTGCCAAACATGGGCACAAAAATAAATTAATAGTTTAAAAAAACTAAAAAACACGCTATTAGAGTTAATCTATCTAAAAAGTAAAAAATAATTGTTAACATAAGAATAAAATTACTGACGTGGAAATGAATGTCACTGTTCTAAAAGCTTGGGGTACTTTGTATGACATTTTTAAAGTAACGGATGGACACGGGGACACGGATTTATTTAAAAATCAAGGGAAGG
Source organism: Caerostris darwini (assembly GCA_021605075.1). Taxonomy (NCBI): domain Eukaryota; kingdom Metazoa; phylum Arthropoda; class Arachnida; order Araneae; family Araneidae; genus Caerostris; species Caerostris darwini. The sequence continues at coordinate 45,635 of BPLQ01007631.1, read as the reverse complement.
TTACAAAAAGGAATACATAAAGATAAAAATCATCCTCACGTAGGTGGGTGCTGGGAAAGTCACACGCAGGGGACTTAATTGAAAAACTTGATTAAATACAAAGAATTATTTACAAAAAAAAATTAAATTCGTTCACAGCAATGTTCGTAATTTGAATGTCTCATACTGCCATCTGGCGAGAGATGTTGGAGGTAAAGCGGTAATAGCTAGATTTGATAAAAGTATGCGTAGAACAAAAAGTTTATAAAAATAAGTAATATAAAAAAAAAAAATTTAAGTCAATTCCTACTTTTTTCCCCCTATATTGCAGAAAGTCCTTTGTAAATAATTGTCATTCATTTTTTTAAGTTTATCTGGCGCCATCTATTGGTATATATATATATCCTATTTGTAGTCCCACCACTGATTGTATGGAGAATTCAAAGCGGCGAAATCAGACGGATTCAAACACAGCCTCTCAATGGGAGAAATAGGTTATATCTCAGTGATTTTAACTAAAATAAAAATACTTTTATTCTCATTATATCGAAAGTAAAATTGTATGAAAACAATTCCAAAGTTAATAGGAACCATATTGAAGAATAATTCAACCAAATTATTCAGGAATGTCGTACTATTCTGTAAAACTATGCATAACAAGTAATATCAAAAAGTCAATTCCTACTTTTTTTTTTCTCTCTATTGCAGAAAGTCCTATATAAATAATTGTCATTCATTTTTTTTCATCTGGCGTCATCTATTGGTAGATATATGCATCTTAAATCTAAAAAAAAACTAAGATTAATTAATTGAATTGAATTACTGAATTAATATTTGAAAAAACTGTATTAACATCCAGTGTCATCCACTACAAGTTTAAAAAAAATTTACTTAAACTTCCAGTTCCTTGAGTGGATGAACAAAAAGTATTTTATGAACGATTGAAAATTTGAACAAGATATATTTATACACTGAAGTGACAAAAGTCATGGGATAGCAATATGCAAATTTTCAGATGGCAGTAGCATCGCGTAGAACAGGTATAAATGCGCAGTGCTTTCGCAGAGCTTTCATTTCTGTTAAAGTTATTCATGTGAAGAGGTTTTGACGTGATGATGACCGCACGACGGGATTTAACAGACTTTGAACGCGGAATGTTAGTTGGAGCTAGACGCATGGGTCATGCTATTTCGGAAATCGTTAGGGAATTCAACATTCCCAGATCCACTGTGTCAAGAGTGTGCCGAGAGTATGAAATTTCAGGTATAACATCCCACCATGGACAGCGCAGTGGTCGACCGCCTGAACTTAATGACCGAGACCGGCGACGTCTGCAAAGAGTCGTAAATTCTAAAAGACAAGCAACACTGCGTCAAATAACCGCAGAAATCAATGTGGGACGTACAAGGGACTTGTCTGTTAGAAATGTGCGGATAAATTTGGCTTTCTTCGGCTATTCCTGCAGGAGACCGACTCGAGTGCCTTTACTGACAGAACGACATCGCTTGCAGCGACTCTCGTGGGCACGTGAGCATATCGGTTGGTCCCTAGATGAATGGAAAACCGTGGCATGGTCCGATGAGTCACGATTTCAGTTGGTAAGAGCTGATGGTAGGGTTCGACTGTGGCGCAGACCCCACGAAGCCATGGACCCAAACTGTCAGCAAGGCACTGTTCAAGCTGGTGGTGGCTCCGTAATGGTGTGGGATGTTTTTTCATGTCATGGACTTGGTCCTCTGGTGTGACTGGACCGAACATTGACTGGAAATGCTTATGTTCAGCTACTTGGAGATCACTTGCAGCCATTCATGGACTTCATGTACCCAAACAACGATGGGATTTTTATGGATGACAATGCGCCATGTCACCGGGCCACAACTGTTCGTGATTGGTTTGAAGAACATTCTGGACAATTTCAACGAATGATCTGGCCACCTAGATCGCCCGACATGAATCCCATCGAGCATTTATGGGACATCATCGAGAGGTCTGTTCGTGCCCAAAATCCAGCACCATCAACGCTTTCACAATTATGGACGTCTATCGAGACAGCATGGCTCAATATTCCTGCAGAAGACTTCCAACGACTTGTTGAGTCCATGCCACGTCGAGTTGCTGCACTTCGCCGGACGAAAGGAGGGCCGACACGATATTAAGAGGTATACCATGACTTTTGTCACTTCAGTGTATATGAAGAATGTGAACTAATAGCAGGAACTAAAAATGAAAAAAATTCCCCAGACTTTGACGAAGAAGTTTCTAAATTTCGTTTAGCTGTGATCTCAGAAGAACGAAATTAAGCAATTACTGCAAAACATTTTTTTTTGTTCTAATGCAGATGGTAAACACTCAGACAGCTTGGTCTGGGATGTCTTAAGGCAAGCGCGGCACAGACGTTACTCACTTTGGATTACCCAGGGGGCGCGTGTAACTTGAAGATAAGCCACGGACGCGGAGTAACAATATCCCCGCAACGCTCTACGATTCTATTGGGATCGGGACCTACGGTTTAAAGTGGATTTCGAACCACTACAAACATCCATGGCACCGCCGGGACTCGAACCAGGAACCTGTGGTACCGAGCGCCAGCCACTCGGCCATTCAGGCCCACTGCAAAACATATTTAGAACGCAATTTTATTTAGAGTGAAAAACCTATTCGAACAAATGAAATAATTTACAATAAATACATCTTTGAATATAGTGTTTGTTTTATAGTAGCTCAATATCTTTTTGGAATATATATTTGATTAGATTTGAAGTAAAAGAATTCCAAAACATACACTGATTAACGGTGAATGTGCTAAATCTTTGTCGTAATCACTGAGAAGGGTTAAGATAAAAATATCAGATTATTTGAATAAAACAATCCAAAATATTGTGAAAAACGTTTTGTTAATTCGATTTAATTTATTCAGAGTGAATCATTTTTTCAATTCTACAATTAGTTCACCCTCTCCCTATATATATATCTTGTTCAAATATTCAATCGTTCATAAAATACTTTTTATTCGTCCACTCAAGTTCAAATACATTGTTTTTTTTGAACTTGTAGTGGGTAACACTTGATGTTAATACAGTTTTCTCAAATATTAATCCATTAACTAAATTTAAGTAATTATTTTCAGTTTTTCTTACATTTAAGTTGCATGCATCAATCAATAGATGGCGTCAGATGTAAGAGGAAAATTTCAACTTTATTTATAAAGGACTTTCTACAATAGAGTGAGAAACGAAGGACGAATTGACTTTAAAAAGACTATATTAACTATACTAAGACTTTTTTAGTCTATAATTTTATACAAGGTGACATTGCGTAAAATAATTTCTGCGAGTTAAATATTGTGTTATAAATAAAACACGCGTGTTAGGATTTGCATGCTTTAGCGCGCGCTAACGAGTGTCACGTGATAGTTGTATAAAAACCGGTTGGAACCGATTCACAGTTGCGCTGTCGCCTTGGAGTCAAGCTGTTGCCGTGGAGACGAACTGTTGCCATCAACAAATGATTTCTTTTGTGAGTAACAAAATTATAGAAGTACAAAACTTGACCAATCTAAAAGACCAGAGAAATTGCTAGGACGAGACAATATCCAAAAGCAACTACATTAACTCGAAATTCTTGATTCCATTGGATATGATGGATTACAAATTTAATTTTAACAGAAAGGATTCGTCGCACGTACTTTCCGGCAACCAAAATAAAATAAATAGGATGAGTAAATTTGAAAAAGGAAGAAATGGGTAAAACTGCAGATCAAATAGACAATAATATTTTAGCAGCTGTAAGATTATTCTGACCTTAAGAGTTTGACATTAAAGATATTAAGCGAGCTTTCTTTGAGACACCAGCAGTAGTTCCGTATTAGCTAAATCTGAAAATTAACTTTATGCTTTGAAATTGTGAACGATAATATAAAATAGTATTAGAAAATGTCATAAGAGCTAAGTTGGTTTTGTTATCATTTATCCGTCTTTAAAGTTCGTAAGAGACAAGTTTTGTACATAAATATAACAATTTCGAACAATCCATCACTTTTAAAATTGCGATATATAATTATATAAAGTTTGCATTCTGTAAAGCAAGACAAAATCTTCTGTTAAGTTCTGCTACTTTATACATAAAGCATAAGAGCATGTGATTCGTCACTTGCTCCATAAAGAAAAAATAGAACTTCAATGTTTTACTATATATCCATTATTGAATCCTAGTGTTTCCCATCACGTAGTGTTAATACTTTATTGATTTTTGTGTTATAAAAAAATGAGTACTACATATAATTCAAATATTTCTGTTCCTATCGTTTTATGCTTACTTTAATAGGGTATATTGCTAGATTCAATGCTTATATTTAGATAATAACTTGCAAAAAGTGAGAAATTATTTTCATATTAAATTAGCTCTCAATATCTCATTAATGAAACCATTTAAATATATCAATGAAAAGATTCCTTGATAATTTAAATAAAAATGAAATCTTGAAAGCATTAATGTAATAAAAATTAAACATTTCACGATCTTAAGCAAAAAATATCGCAATGTTAACAAGACCTTATCAAACAACAGATGTTTCTCCTTTTTTTCAAATCCAATTGTCCTAACTTACTTTATTGATCATTATATTTTCAGTCTCAATTCGCAATCCGTTTTTTTTCTCATGTTCCCTTATTTGCTCTTTTGCAGTGTAAACCACAAGTTAACAAGAAACTGCTGATTGTACAATTTTACGAAAAACTCATAAAAAAATCTGGAAAGATGGAAATTTTCAACCTAGCCTCAACTAGTAAAAAAAATTATGTTAGTTAAAATTTTCATTATTACTGTTTCAAATTCCTGGTGGCTATATAATTGACTTACGATAGAATCCTTAACAGTGTAGTGAAATTAATACTCTTTATACATAATATATTTATAATATAAATATTCTAATTAAAATATAAAAAAATGTATTAGACTATTATAATTATCTGTTTTTAGTAAAAATAATGCATGAAAAATTTGGGTTTTCGTGGGATTAACGCCATCTGGTGGCATGATAACTTATTTTATATAGTTTTTTAATTTTCTGTTGAAATTCTTTTGAATGTGAATTTCTGTTATTGGGATTTTATCAATTTATTTTTTAATTTGTTTCATCGTTCTATATTATAGACTTACTAATATTTTAATAGCAGTTCAAAAAAAATTTTCCTTTAAAATTTGATAAATGTCAATTTGAAATTTTCATTTTTAATTTTTATTATTACTGATAACTATACTTACTAGTAAATTTATAAAAATTAAAATTGTTGTATTTTATGTAGCCGGATCACATCTGCAAGTATTCAATATAACATAAGGACAATTTATGAGAAAAGGCAAAAAATTGGTATTTAGAGACATTATTTCTCCCATATCTGCCGATTGAAAGTGGGGTTATGAGAGAAAATGTTATTAAGAAGAGATAAGAGACGAAGAAAAAATAATACGTGTTGGTGTGCTGGTATTTTGAATACCTAAATTATTATTCAGAATCCGAGTGATCTAAGTGTCAAAACTGTTATCTGAAGAGTTTGAACCAAAAAATGGGATAAAAGGAATTAAAATCGCCAAGAATGATGCAAGTGGAGATGATTTGAGGATATTTTATGTATAGCTAATCCATGTTGAATTTGTCTGTGTAGAAGAGGAACTGTGATAAATCAATGAATTTTAATGATATATCAGTGAGAATATTAAAAAGTAGAAATAAATTTTGGATTGTTCTTCGTAAAGGGATGCTGCAATCAAAGTGATCGGTAGATATAATTAATTTGCCTTATCAGGTGATTTGAAGTATCTTAAAGAGTGACTTTGGACAATATGTTATCTTTCAGGACTTTATGATGCACTTGGAAAATCTTTCCATTGAGAAATTCGAGTACGATAATGAAAGATCTTGAAATGATTGCAAATGATAGAATGACATCAAGATAGAATTTGATTTGTAAGTTTGTTTTTTGAATATCGCAATGGGCTTCAATAGGAAGAAGATTATTATTACAGCTGTACTTCATGAAATGGACTTTAAATGATATCTGCCATATTGAAATCTAATTACACCTTTTATTAAAAATGCGATACCTCCTTGGTTTCATTGAACAATAAACAAAAACCAAACTTGTGAAATATTAAAGGGGGACATTATCTATATCTGTATATGTATATCGCTCTCACAACAACACTCAACAATTTTTACCTTCGATAACAAAATGATTTTGCCATATTCGCTTATAGACTTTGATTGAACTTGCTTTTCTAAAAGGGCTATTGTGATTCAACTCCTTGATACTGGTGGAGTATTACGCATGCAGTGATTTGGCATGGTAATTTATTTGCCAAGTGAGTAAATATATAATAACTAAAACGCAGGTTTAATTGATTTTGTGATTTTCGCAAAAACTTTGTTCACTTAACGCCAACTTTTCCAATTAACTTTTTTAACACGAGGAGGGTAATACGTTGCAGTAGTCAGCATCCTAAATAGCCAATTACTTGACAATTTTTTAGAGTCATAACTTTGACAAAGCCATTTTACAGCTTTTAGAATAGGACATTGACAATACTTGACAAATCCAGGTAAATAATTTGAGCATAAAAAATATTCTTAAAAATGTAAATAAGTGCAGAACTTTAGTTTCTAGTATATACAGTTGGTTAAGAATTTTTGTGTAAGTGTTCAAAATGTAAAATGTATGAATTTCGCAAAACATTTAATATGAATTTTTTGATATCAATTAGGAATTATTTTTAAGAATTTAAATTTACTTGAAAACAAAAAAAGGAACTTGAAGAAATGTTCATTAATTTATATAAAAGGAAGTAGTTAAAAAAAAAGAAAAAAAAATTTCAAAAAAAATGCTTGTATGAATTCGAGCTTAAAAATTTGTATTTTCGAAAGGAAAACTGAAGACCAGAAATTCTAAAACAAAATTTTTCCAAAAATTGACTGCCAATTTATATTTTCCTGCAATAAAATTATTAAAAAAATCATAAAAATGTAAATGAGATAATATTTTATGGTATAAAGATGCATTCCCTCTGACGTGAATTTTTATAAGTTGGCATAAATATTGACCATCCTCCAATCAGAAAATAAATTATCTAGAATTTAACTAGACATTTTAACATAATGGGTCAGGGATTAAAGTAGAAAATAAACCTTTTAAAACTACAGGATTTTGTAATCATGTCAATTGTTTTCGATTTCAGATTCCATTGTTTATTTGGAATATTCCTAAAAATCAGAGATTTTTTGCTGTACTATTACTTACTATTTTTCTTAAATATACTTTGCATTAATGTTAATATTTACTAAATTCCATTCAGGCAAAACGAAACGTGTTTAGTCGTACTGAATATTTTCATCATTAAAAGATATCGTCGAATTTCTGCATGTAAACTAGCCATTCTCTGTTTATACAATAGTTTTAGCATTCCTCAAACATAAATTTTTTTCAATTGAATGAGAAACATTGAAAAGAAAATACTTTTAATATTATCTAACCGAAGAATCAGAAGTTACATGCAAAATTTAATTCAATAGGAAGTTAGCAAAGCTTAAATTAGTAAAACTTAATTCAATACGAATTTTAATTATCTGGTATTCAATTATTTTTCAAAACTAAAATAAATTTCCATTATTTCAACCATATTAGGATACCAAACTTTCATTTAATTATAACTTGCTGCAATCTGTTTTGAAAATCAATTGTTTGAAAGTCAATAATTTTCACGAATATCCATTTATTAATTACTGGAAAAATGATTCGTCAGGAAATAAAAATAAAATCCATTTTATCGGATATGTTATTGAACGATTTTTTTTTTAATTTTGATATTTTTTCTAATGATTGAAAATAATTTAAATATAATCAATAATTCACCATAATAAAGTCTTTCGAAAAAGGATTTACCCATAAATCTTTGATGTTCATGTTATATTTAATGTATACATCATGTATAATACATCAAACATATCTTCAAAATACAGGAATATGTTTACGATCTACGAAACTAGCTGTACAAACTCGTCAGAAATATTCGAATATTTGCTTATAAAAAGAGAAATTACATACAAAAAGCCTTATTTGTACTACTTTATGGCGATTTTTCTTTCATTTATAGCACCTTTAGTATTCAGGATTTTGACTGCAGTGTTTGACAAATCAACTTTAATTTCAATTCACTATATTAAATAATATGTTTTGCATTTTATGTGCAATATAGTTGAAAAAATTCTAGTTCAATTGGCGAAAGATCTATAGTAGAATTGTCAAACCACAGGCTGCATACAGACTAGACCGGTTATGACATCAATTAAATCATAATTTTTTTTTTAAAACATTCAAATTTTTAATAATTTTTTTTTGAAATTTAAACATGTATGAAAAATCGTAAAAAAAATTTTGTTTTTTCTAGGTGGGAAAGCAGCATTCAGATGCGACCCAAAAAGTAAGGTTTCCTAACCTTTTAATTAAAGATTCCTTTCTTATTAATGGAATGAAATTGCAAAGACGTCTGAAAACTTTTTTAAATAACAAATTCAAGTTTTTACCGCGTTTTTTTCTGACTAACATCTAATTCACATGAATATTTTTTATTCTTAATGAATAAATAAATAAACATCATTCAATATTGTGGGTAAATTCGTAAATTCCTATACAAGAAACCAGCATACAATTTAAAATTTTTAGTAGTGATTTTTCTAAAGTGTATTTATCTTATTTAGGCTTAATTTACTTATAAATTTTCATTTTCTTCATGCACAACTATGAATACCTTAAAATATATCAGACTGAGACAAGAAGGCTCTATGAATGAACGGCCATTTAAAAAGGCGATAGTGCAGAAATGTGATTGGGCTTATGAACATTTTCAGACGACAGAGATGGTGCCAGACTCCACAATGTGCACGTTGCAAGTACGATTCCGCAAGGAAGATGATGAAAACACCTGCTTACAGAAGTCCGTAGATACTCTTGTTACTGTTGTTAGAATTGTTCGCCGTACACTTGAAATGCAGAATCGTTATAATGCAGAGGTGTGTGAAGAATATGAGGAAACATCGCATTCAGAGAGAGCCAAAATGGTAAATAAAGTTGTTGAAAAATATCTGCCATCTACAAGTTTAAGTAGTATTTTGGAATTTTGGCGATTTTTAGATGATTGGTATGATCGTTCTCGAGAGAATGATGCATCGGTTAGCAATTTTTGCCCTTCTAGATACCAGCTTTTTGAATATTTAAGTTTATTTTAGTTATCGAAATAATATTGTATTTTAATATACTTTAAAATTTAAATAAAAGATTTATGCTTGGGTACTTGTCTCATCATTGAATGCATTTTTCAATTACTCAAAGATTTGGATGGCAAATTTTGAACAGATGATCCTTACCCAAAATTCAGAAAAATTTATAACATTTTATTATATAAATAGCCTTAGATGAATATTATTCGGGTAATTCTTATTCAAATTTAGTTTGTATAGAAGGAAGTTTACACAATATTCTTTATATCCAGTTTTTTAGATTATACATCGCGTAAGTATAAGGGATTTTAGATATAAAAGGAAATAAGGACAGGGTGCCTTTCAAGTTTCTGCAAGCAGTTTATACTAGTATACCCCCAACAATAGCTCCTTGATTATCATAGTTCACAAATGAACTTGGATTTTTAAACAATTTTTTGGTTTAGATAAGCACAAATATTTCTTACTGTATTTGTGTAGAATTTACAAAAAACACATTTTCAGTTTAAAATAGTGTTCGGCGGGGGGGATTTGCTTTTCGGCCTGCTTTATAACATTGTTTTGGAAAAGATATTAAGAGATTCTAGTTTAAAATTAAGAGGACATATTTTCTTCAAGTCTGTTCAAATTTCAGCTTTTACTGACGATGTTGTAATCATACCCTTATGATACCCTTATTACTGTTGCAAATCTTTTGCAGCTTTGGAGGAAGCTTTTCGTGCTTTTGAATTGGCTGCAAGAGCTTTGTTTCTAAACATAAAATAGTAGAAAACGGAATATGTTTTCCGCAAGAAATATTTGTCAGTATACACAGCATATTACTTTAGGCACTTACACTTTTGAATCTGTACCTAATTTTAAATATCTAAAATCAGAACATAATTGTCAAAATAATATCTTACCTGAAATAAACAGAATTGTGTCTGCCACTAAGGCATTTTTTTGGGTTAAGAAATTTGTTTAAATCACAGTTCCTGTGCAGAAAAACTAAATTCTTGCTATGTTAAATCTTTATTAGACCTAGTTAGGTCTATGGCTTTGAAACTTGGATTTTGGCAAGATCTGATGAGGTAATTTGGGTATATTTGAGAAGAACAATTTAAGGGCTATTCTTGGAGGTGTTAAGGAAAGTGATTGTTGGATATGACGGCATAACACAGGAATTTATAAATGCTATAGAGACCCTCACATTATAAAATTTATTAATATGAATAGATTAACCTGGACTGCTCATATATTTAAAATGAATGATTTAAACCCTTTAAAAAAGCGCGTTTTGGCTAAGCCACAGGGACAAAGTGGATGCGGACGACAAAGTTGCGATGGATAGACGCAGTTTAAAACGATGATGCACTTGGTATATCTTTCCATTGAGAACTTCGAGTAAGATAGTGAAAGATCTTGAAATTATAGAATGAAGTCCTGATAGAAGGGTATTTTTAAGTTTCTTAGAATATCACGATGAGGTTTGGAAGGTAAATTAGGATTACATGTGTACTTCGTTAAATGGAGTTTAAAGTAATGTCTGCCATATTGAGCCCTAAGTTCGTCTATTATTAATATGTAGCTCCTTCTTGGTTTTCATTGAATAATTAACAAAAACTGAACTTGTGAAACATTAGAGGGTGAAATTATATATATAAACGCTCTCACTTCACCACTCAACAGTTTTCCCCTTTGAATTGCGCATGCTCAGTGATTTGGCATAGTATTTTATTTGCCAAGTAAGTAAATATATAATACCTAAAACTCAGGTTTACCTGGATTTGAGATTTTTGCCAACAATTTGTTTACTTTACGCCAAATTTTTCAAACTATCTTTTTTAACATGTGGAAGATGAAACCTTGCAATAGTCAGCAAACCTAAATGAGGAACTAGTAGATTAAATTTAAAGTCGTAACTTAGGCAAAGCAACTTCGCATATTTTCGAATAGGACATTGACTACATTTTACAAATACAGGTAAGTAATTTTCCTTCTTCTTGAAAGTGTAATTAACTGTACAACTTTAGTTTCGATTTTAGACAGCTGGTTAACAATTTTTGTGTAAGCGTTCAAAATGTAATATGAATGCAACTCGATAATAGCAAAGCATTGAATTAGAATTTTTTTAATTTCTAGAAAAATATGCACTAATTTGTATGAATTAAAGTAACTTAAATTGAAGGAAATTAAAAAACATTAGTATGAATTCGAGTTCGAATATTTTGTAAATTTGTTTTTACTTTGTGGAGGAAAATCGACGCTCAGTATTTCGAAAACGAAAATTTTTCAAAAACTGGGTATATTCCTGTTTTCTCGAAATAAAAAGACAGAAAATCCTAAATATATAAATGAGACGTAGAATCTTATGGTATAAAGATACATTTCCTCTGTCGTGAATGTTTAAAGTTAACATAAATATTGTCGGTTCTCTAATAAAAAAAATGTGTGATCTAGTAGTTAACTAAACACTTTAACAGTATGGGTGAGGAATTAAAGTAGAGCAATAAACTATTTACAATACAGGATACTACAATAATTTCCATTGTGTTCTCTTTTGGATATGATGTTTCTTATCCAATTGAAAAAACTTTGTCATCTAAGACATTAAGGAGAAGTTACGTGAACAAAAAGTAGTTCAACGAAGTTATTTTATTTTGTAATCAATTATTTTTCATAACGGAAATATTTTCCGTTATTCCAATACTTTTATACAAAGTTTTTATTTAATTGTAATTCACTGTAGTCCCAATCATTTTAGTTTGAAAACCAATTGTTGTAAATTTACTACGAATTTTCTTTTATTAATATCGGGAAAAACGATTCGTCAGGAAATAAAAAATAAAAACCATTTTACTGGATATATTAAAGAATGCTTCCTTTAAATTTTGATATTTTTCCCAATGATTAAAAATAATTTAAATCTCATCAATAATTCACCATAACAAAGTCTTTAGTATTTAGGATTTTGACTGTTTGTCAAATCAACTTTAATTTCAATCCACTCTATTAAGAAATGTTTAGAAATATTTTCTATTAAATTAAATATTTTTAAAATGTAAAAAGTTGTTAAACGATTTAAATAGTTTGTGTTACAGTTTAAATTTGTAACAGGTGAAATTTGTGTACATTTTATGTGCAGCAACTATACCGCCCATAAAATGTAAAAAAAAAAAAATAGTAGTTCAGTACGCGAAAGTTCTGCAGCAGAATTTCTAATACACATGAATATCTTTTTATTGTTAATAAGTAAACATATCAGTAATATTGTGAATATATATTCATAAGTTTCTATACAAGAATGCATTTCAATATCTGCAATTAGGGCTTTATGTAAAGAGTATTTACCTTATTTAGGCTTAATTTCTTTATGAATTTCCTTTTTCTTCATATAGAACGATGAATTACTTAAAGTATGTCAGACTGAGAGAAGAAGGCTCTCTGAAGGAACGGACATTTAAAAGAGCGACGGTACAGAAATGTGATTGGGACTATGAAGATTTTGAGATTGCAGAGATGGTGCACGATTCTACGATGCGTATGTTGCAAGGACGATTCCGCAAGGAAGATAATAAAAACACCTGCTTACGGAAGTCCGTAGATACGATTATGACTGTTGTTAGAATTGTTCGTCGTACACTTGAAATGCACAAGCGGTATTATGTAAAGTTGTTGAAGGAAACAGCCTGTTCAATCATTGTCAAAATAGTAAACAAAGTTATCGAAAAGAATCTTCAATCTATGAGTTTAAGTGATACTTTGAAATTTTGGCAATATTTAGATGATCATTCTCGCGAGATTCGTTCTTTTGCTAATAATACTTATGTTTCACAAATCCTCGATTATTACGCTATTGTCTTTTCAATTATTTAAGTCTATTTCAGTAAATGAAATACCATTGTATTTTAAATCTTAATTAAAGGTATTTATATTTAGTTACTTTCCTCGTCATTAAAAAATAATTTGAGTTACTCACAGATTATATGGTAAATTTAGGACTGATGGCCCTTATCGTTAATGCAGAATAAATTATAAATTTTTGGTACGTAAACTGAATTATCTTAATATCATTCGGGCAATTCTTATTGAAATTTAGTTTGCTTAGAAGAAAGTTCCACAAGTCTCAATAGATCCAGCTTTTTGTCTAAATATTTCCATTATGTATAATAAATTTCGGAAATAAAAGAGAATGACAAAAAAAAATGTTTTGCAAGTTACTGCAGTATCTTGTATATCCCTTACTATAGCTCCTAACAAATGAACGTGGTATTTTTTAGTTCTTTTGATTTAGATAATACACATGTTTCTTATTGTGTGTATTAAGAGATTTATAAGGACTTTAATTAAAAAAGAAAGAAATTTTTTGTGAATAAAGGTAAATGGTTATTAAATTTAATTAGGTTAAATCAAAGATAAATTGATGAAATCAATTGATCAGTGACATTATTTAAATCAATTGATCAGTGGTACAGTTTACAAGATAGAAAAAAAATTGGAATTTTGTGTCTGTTTCCAATTTGTAGTATTGAGACACATAAAAATAAAGAAATATTGCACATCGAAATATTGGAAACTGACTTATTGTAAATGGTACCAAATTCAAAACTTATTTTTGTTTTCGGAGAGTACATTCCAAGAATATGTGATCAAGTATTAAAATATAAAGCAGTGATTAGAATGGAAAGGCCCTATTATAAATGTGATATGCCATTTTTATTTTTGTGATATTGAAATAATTTAAGCGTTTTATTGGGCATGGCACCTTTCCGATGGTTAAATATCTACACAGAACTTTTAAATTAAGATGCTAAAAAGTAAAGTAAAATTTGTATGTTTGATAATGTATTTAAAAGCAAAGTAGAACAATTTACTATAGTTCGTAATAAAATAAAAGATAAAAATATATAAAAAATTTAATTTATTCACATATACTAAGTCATATAATTGAGACATTTTTAAGAATTTTCTTTTTTTATTGCAGGATTCTATTTTTCCTTAAAGTAAGCAAAAGTTTTGTTTTCAATTAAAACAAATTTTGCAGGAAGTATTAATGAAATTTAATTGATCAAAAAGTTTGTAATTATTAGAGAATGCAATAAACTCTAATTGCTTAAAAGTTAAATACTATAAATAGAAACTGATTTATAATGAAAGGTGCAATGCTTTCAATTAACACACGTTTACGAATTTATACATCAATACTACAAATACAGATGCTATATACACATATAAGTACGTGCTGCTTGCTATCCAAATTGCACCACCATGAAGGAAGCATTCAAAAGGCAGGAAGTTTGTATCCTGCACCTTGGTAGAATACAAATGATTACATTTTTGTATATTAAACCATCTCTTCGAACAGAATCATAAATCGTAGAAATGTCTAATTTAAAAAGTACGAAACAATTCTTAGCAATTTTGAGAGCTGATTATCTTATGAAGTGACACATTTTTAAAAGGATTAAAGCTGGAGTGATTATGATTGAATCTGTCGAGAACTGGAAAATGAATGATTCTCTTGAGTGAATTGCGTTCAAAGATTTTGCTTAAAACTGAAATTAAGGCAGTTGGACGGTTTGGGTGTATGGAAATCGTGACCTTGATTATGGGAATGATTTGCGCCTTTTCTAAGATACTGCCAACCAGTCAAATACAATCATAAATACAATATAGTTAAAGATAGTGACGGGGACGGATTTAAATTATTTTAACTTGAATATCGTCTCTGCCTGGGGAAGTATTGGGAGCAGCGCGTATAGCAGCTTGTAATTCACCGAATATGAAATGCCTACTATAGAGAGAAAAGTCTGAATCGTAATAATCGAATAATTGTCTGAAAGACCAAGGGGAAAAATTGCTGGTCGAAGGGTTCATTGAAATGGGATGCTAAACTATTAGCTGTTGCATCAGATTTGATATTATCAGGATAGTCTTAAAACAAATTAAATTGTCTCTTACGATTAGATAATTTCTGTCTTGATAATTTTGTAAACTTTTCCACTGCAGACAGCAGAAGCTCAAATTTAATCTCAATATTTTTATCTAAGATATTAAACGACGACGTCTGACTGAAATGTTCTTGTTTGCTATACAAAAGTCGTATGAAAGTTATTTTGTGCATACTAGTGATAGACAGACCGTGAACTACAGATTAAAGTGGATTCCGAACCATTAACAATCCTCCATGACAACACAGGATTCGATTCTAAAACATATGGAACCAAAGGCCAGAGTAATAGACACTTGGCCATCAAGCAGCTAACGCGAAAATGTTGAGTGTGCGCTTGATACAAAACATTCTTTCATCTTCTAAACGCCTATTGCACTGTGTGTTCCAACAATGGAATCGAATATGCATGTGGCATTCTGTTGCTCATGATTAAAACAAAATTAGGCCACAAAATAGTCTGCCTGCACTTTTTGTTATTATTATTTAGTTGAAAGTATAATCGGATCTGTAAGTAATTATGTCGAAAACATCGAAGTGAATGATGGAAGAAAAAATATTCGGCTTACATCTGCACTGGCAATGAAGAGGTCAATAAGATATGAAGAAGGAATAATATGAGTTGGTGTGCTAGCATTTAGAAGATCTAAATTATTATTAAAAATCCGAATGATATAAGTATTAAAACTGTTATTTGAAGTTTGATCTAAAAATGGGTTAATGAGAGTTAAAATCATCAAGAATGATGCAAGTGTAGGATAATTTAGGATATATTACGTATAGCTAGTAGATGGTGAATTTGTCTCTGTGGAAGAGGAATTGAGATAGATAATTGAATTCTAATGATATGTCAGTGACAATGTTATGAATTAGAAATAGGTTTGGAATTTTTCCTCGAAAAAGAGAGGCTGCAATCGAAATGCTCCCGATAACGTTCATATTTTCCAGTTCTGTGCAGGTATCACAGTGGGCAAAAGAATTTGGACATGTTATCTTTCAGAACTTTATGATACACTTGGGCGATCATTCCATTGAGAACTTCGAGCATGATAGTGAAAGATTTTGAAATGATTGTAAAATGATAGAATGACGCCATAATGCGATTTGTATGTTTGTTAGATTATCACGATGAGCTGTGAAAGGAAGATTTTGATTAGATCTGTACTTCAGTAAACTAAGTTTAACGTAATGTCTGTCATATTGTGCTGTAACTACGCCTTTATTCAAAATGCAGTACCTAATTGGTTTTCACTGAACAATAAACTAAACTGGTGGAAGATTTCTGGCTGAAATTATATATGTTACTGTTACTTAATCGCGCTCATAGCGACATTCAACAATTTTAAACTTTGATAACAGGATGATATTCTTCTGTAGATTTTGATGCAACTTACCTTTCTAAAATAACTATAATAGTTCTACTCTTTGATACTGGTGTATTGCGCATGCTCAGCGATTTGGCATGATTTTTTATTTGCCAAGTAAGTAAGAGAATAACATATCATATCTAAAATGCAGGTTTAACTGGATTTGTCATTTTCGCCAACAATTTGTTTACTTTACGCCAAATTTTCCAATTATCTTTTTAACACATGGAAGGTAAAATCTTGCAGTAATAATGGTATAAATAGCCTATTAGTTAACAACTTTTTACAGTGACAACTTAGACAAAGCAACTCTGCGGATTTTGGAATAGGACGCTGACTATATTTGACAAATACAGGTAAATAATTTAAACATATAAAATTTTCTTAAAAATGCAAATAATTGTACAATTTTAGTTTCTATATTATACAGTCGGTTAATTATTTTTGTGAAGTGTTCAATATATAAAATGTATGAATTTTGCAAAACGTATAATATTAATATTTTTACATGAATTAGGAATTTTTTTAAGAATTTAAATTAACTTAAATTTAAAAATAGAAATGTTCATTAATTTCTATGTATTGATTTTTATGTAGTAAAAAGAAACTTGTGTGAATTTGAGTTTAAAATTTGTATTTTTGGGAGGAATATCAGAAGTTCTAAAAAGATCCTTGTAAAGGGATGCTGTAATCGAAAGAAGAATCAGAAATTCTAAAATAAAATTTTTATAAAAGTCCTGTTTATAAGCAATAAAAATGCAAAGAAAGCAAAAAAATTTAAATACGAGGATGTATTTTATGGCATAAAGATGCATTCCTACTGTCGTGAATTTAGCATAAATATTACCTCAACTTCTAAAAGGAACAATAAATAATCTAGAAATTAACTAGATGCTTTAACAGAATGGGTGAAGGATTAAAGTAGAAATATAATCTGTTTACACTAGACGATTTTGTAATCTCATCAATTATTTTTGCTTTCAAATTCCATTGTTTATATGGAATATATCACAAAAATCAGTGAATTTTTGACGTAGTATTACTTACTATTTTTCGTAAATATACTTTGCATTAATGTTAATTTACAGTAGATTCCATTCTGGCAAAACAAAGTATGTTTAGTCGTACTGAATATTTTCATTATTGAAAGATATCGTAGAATATCTACACGTAAACTAGCGTTTCGCAGTTCATAGAATATTTTTAGCATTGATCAAACCGGAATGTTTTTCAATTGAATCATTGAAAAACAAAACATTTAAATATTATCTAACCAAAGAATGAGAAGTTGCATGAGCAAAACTTAATTCAATACGAATTTAATTATCTGGTATTCAATTATTTTTCAAATCGAAAATAAATTTTCATTATTTTAATAATTTAATGATACCAAGCTTTTATTTAATTATAAGTTGCCGAAATCTGTTTTGAAAATCAATTGTTATAAATTCACCGCGAGTTTTATTTATTAATTTCAGGAAAAATGATACGTGAGGAAATAAAAATGAAACTTATTTCACTGGATGTGTCAGTGAACGAGTATTTAATTTTTCCCGATGATTAAAAATATTTTAAATCTAATCAATAATTCGCAATAACAAAGTCTTTTGAACAAGGATTAACCCAGAAATCTCTGAAGGTAACATTATATTTAATGCATATATCCTGTATAATATATCTAAAATATCTTTAAAATACAAGAATAGGTATACGATCTATATAAATTAACCAGAAGTATTCGAATATTTGTCTTACAAAATAAGAAATTATATACAAAAGGCCTTATTTGTACTACTTTATATATCAGTCAAATCAACTTTGAAATTTCGAAATTTTTAACTTTTTTTTTGAAATAAAAAAAATGTATAAAGAATTGTGAAATTAAAGATTTTTTTAAATTATCAAACAACATTCCACTGACCTATTTAATTATTAAACACTTGGAAAATACATTTCCAGAACCTGACCTTTTAATGCTTAGATTAAATTGTGTATAACTCTTTTTAAACCTTACACACAATTTAATTAAAAAAAAATTTAAACGTTTACTTCTTGAAATATTGCGGTGCAAAAGAAGCCCCCAAATGATATCCAAAAAGTAATATTTCACAACCTAGTAATTAAAGAATC
>BPLQ01007631.1:0-26562 GCA_021605075.1 Caerostris darwini | reverse complement strand
AATGATATCCAAAAAGTAATATTTCACAACCTAGTAATTAAAGAATCATATCTTATAGGAATGAAATTTCGAGACTTTTCTAAAATTGTTATTTAGTTTTTAGTTTAGTTTATTTATTTTAGTTTTTACTGTACATTTTTTTGGTTTAACTAATTCAAAGAAATATAATTTTATTGTTAACAAATACGTAAACATATACATAATATTGTGGATACATTCATGATTTATTTATAAAGATTTTCTTATTTATGCTTATTTTCTTTCTGAATTTTCACTTTCTTCATATAGAACAATGAATACCTTGAAATATATGAGATTGAGGGAAGAAGGCTCTCTGAAAGAACGGTCATTTAAAAGAACGACCGTGCAGAAATGTGATTGGGCTTATGAAGATTTTCACACCACAGAGATGGTGCAGGATTCTACGATGCGCATGTTGCAAGGACGATTCCGTCAGCAAGACGATAAAAACACCTGCTTACGGAAGTCCGTAGATACTCTTATCACTGTTGGTAGAATTGTTCACCGTTCAAGTGAAATACACAAATTCTATTATACAGAGTTATCTGATGATTCTGAATAAACAACCTGTTCAATTATTGCCAAAATGGTAAATAAAGTTGTCGAAAAATATCTTCAATCTTTTAGTTTAAGTGATACTTTGAAATTTTGGCGATTTTTAGATTATCTTTCTCGTAAGAATAATTTTTGCATTCACAATCCTTATGTTATACAAATTCTGGATTATTACGCTATTACCTTTCCAAAAATTTGACTATATATTTCCGTGAAGGAAATATTATTGTATTTTAAATCTTAAATAAAGGATTTATATGTAGGTGTTTGCTTCGTCATTATCAAAATCTTTCAGTTAATAGATTTGTTATACGCTGGTGTGCAACACTTAAGCAACAATGTAAAAATTTAGCAGATAGCCATGAAATTGCAGAAAAGGAGGTCTGGACACGTAAATCAGTAGAAACGTCATGCGTATGCAAATATCAGGAACGAAACGTCGGAGGCGACGTGAGCTTACGCAAAACGCGTGATGTCGGCGCGCGCAGATAAACAGTAGAATAAAAGAAAGGACGGAGACGCAATTCAACATATTCGCTGCAAGTGCCAGTGAGTCAGTTCGTAAAATATGGCTAGAAGAAATCACCTGGACTACTTCACACGTGGAAGAATGATCGAAAAGCTGGAGGAGAGGCCTACTGTCACCAGTGTAGCTGCAGAGTTCGGAATCAATAAAAGAGTCGTTTCGCATGCTTGGAAAGCGTTCCATACCACATGTACAGCTGTTAGAAAGGTTGGTGGTGGCCGCCCGAGGAATACAACTGCAGGCGATGACCGATATGTCGTCCTGCAGGCGAAAAGAGGCCGACAGCAGTCAGCAAGCGCCATTGCTCAGCAACTCTGTACAGCAACGGGGCGACAAGTGTCTCCAAGACGCTACCGTTTACAGTGGTGCAAAGAGAACAAAAACTGGACAACTTATCAATGGAGTCGTGTCCTTTTTACGGATGAGAGTCGGTTCTGTACCAGAAGCGATTCTCGACGCGTTTTGATTTGGAGACAGGTCGGGACCCGGTTTTATCCCAGTAACCTCAAGGAAAGACACCGTTATGGTGGTTCTAGTGTTCTTGGCTGGGGAGGCATTTTGCTGGATGGGTGAATTGACCTCCCCGTTTTCGACAGAGGGTCTGTAACCGGGGATCGCTATTGTGTGGATGTACTACTTCCCCATGTGCGTCTGTTCCGAGGTGAAATTGGCCCAGACTTCATTTTTATGGATGACAATGCACGGCCACATCGGACTCTTGCTGTTGGGGAGCTACTGGAAAGTGAAAATATCCCTCGAATGGATTGGCCAGCGTACTCCCGAGATTTAAATCCCACCGAACATGTGTGGGATGCTTTGCAGAGACGCATTGCAGCACGCTTACATCCTCCGGAGAACACCCAACAAGTCAAACAGATGCTGATTGAGGAATGGGCACTCCTACCGCAAGAAATGTTGCACCAGCTGGTTCTCAGTATGCGGAGACAGTGCGAAGCAACCATTGCAGTGAGTGTAGGGCATATCCCATATTAAGGAACATCTGCTTGTTGTTCTTCCTCTTGGATAGACAATCATAAATCACGATACTATGCGTTCAATAAAGCTTGTTTTTGTTTGATTCCATAAAGTATGCATTGTATTCCTTTTTCAGCGCCGATGCTTTCGTCATCCTTTACGTACATAATACTCTCCCACATTTCTGAATATCATGTCTCTCAGATGATTTCTCGTGGAGTTATGGCAAGAAACCCACCTGTTGCTTAAGTTTTGCACACCAGTGTAAATAAGCAAGGTATACATTTATATTATAATTTCTGCTACGGAACTTCCGCATAGGGAACTAGAATTTTTTTTATTATTTTTAACTATAATGCACATAAAAAGCAAACGAATTTCATCTGCTACAAATTTAAATTATTAAATAGAAAATTTAAATTGTATAACAGCTGTTTACATTTTATAATTATTTTTAAATATTTTGAAAGTAACTTTTAAATTACAAATTTCTTAATACAGTGAATTAAAATCAAAATTGATTTGAAAAACACAGTATTCAATACCCGGAATACTAAAAGTGCGGTAAATGGAAAAAAAATTGCAGTAAAGTAGTACAAATAAGGCTTTTTGTATATAATTTCTCTTTTCGCAAGACAAATATTCGAATACTTCTGGGGAGTTTGTTCAACTCGTTAATAGATTGCAGATGTATTCCTGTATTTTAAATGTAATGAATTCAATTTTTCTTATGCAGAATATAATAGTGGAACATGTAATTGATTTTTGAAAACTTTTTGATGGCTTGTTGCATTTATTTCATTTAAAGAACTTTTTAAATGAATTCATTTGTGTTTATGATGTATGCATCATTCATTTTAGCTACACTCAAAACAGTCATTAAACTCGTGTTTGATTTTATTTTAATTTGACTATGAAAGCATCCGTTCTATACAGGGCGACTCTAAAGTAAGCAAAAACAAAATTAATGGCTGGTACAGTAACCCAAAATAAGCAAATTTTAAAATGTAACGTATGTGTGGATATGCCATAGTTAAGTGCCAACACAAGAAAGATATGAACAGTGAGAAAGAGAGTAAGATAAACAAAACAAAGATTAAACAAAAATAGTAACAACTAAACTTTTTACAATAAGTGTCTGACCTATGTTTACAATAGGTTAGAAAGAGCGATGCCCAACACTAACGCATGATTCCCAGAGGCCTCTGAAGGATTCTCATTAAATTAATGAAAATGGTAGGCATGTCACGCACATTTCTTTTAGATGCACTCTTAAATGATCTTTATACAAGATACCTTGACGGAACTTCTTTCCACAGTTTTTTCAGCTGTTCACATAGGAATGCGGTTCTAGCGCTACCGAGTCCCAGCTCACTTCAGTAGGAACGTCAGAAACGTTCCTCATCGCTACTTGTGGACGACATTGGATTTATTTTTCTTTTGGCACATTAGAAATAGCCTAAGTAAGTCCTAATGAGACAGATGAAGACTTTGTAGTTAGATTTTCAGATGCTACTAGAAATGTTCTTGACATGCCTGGCATTTTTAGAAATGTACACATGAAGCACTCATATGCGCTTCCACTGTGAATCTTTTATTACTAACGGTGGTCGCTGTTTCAAGCACCTGTTTTGAAAATAATTCTGTAAGAGGTTTATTACTTTCTACAATATCCTTCTTTCTCACTTACCTGTGGTTTATATCTTACTTCCACGAATTATTTCTTAACATACATTCTATTATAAAAACTATTTATTTCAGTCGCCTTTACACGCTTTTATATTTTTTATATATTTTAAATATATTATACAAGATGTATGTATTAAATATAATATCAACATGAGATTTACTTGTAAATAGTTATTAAAAAGATTGTGCTATGGTGAATTATTGATTAGATTTAAATTATTCATTAACATTTGAAAAAATTGCAAAATTTAAAACACTGATTCACTTATATTATATCCAATTAAATGGTTTTGTTTCTATTTCCTGACAAATCATTTTTAAAGATATTAATAATAGGAAATTCATGGCAAATTTACAAAAACCGATAGTCAAAACAGACTACCAAACTTTTATTTAATTATATGATTGAAATAATGGAAATTCCCGATATGAAAAATAGTAGAATACCATATAATTAAACTTCGCACTGTAAAATTCGTACTGTCTATTTTTCATGCAACTTCTTATTAATCGCTTAGACAACACTAAAAGTATTTGTTTTTTAACCATTATTATTCAATAGAAAAAAATTCCAGTTTGATCTATGCTAAAACTATGGCACGAATCTAGACAAGCTGGTTTATATATAGATATTCTAGGATATCTTCCGAAGATTAAAATATTCAACGCTGTTCAATTAATGGAATTCAGTAGGAATTCAAATTAATACAAAGTATATTTGAGAAGAAAGGTAAGTTATAATACATTTAAAATTACTGATTAAGGAGGAATAGTAAACAATTTAACTGAAAACAATTGACATGATTGTAAAATCCTGTATTGCAAATACTTTATTTCTCTGCTTCAATACTCAGTCATTTCTGTTAATGTCTTCAGATATACTTTTCTAATTAGTGAATGGTCAATATTTATGTTAACTTTAAGACATTCACGGCAGAGGGAATGCATCTTTATACCAAAAAGAATTATATCTCATTTACAATTTTACGGATTTTTAATATTGTTATTGCAGGAAAATAGGAAATTACAAACAATTTTTTAAAAAATTGTTATTTAAAATTCTGACCGTCGGTTTTCTTCCGGAAATAATAATGAAAAAAATCATGAACTGGAATCTATTGAAGTGTTTTTTTACTACTTCAATTCATACAAATCAATGCACAAATTTAATGTATGTACATTATTAAGAAATAATTAAAAAATTCATATTAAATGCTTTGCTATCACAAAATTGCGTACATATTACATTTTGAACAATCGCACAAAATTTTTTAACTAATTGTTTAAAATAGAAACTAAATTGCAGAGTTATTTACATGTTTAAGAATATTTTTAGGTATGCAAATTTTTTTGCCTGGATTTGTCAAATGTGGTCAATATCCTAATCTAAAAACTTGCTTTATCCTAATTTGTCTACTCTAAAACGTTGTTACCTAATAACCTATTTATACTTTGATTACTGCAAAGTTTCACCCTCCACGTGTTAGAAAAGGTAATTGGGAAATTTGGCGTAAAGTAAAAAAATTGTTGGCGAAAATCACAAATCAATTAAACCTGCGTCTCAAGTATTATATATTTTTCTCTTACTTACTTCGCAAATAAAAAAATCATGCCAAATCGGTGAGCATGCGCAATACACCACCAGTATCAAAGAGTTGAACTACTATAGACTTTTCAAAAAGGTAGGTTGCAACAAAGTCCATCAAAGAATATCATCCTGTGATCAAAGTTAAAAATTGTGAGTGTCGCCACGAGTGCGATTAAGTAACAGTAATATATATATGTATATATATATATATATATATATATAATTTAACCCTCTAATTTTACACTAGTTGTTTAGTTTTTGTTTATTATTCAATAAACACAACGAGATACTACATTTTGAATAAAAGGTGTAGTTAGAGCTCAATATGGCAAACATTACTTTAAACTTCATTTAATGAAGTACAGCTCTAATTATAATTTTCCTTTCAAAGCTCATCGGAATATTCTATCAAGACGTCATTCTAACATTTACGATCATTCTCAAATATATCACTATCGTAATCGAATTTCTCAATGGAATGACCTTCCCAGTGCATCATAATGTTCTGAAAGATAACGTATCGTCTGAAGTCACTACTAAAACTACATCGAACAGATTTAAATCACCCGATAGGATATCTATCGGCAATTTTGATACATCCAGGTAACTGGAAAATATGAACGTTATCGTGAACATTTCGATTACAGCATCCCTTTACGAGGGAAAATCCAACTCTTTTTTTTCTTAATATTATCACTTATATATCATTAGAATTCTACCAATATTCCATCATCCAATTTACCATTTTATATTTAGCTATAAGTAATATATCCTAAAATCCCTTCCCCTCCATTCTCATTATTCCATTTTTGGTTCAAACTCCACAAATAACAGTTTTGACACTTAGATCAATTGAATTCTCAATAATATTTTTGTTATGCTAAACACCAGCACACCAACACATATTATTCCTTCTTCATATCTTATTGATCTCTTCATTGTCAATGCAGATATAAAGTCGGATGTTTTTCTTTCTTCATTCATTCACATTCTTTCGACAATGATCACTTACCGATCCGATTATACTTTCAACTAAATAATAAACAAAAAACAGTGTAGGCAGGCAATTGTAGGGTCTGAACTTTATTTTCTTCATGAACAACAGAAAGTCTGATGCACATTTGTGTCTACAATGCTGGCTGTCCAACACTTTAAAATATAATAAGAAAAATAACAGAATCTCTCATCAACCAACTCTTCCTTGGTGGAACACACAATGAAATAGAGTTTTTACAAGAAAAAATAAACATTCGTAGAAATCGTGAAACTCAACTATTCAGTTTCAGCGGTATAATGGCCAAGTGCCTAGAATTGTGACTTATGGTTCCAGAGGTTTCAGGATCGAATCCCGGCAGTGGCGTGAATGTTTGTTAATGGTTCGGAATCCACTTTAACCTGAAGGTCTTCATCTTTGTAGCCCTAAAATGTAAAAAATAAACGTACAGGGACAAATCAACTGCCCCGCGATCTTTGTACTCCAACTTCCGCAAACAAAAACCTTTCTGTCAGGCATCATCGCTTAATATTACAGCTTAAAAGATAATTTTGAGATTCAATTTGTGCTTCTAATGTCTATAATGGAATAATTATTAAAACAGAAATTATCTTCACGTCAAAGATAAGATCATTTTTACTAATGCTAATCACAAATCCGACCCAACATGCAAATCGACCAGCAATTTAATAACCTTGATAATTCAGACATTTATCTCCTCTCTATAGAAGGCCCTTCATATTCGGTGAATTACAAGCTGCTAGACGCGCTGCTCCCAATACTTCCCCGGGCAGTGACGATATTCTTGTTAAATTAATTTAAATCCTTCACCGTCACTATCTTCAACTATATAATACTCATGCTTGCATTTGACTCACCGGCAGTGTCCCAAAAGGGTACAAATAGTTCCAATATTCAAATCAAACAAAGATATCCCTTCTATTACCTCTCACCGTCCAATTGCCTTAATTTCAGCTTTAAGCAAAATCTTTGAAAGCGTTTTACTCAAGAGAATCCTTCATTTTCCAATTCTAGGCAGATTCGATCATTATCACTCCAGCTTTATTACTTTTAAGAAATTTGTCACTTTGTCACTCCATAAGATCATCGGCTCTTAAAATTGCCGAAAGAATTGTTTAGTATTTTTTAAATTCGACATTTCCACGACTTGTTATTCTGTTCGGATTTAAGATAGGAGGATTTTAGATATAAAAATATAATCATTTGTATATGATGTCAAGCTATACGCACGGTACAAATTTCCAGCGTTTTGAATGCTTTCTTCATGGTGGTGCAATTTGGATAGGAAGTAGCACTTACTTATATTTGTATATTGCATTTGTATTTATAGCATTCATACATTCGTAAGTTTGTGTTATTTGATAGCATTACAATTTTTTATGGCAAATCTGTTTTAATTGTTTAAAAGGTGAATATTATAGATACAAAGTTTATTGCATTCTCTAATAATTACAAACTGTCTTATCAATTAACTTGGATTGCTACTTCATACAAAATTTAGTTTAATTGAAAATAAATCTCTTTCATTCACTTGGAAAATAATGAAAAATAGTATCTTGCAAAAAAAAAAAAATTAAATTGTAACAATTATCTGTATTTGTATACTTTAAATTTAAAAAAAACGATCCAAAATTTTTTTGATTATGATTGAGTATAAATTATAGAAAAGTGTTCTTCTTCGCTTATAAATAAATTTTCAAAAATTAATTTTACTTTATTTATTAAAATCTTAATTTAAAAGAACTGCAGAAGTTTAATCATCAATTGAACAGTGCTATGTTTTATTAAACGCTTAAATTATTTCCAAGTCATAAAAAAATAGCATATGACGTTTATTAATAGTACATTTCCATGTCTATCAATAATTTAAAAATAGATTGTTGAGGTAAATATTTAAAAAATTGCGATGCAAAAATGGATACTAGATCACATAAACTTTCAATGTTTCAGTGGGCAATATTTATTTTTTTATGTATCTCCACGTTAAATATTGGAAGCAGACACAAAATGCTGTTTTTACTATCTAATAGACTGTACCAAAACACTGTCAAACTTGTTTGAACCCTTAATCTCTGATATTACTTAATGCGTATCCAAAAGAAATTAGTTTTTTTAATTAAATGTTTTTATAAAACTTTTAATACACAATGTACGAAATATACGTGTTTATCTAAATAAAAAAAATAAAAAACACAATTTCACGTTCATTTGCAGTTATGGAGGAGCTATAGTAAGGGGTATATATTAGATGCTGCAGTAACTTGAAAAAAATCCTATCGTAATTTTCTTTTACTTCTGAAATTCATTATACATAATGGAACATATTTAGATAAAAACCTGGATCTATAGAATCTTGTGGAACTTTCTTCTAAACAAACTTAATTCCAATAAGAATTGTCGTAGGATATTAAGATAATTCAGTTTACATAACAAAATTTTGTAATTTTTCTGCAATAACGACAAGGATAATCTATTCAAAATTTGCAATCCTCACCTCAGAGTAACTCAAAATTTTTTTTAATTAACGAGGCAAGTAAAACTAAATATAAATCCTTTATTTAAGACAAAATACAATTCAGTATTGCATTCTCTGAAATAAATCAAATATTTGAAGACAAAACTGAATTCCACAATTTGTAAAGTAGGATAAGTTATGGAAAAATGATCGCCATTCACTCGAGAAAGACGCCTTTTGTTCTAAATCTCTCCAAAATTTTAAACTATTACTTAAACCCATAGATTGAAGATATTTTTCGACAACTTTATTTACAACTTCGACAATGACTGAACAGGCTGTTTCCTCAAAATTTTCAGTCAACTTTTCATAATGCAGTTCGTGTATTTCACGTAAACGGCGAACAATTCTACC
Organism: Caerostris darwini; assembly: GCA_021605075.1. Taxonomy (NCBI): domain Eukaryota; kingdom Metazoa; phylum Arthropoda; class Arachnida; order Araneae; family Araneidae; genus Caerostris; species Caerostris darwini. Next base: position 17,324 of record BPLQ01007631.1, on the reverse strand, counting down.
AACAGTCATAAGAGTATCTATGGACTTCCGTAAGCAGGTGTTTTTATAATATTCCTTGCGGAATCGTCCTTGCAACATGCGCATCGTAGAATCTTGTACCATCTCTGCCGTCTGAAAATCTACATAGGCCCAATCACAACTCTGCACTATCGCTCTTTTAAATGTCCGTTCATTCAGAGAGCCTTCTTCTCTGAGTCTGACATATTTTAAGGTATTCATCGTTCTGCATGAAGAAATTGAAAATTTATGAATAAGTTAAGCCTTAATAAGATAAGTACTCTTTACATAAAGCGCTACTTACAAATATTAAAAGTTATCCTTGTATATAATTTATCTACAATAGTATTGATTATTTTTATTGTTAATAAATAAGTAAACGTTATACATGTGTATTAGAAGTTCTGCTATAACCTTCCGCATACTGAACTGGATTTATGTTTTTATTTGTTACTATAATGTACATAAAATGCAAACCAATTATAATAATCTATTACAAATTTAAACCTTTAAATAAAATTTTTTAAATGTTTAACAACTGTTTACGTTTTAAAATTTGTTTCCACATTAAAAATGGTCTAAGTAAGTCCTAAAGAGTCAAAGAAGACTTACTAGTTCGACTTTCAGTTGCTGCTGGAAATGTTCTTGACATGCCTGACATTTTTACAATTGTATACATGGAGCATTGGCATGCGCGTAAACTGGGAATCTTGTTTTACTATCGCTGGTCGCTCTATGAATCACTTATTGTGAAAATAAATCATTAAAATGCGTATTACTTTCGACTTATTCGTCTTTCTTGCTTATCTGTTGTTCGCGTTTTCCTTACGTGTGAGCTCTTTCAAGTACCCTTTCCAAACAAACATGCCATTACAAAAACTGTCTTATTTCGGACCCCTTTACCTGCTATTATATTTTTGAGCGATTTATTATACAGAATGTATGTATTAAATATCGTAAGAACATTAAAGATTTATAGGTAATTCATTGTCCAAAAGACTTTGGCTAATTATTGATTAGAATTAAATTAATTTTAATCATTGGGAAAAAACGGCAAAATTTAGAAACTTACACGGTAATATAATATCCACTGAAATGTCTTAATATTTATTTCTTGAGAATCATTTTTTCCCATATTAATAAAATTAAATTCGTAATAGATTTACAACAATTGATTTTTTAAAACAGACTGCCTGAAGTTATAATTAAATAAATGCTTAGTATCATTAAATAATTGAACAAAAAAAATGGAAATTATTTGCGTATATGAAAAATAATTGAATACCAGATAATTAAATTTTGTATTGAAATAATTTGTGTTCATGTAATTTCTCATTAATCTCCAAGATATCATTAAAAGTATTTTGTTTTCCAATTTTTCTTATTCAATTGAAAAAATTCCGGTTTGATCTATGCTAAAACTATCGCACGAATCTTGATAGGTTGTTTTACATGTAGATATTCTAGAATATCTTCCGATGATGAAAATATTTAATACGGCTCAATTCATTTCATTTTTGCTAAAGGCATCCAGTAAACATTCAAATTAATACAAAGTATGCTTATGAAGAAAGGTAAGATACATAAAAAATTTACTAGTTTCAGGAATATTCGAAATAAACAATGAAATCTAAAAGTGAAAACAATTGACATGATTGGAAATTTCTGTTTTACAAATAGTTTATTTTTCTACTTAAATACTCAGTCAGTTCTGTTAAAGTGTCTAGATTATTTATTTTTCTATTTAGAGGATGGTCAATATTTATGTTAAATTTAAAACATTCACGACGGGGGAATGCATCTTTATACCATAAAAAATTACAACTCATTTACATGTTTATGATTTTTTAAATTTTATTATTGCAGGAAAATCGGAATTTACAGAAGATTTGTGGGAAAAATTTTCTTTTAGAATTCTGACCCTCGATTTTTTTCTGGAAAAGAATTTAAAAAAAAATCTTGAACTCGAATCCATACTAGTGTTTTTTTATTCATACACATCAATGCACAAATGTAATGTATGTAAATTCTTAAGAACTTATAATAGATTTATATTAAATGCTTTGCTATCACAAAATTGTCTAGATGTTACATCTCGAACACTTGCACAAAAATAGTTAACCAACTGTATAAGAAAGAAACTAAAATTGTACAATTATTTACATCTTTTAATATATTTTTACATAATTTACCTGTATTTGTCAAATATAGTCAATGTTCCTGTTCCAAAAACCGCAAAGTTGCTTTGTCTAAATTGTGACTGTAAACAGCCGTTAACTAATAAGCTATTTATAAGTTGATTACTACAATTTTTCACCCTCCACGTGTTGACTTGACTTGACTGGATTTTGAGATTTATGCTCGCGTTAGCTGCTTTATCTCAATTTATCTATCGTCGCTCTATGAATCACTTATTGTGAAAATATATCACTAAAATGTTCATTACTTTCGACTTTATTCGTCTTCCTCACTTACCTATTGGTAACTGACTGGGTAACAAAATATCCACTGAAATGAGTTGATATTTATTTCTTGAGAATCATTTTCCCCCATATTAATAAAAGGAAATTCATCATAGATTTACATCAGTGGATTTTTAAAACAGACTTCCTCAAGTTATAATTAAATAAATGCTTAGTATCATTAAATAATTGAAAAAAATGGAAATTATTTGCGTATATGAAAAATAATTGAATACCACATAATTAAACTTTGTATAAAAATTAAACTTTTTATTGAATTAATGTTTGTTCATGTAATTTCTCGTTAATCTCCAAGATATCATTAAAAGTATTTTGTTTTTCAACCTTTCTTATTCAATTGAAAAAATTCCGGTTTGATCTAAGCTAAAACTATCGCACGAATCTTGATCGATTGGTTTACATGTTGATATTCTGGGATATCTTCCGATGATGAAAATATTCAATACGGCTCAATTCATTTCGTTTTTGTTAAACGAATCCAGTAAACATTCAAATTAATATAAAGTATGCTTAAGAAGAAAGGTAAGGTATATAAAAAATTGACTAGTTTGGAGGAATATTCGAAATAAACAAATATATCTAAAAGTGAAACAACTTAAATACTCAGTCAGTTCTGTTAAAGTGTCTAGATTATTTATTTTCTAATTAGAGGATGGTCAATATTTATGTAAAATTTAAAACATTCGCGACAGTGGGAATGCATCTTTATACCATTAAAAATTACATCTCATTTACATGTTTATGATTTTTTAAATTTATTATTGCACAAATTTAATGTATGCAAATTCTTAGAAAATTATAATAAATTTATATTAAATGCTTTGCTATTACAAAATTGACTACACATTACATTTTGAACATTTGCGCAAATATAGTTAACCAACCGTATGAGAAAGAAACTAATTTTGTACAAATATTTAGATTTTAAAGAATATCTTTACGTGTGTAAATTATTTACCTGTATTTGTCAAAAATAGTCAATGTCCTATGTCCAAAATCCGCAATTTTGCTTTGTCTAAGTTGTCACTGTAAAAAGATGATGATTTGAGTGTTGTTGAATCTCCGTGGCTGCACAACAGCCGTTATTGTACTGTAAAATTACGTTAACTAATGGGCTATTTATACGCTGATTATTGCAATTTTTCACCCTCCACGCTTTGACCTGATTTGACTTCACTTTCAGATTTATTCTCGCGTTAGCTGATTTATCTCTATTTATCCAATTACTCTTGAGAAATCAGAAAAGAAAAAAAAAAGATAATACTGAGAAAAACTGATTTTCTGTTGATCAGTGGACTTCAACTGATTCCAAAATTATGAATGAAGTCGCGCAGAAATGAAAACAGTATTTTATAAAACAGTAACTATAATAATGCTTTATAACTATCTTAATTATGAGAACCGTGATTTGCGATTTTAAACTTTATTTCAGTGTCTATATTTTTAAATTTGGATAAGAGCTTTGATTGGGGAAAATATCCTTTAGAACACAATTATAACTGATGTGATGTAACATTTTTCACTAATAATGAAAGTACAATTATCATAAGTACACTTGGTTGATTTTTTTAAACTAATTTTTCTATATCAATAATCAAATTTTCTTTTTTATTAATAACATTCGCTATTTAGGCATTTAAAAATTTTCTACTTTGAGTAAAAAAAAAAAAATACGTTAAAATAGGTAAGACTTTTATATTTCTGTTATATAACAGAATATAAAATGTATATATTTTATATAAAAATTTCAAGGATCTTTATTTTCAAATATTTTTATACTGTATTATTTCTATTCTGTTGCAAAAAAAATTTATTTCATATATTTGTTACAAAAAAATAAATTTTATAAAATAGAAATTAAAATAAGTTTCAACAGTTGTGCCTCATTATTCTATTTTTATATTATGGGGAGGGGTGGGACATTTTTTTCTGTTCATCTTTTGACTATTTTTGATTAAATTATAAAGAATAATATTTTTAAATCTAGGAAAAAATTGTTCGCTTTCAAAAAACAACATGAAATAATTTTCACAAAATTTAATTATAGCATATTTATTACACATATACAAATAGAAACAAAAAAATTATGAAGACAAGAATAAAAGTACAATATATATTTCGCAAGAAATAAAAAAAATGCTATGTTATGAAGAAGAAAATTAAAATTGTAAATAAAGTAAACTCGAATTAGGGTTTCAAGATGTCAAAGTAAGGTGAAAACTTTTTTTTAACAAATTACCTTCAAATATGTGTTTTTCATTACACATGCTACATACATCTTTATTTATAAAAATATACAACGTATAATCTTCGTTAAAAGATCTTTATACTTTTCGCTCAGAAATTTTACTAATCGGTTAACATTCTGATTAAAATCAATTAACTGCAATAAAAAATTAATTTTCTTATATATATAATATAAATTATATCTTGAATTTTGAAGGTCACAAAAATAACATTTATGAAATCAAAATAGTTGTGACGTTCAAAGGAAAAGCAATGAAACGTTTGAATGGAATCTTTTTTTAAATGAATCTTTCCTTTCTCTCTTTCGATTCTGCCGTATTATGAATCATGGAAATTTATCCTAAAAAGTAAAGAAACGCATCAAAACTACATCCTTTATGTCTGCAAGTCTCCTTGATTGACATGCCACATTAAAGCGTCAACATCGACGAAAAAAAGTCTGACATCAGTTATGATCCTTTTAATAATCAATTACAATCAGTCAAACAATGATTTGAATTTATAGCGCTAGTTGGTTAAACTAGTGTTTTAACAGTTAAAAATTAATGAATAGGAATAACGTTAATGTTTCTAAGCTCAAGGAGTAACTTTATTACCCCGCGTCTCACTCGGGCAAGTAAATTATGGGGTGGATTTTTTTAACACAGGAGTAAAAGTACTTAAAATCACCCGTCTGACTCGGGCAAGAATATAGCGTTTTCTTCATCAGAGCTGAACTGAGGAGGAGTAAATATTTAATTTTATTACCTCGTGTCTGACTCGGGCAAGTAAATTATAGGGTGGATTTTTTTTAACAGAGCTAAACTCAGGTGTAAAATTACTTTATTACTCCGCATCTAACTAAATAAAAAACATAAAATTACTAAAAATCTATGTCAAAAATAACTTTATAAAACTCGAAAATAACTGTAATAGGCTAACCAGGGGTGACAAGACGGGCAAATTGACACGAACCAGGCCCCAGCAGAAAAGCCATGACTATAGCAAAGGCCTGACATTCATTACTACAACATAAAGTAACCCAAGATCTTATAATTATGCTGCTGTGGCTAACTGCATCCTTTTAAAATTATAATAATGCATAAAATACACGTGAATATTTTAAAAACTTACTTTAATTTAATAAATAAATTATTGATCCAACTGTATAAAAAATATTCGAATCCAATTTTGCTAGAAACGTATGCTTTGTGTTGTATTTATATGCAATTCAGAAATATATATGTCCCCAATAACAAGCACACAATAAATCGAACTGTTAAAGAGCTAAAAGTGCTTATTCGATAAACATTTTTAATTTCTTTATTGCAAAAAAAAGAAAGAAAGGTACTCACCTATTCTTTGAATTTTAGATACATAGTCTCGGCCGCTAATTTCAGATCAGTTTCCATCATCTGATTCCATTCATCCGAGTTCATCACCTCCCAGGAATGCTTCAAGATGAAGTCCTGCACAAAGCGTTTGAGACCCTCGTCGTGATGCAGGTCAGCAAGAATGAGGGCGGCGCAGGCATTACTGGGTCGTAGGTTGGCCTTCAAGTAGGACGAACACTTCTCCTTCAGAGTGAGGACTTCGTATCTGTCAGCAGCTGTATATAGGTCAAAGGCGCTGCTCCACTCCAGGTCAGCCACGTCGGCGGTGTATATGAATTGAAACATTCGCCTCACTGTTCCATCCTCCAGGTCTGGGATGTCGACGATGTCGCACATGCTGTCTCTCATGTCGCTGGAAAACATCGCTTTGAAGACTGGGGACCGGGCGCTGAGTATGACTTTGTGGGCCGGAAACGAGCAGGATTTCGCCGTCAGTTTCACATCGCTCATGAAACCCTCCTCGAATGAGGATCTCAAGTTTTTCTTCAAAACAGAGAGCTCGTCTGCGAGATTAGCAAGTGGTTGTTCAGGTATGGAATCCTTATCACCATAATGAGCTGCCTCTATTTCTTGCACGACAACTCCAGTGGAAAATGTGCACTCGCACAGCACAGAGAGGACATCGTTGGGCAAATAAACGTCTTTCGCGTCCATCAGTCTGTTCCTCGTCGTCTGAAACGTCAACTGTCTGTGCAGTTTTTCGGGAACGTTAAACCAAACTTCACCCTTTACGCGTTCTTTTTTGCCTCCTGCATCGTCCAAGAGAGACAGTTGAATAGTAGACATATTTATTCTCGGATCGCGAGCCGTGAGTTTGAAGTGAAGCATCTTCTCGAATTTTTGACCAAATGTCAAATAAAGATCCAGATTCATCAGTTCTTTATTTCCTGTAGTTGACTTTATGGGAAAAGAGATCACCTGGTACGGTTCTAGATGGCTGAAATCGTCAATGTTCCACACGGCAGATCTCGATTCCACACCTAGGCGGGTGCGAGCGTAAATTTGTCCGTTTTCTGTCGTCTTGCCGTCGCTCCTCCACATTCTGCAGCGAGCCGTCAGCGTGTCATTTGGCAAGAAACGTGATATGTTCCTAAAAAATACTTCTTCTGTAGTCACAAAATTTGCCCAACCGTAACCTTTACCTTTCAGCATTGTCCTTTTAATTGCCTTAGACTCTTGAACTGCGGAACCATCCGCAGCCGTGAATGACAGCACGTAATCTATTTCTATGTCGTTCGCATTGCTGCAATCTGCGTCTCTATCAAGGAAATATCCGATATAATTCCCATCTTCGTATCCTCTCGGATACAGTGATAATGTCCATCTCGTTCCTTCCAATGCGTCCACAACAAATATGGGACTACGAAGAGGTTATTCATTCTTCTGCCAACAATAACTCATGTTCTCTAATTTCCATGTAAGTGTAAAACACTTTCCTTCTTCACAACCGACTACCGCCATTTTCAATTACCTTCAATGCTGACTGGAAATAACAGACGACCAAACCCTTTGGAACAGCGAGTGGCTGGCGAAGGGAACTTCCCAATTTGATTTTAAAAAAATGCTTATAGTATCAACACAAAACGCAGGAGAGCATATTGTGCAATATATTAAAGATCACGTGATCTATTCTCGATAATTCGCCGATTAGCAAATTTTCTTCTTCTAGCAAAATGAATGCATTTCGCCTCTTGACTTGACTTGACTTTGAGATTGATGCTTGCGTTAGCTGCTTTGTTATTCTTGAAAAGAATGAGAAAATTGCTCTTGAGAAGAAATCAGAAAAAAAGAAGAATAAAAGATAATACAGATAAAAATAGATCTTCAGATAATCAGTGAACTTTTTGTTCTGTTTTTATTTGTATTATCTTTTCTTCTTTCTTTTTTCCTGATTTCTTCTCAAGAGCAATTCGATAAATTGAGATGAATCAGCTAACTCGAGCATCAATCTCAAAGTCAAGTCAAGTCAAGTCAGTCGACTTTAACTGATTCCAAAAGTATTAATGAAAAAGCACCGAAATGTGGTATCGTGCAGAACGTCTGTCACTAAATAATACAAAAGGGTTAGTGCACATACACGTAGAAAATTAATTAGTGATACTTATAGTTTTATAATAAGGTTCGTCGCATCAAATAACCAAAATTAGGATAGGATCTTATATCCAAAAGACTGTTTTAGCTTACATCTTTGTACTTTATATTTAGTGAATTAGAATAAAATATGTTCTTCGGTTTCGGGTTTTTTGCATCTTGAGGAACCACAGGTTTCGGGTTCGAGTCCCGGAGGTGCCATGGATGTTTTTAATGGTCCAGAATCCATTTTAAACCGTTGGCCCCTGTCTAATAGGATTGCAGATAGTTGCGGTGGTATTATTACTTCGCATCCATAACTTATCTTCAAGTTAGACGCACCTCCTGGGTAGTGCTAAGTGAGCAATGTCGGTACAGCGCTTGCCTTAAGCCATCGAAGACAATTGTCCAAGTGTTTGCCAGCTGCATTAGAACAAAAAAGTTAAAGCAATCGGACGATAAGATGCAACGGAACTGTTATCTTTATTTGGTTTGAGGATCGGAATGATTTGAGTAGTGAGCCATTCTTTCGGGATGTTGTCTGTGTCCCAGATATTATTAAAGATTCGTAGTAGTTGTGGAAGATAGTAATCGGGAAGAATTTTAATAAATTTAGTTGGAATTCCGTTATTTGCAGCTGAAATATTTAGAGTAGATTTAATTGCATCAGTAATTTCAACAAAAGAAAAAAGATTATTATAATTGTGAGTGGAATCTTCACAAAAATCCTAAGGAATAAAATGAAATATGGAGGATTTACTAAAGTGGGGTCCAAGAAATTATGTTGTTGATCAGCGTCTGATATAATGGAATTGGTGCTGGTGCGAAATATTTTGTTACTTTCAGGATTTTCATGCGGGTTGTGAATTGATTTGATTACTTTATAAATTCTACCTTTATATCCTGTAGAGTCACATACTAAGGCCCAATATTTTGTTTTCAATTTGGAAATAAGTCGATGAAGAGCAGCTGAAGTTTTTTTTTATATGCGATCCAAAAATCTCTTTAAAGTTGAGATTGAGCTTTGTATGAAAGATTTCTTTGTGACGGACGAGATTTTCCGATTTTGAATTCTACCCAGTTTGAAATGGTTTATGAGAAATAGTATAGTTCTTAGAATTATTATATAACTGGATTGAGAGAAAATTTTGTAATTCCGAATAAGTTTAAAATGTAGTCATGGAATGTTGATGATCTTGGATAGATTCAATAAGTTTAGGACAACATAGGGTTTGTCAATAATTTTTAAGCTGTTGATTGAGTTCGAAGGACCACTTGAATTGGTAAATGGTCGCTGTCCAACGGATCTGAATGTACGCAGAAAGAAATGTTGGGGTACAGTAACTATCTCCAAGATCATAATCAATCTATAAATCGAGAAAAGAAGAAGATGAACGTGTAATATTAGTATGAGTGTTCGTATAAAGGAGTAGTGAAACGGTTACTTAGAATCCAATTTATTAGAATTTCGAAATTGCTGTTATAAGTGGATGAACCGAGAACAGGATGTTTAGTATTGAAATCTCCTAGGATAATAACAGAGGAAAGTAGGTGTTGCTGGATTGCTTCTAGCCATTCAATGGTGGATTTCCTTTTGAGAGAATAGATATTGACTAATGAAAAAGACTTACGATTGCGATGGATCGAAATTTCTTGAATTTCATTATCCGATTGTGGAAGATTTAGGAAATTAATAGTACTACAAGAAATAGAAGAATCGATGACGATCATCAAACTTCCCCTTTTTTATTGTTAGATTTGTTTTTGACTAAAAATGTGTTTTCCAGGTAAATGAAAAACGTCGTTGTTATTGAGAAAGGTCTCTTGGATTACAAAAGCATGAGCTTAATGACAAATTTGAGTAGCCATGGTTTTTTGGCTCCAATGCTTCTTGTATTCCATTAAACAATATTTAAAGTTTGAAAGAACATTGTATAAGAGAATTAAACTGAACCAGAAAAGAAAAATGTATCTAAAATAAAGAGCGCTAAAAGTTTACTATGTTTCATGTCAAATTGATCAGGAATGTAGTTGATTAAAAGAAATAACGTTCTGTGAAGCTCCGAATGGAGATAGATGAAAGTTTCTAATTCTTGTAAAAATTCGGATCCGTATTTTTGCGTTTAGGTTTCATTTTATCTTTAATATTGAAAACTAGAGTTGTAGTTACAGGATGAGAAAGTGTTTTTAAAGATTGTCCTATTTAATTGAAAGCTGTGGTAAAATTTGTGGATAACAGTTGAAGAGATTCGTGAAAAAATGCAGCCTGAGCCTGAAAAATGTCGTCAATTATTGTTTGTGTGTCCAATGAATGCTGATTTAGTACCTGAAATATTTCGTCTTTAGTGATGAATCGGAATTCTTATTGGATGCCGTTTGGAGTTGGGATGAATATATGTCTTCGTTTTTAGTGTAATAGGCTGTCCGTGCTTCGATAAATGATAAACGATTTAATGTTTTAGATTTTAAAATTTTTCCTCTGCCTTTTCGAGCATTTTAAATCTGTGGCTTTATGGTCCTCGCCACACTGGATCCATTTAAGAATTTGAGAAGTGACAGCTGAAATATTGTGGGAGCCGCTGCATAGTTCACAAACTACTGTATTTTTGCAACTATTGGTTGAATGGATAAAAGAAAAGCAGTTCTTAACACTGTCGAAGTTTGTCCGAAAATTAAGTTATATTCTGTCTTGTAAGCCGCAATTTAGCATACTCAAGTCTGATAGTGCCGAGGATAGTTACTAATACAAGAGAGGATAATGATCTTTGTTGTTGATGTATCGTCGAAGCTCTGACATTGAAAAAGTATTTCCTTCGTCTAGTTCATTAACTAATTCTTCCAGTTTTATATCTACTGGAATGTCATGAATCAGGAAACGGGTAGTAATCGATTCGGGACAAAAAAGAAGCTATTACCGGAAGTCCCACAATAGCCTTAATGTTAGCTAATTCTTTGGCAAATTGGAAATGGTTAGTCGACAGTATAGGTTTTCTTTGACGGGAAATGTGCATATTATCTACGTATTTAAGGGATGTTACTTTCGATGCCAAGGTGTCTTTCAGGATCCTGGGATGAGCCCTAGGAATCATCTTCCCTGGTATTTCGAATTTTAATGTAAAAGAATTAGCTCCTTGTTGGGCAGCGATCTGTAAATTTTCCAAAATGTCACGTCGGGATTTATAGTTCATATCCTCTTCTGAAGAATACTACATGGGACAAATGTTTGACATGGCACCCGCCATGTTATAAAAGAGAAGAAATCCAAAAATAATAAGAGAGGACCAGCTTTGTCCTACAGAAAATTCTGGTTTGGAAAAAAATTTCCCCTTAAAAAAAAGACAAAAAAGATGAAGAAAATCAAAAATAAAAAGTTATAAATTGATCTCCAATTGGAAGGTTTGTATCAAAAGTAAAACAAATACATTTACCACCTTTGGAAAGGACGATAAAAGGCAAGAGCAACTGGATAAAATTGGCGTCTCAAATTAATAACCTTGCGTCAACCGCAAATTAATAACCTATATACTTGAGCTTTTCATAATATGTGCCCAAATTTGTAAATAATATACACAGCGTCCTCTAATGTAACTTTTATAACATTGATTTTTCTATGTAAAAAAGCATGTGCAGCAAGTTTAATAGTATATATATATATATATATATATATATACATGGATGTGTCAAGCCGCATCATCTGCTGGCTTCCCGAAAGCAATACCAAGAATGACAAGAAATATCAAAGCTATATCTATTATACAGTTTCCAACTACCCCCTGCATATTACTAAAGTGAAATGATAGAAAAAATACTGCCCCTATCATGGTGAGGAATAGGAAGAAATCAGTGTTTTGGGCAGTCGCCACAGCTGGCACTAACTGCTGCAACACTGTTCTTCATTAAATGAAATTGCGTAGATGTATTCATTAATATATAAATTCAAGCTGTTTCCACAAGACAACAGCCTTATATGGAGTTACAGGAGGAGGAGTTATGGAAGAGTCTCTTGTTCATGGCGCCATCTGTTTTCATTTATAATGACAAATAGTTTACACTCGTAATTCGTTTGAAAAGACAATTTCGCTTTATTCGTCAGTCTATGCCCGAATTCAGAGCCCAACTGTAGATGCAATCGTTTGCGATCTAAAGTCAAGTGTAGTTACAACAGTGGACATGCGTACTGTGCTGCAAACAACTTTGAATGGTATGTGCTAAACCAATGTGTTCTGCAACAAGCTATGTGCTTCCTAATGCTTCAATGCGATCTATTTATGCCATGCATACAATATTCCCGTCCACATGTGGTTCTACAACGAGGTTACTGCAATCGTTTTCATCCTTCGGTCCGTCCCTCCGTCATCCATCGATTGTATATCCACCCACTGTAACTTGATACGTTAGATTCGCCGACTAATTATAAATAAGTGGAATTATAACTGGAATTATAATCCGCCACCTCTAAGATACAAATCTTCCCCTGTCAGTTTCAGAAACTCGCTTGATTAACGTCTGTATTCTTCAACGAAGCTGTATTTTCAAAGAAAGAGAATCCTTAAAACATCTTTTCCCCTTATGTAACGCTTACCTAGAAAAAAGACTTGAAGTGCATCTAGCCATTTGTATGCTGCAAAGGTAGAGGCATGATACAAATTTCGAAACTTTTGAATGGTTCCTTCATGGTGGTGAAATTTGGATAGCAAGCAAAACTTATTTTTATGTGTATATTGAATGTATTTACAATATATACAGCTTTCATACATAAATTCATATGTTTGTGTTAATTAAAAGCATGTACCTTTTATGACAAATCAATTAACTGAAATTTTTTTAATGAAGAAGCAAATAACAAAATATAAATAATTTATTTAAGATTTAAAATACAATGGTATCATTTTTTTGGACAGACAATAGCGTAATAATCCAGAATTTGTGAAACATAAGGATTGTGAATAGAAAAACAATTCTCCCGATTGGGATCATATAAAAATTGCAAAAATTTCAAAGTATCACTTGAACTCAAAGATTGAAGATATATTTCGATAACTTTATTTACCATTTCGGCAATAATTGAACAGGTTGTTACCTCAGATTCTTCAGACAACTTTGCATAATAGAGTTTGAGTGTTTCACGTGTACGGCGAACAATTCTAACAACATTAATTAGAGTATCTACGGACTTCCGTAAGCAGGTGTTTTCATCATCTTCCTTGCGGAATCGTCCTTGCAACGTGCGCATCGTAGAATCCTGCACCATCTCTGCCGTCTGAAAATCTTCATAGGCCCAATCACATTTCTGCACTATCACTCTCTTAAATGTCCGTTCATTCAGAGAGCCTTCTTCTCTGAGTCCGATATATTTTAAGGTATTCATTGTTCTATATAAAGAAAATGAAAATTTATAAAGAAAATAAGCATAAGTAAGAAAAGTTTTACAAAAAACACCACTTAAAGTATTGAAATGTGTGTTCCTTTAAAGTATTGAAATTCAGGAATTTATCCACTATATTATGTATATGTCCAAAAATGCTGCAGTAAAAACTAAAACAATTAACCTAAACAATTTTTGAAAAGTTTTGAAATTTCATTCCAGTAAGATATGATTCTTTAAATTATGAGGATGTGAAATATTACTTTTTGGAACGCATTTGGGTGCTGCTTTTGCACCGCAATATTTCAAAAAGTAAGATTAAATTGTGTATAACTTTTAAAAAGCAATATACTCAATTTAATCTAAGCATTAAGACAAATAGGACCAAGATAAAGTACGTGAATGTCTTTTCCAAGTTTTAATAATTTAACAGATCAGTGGAATATTGTTCGATACTTTAATTTCACAATTCTTTATGCATATTTGAATTTACAATTTTTACCAATTTTTTTTTAAGTTGATTTGACAGATACAGTATACAAGATAGTGATCACTAAAAAGGCTGTAAAGGAAAGAAAAATAGCCATAAAGTAGTAAAAATAAGGCCTTTTGTATACTATTTCTTTTTTTTTTTTTGTAATTCAAATATTCGATTACTTCTGATTAGTTTGCACAGCTAGTGTCGTAGATCGTAAACCTATTCTTGTATTTATAAGATATTTTAGATATATTACACAAGATGTATGCATTAAATGTAATAGCATCAAAGATTTATGGGATAATCCTTGTTCAAAAGACTTTGTCATGGTGAATTAGTGATTAGATTTAAATTATTTTTAATCATTGGGAAAAATATCAAAATTTAAAAAAACTAGTTCAGTAACATATCTAGTGAAATGAGATTTATTTTTTTTCCTGGTGTATCATTTTACCAGAAATTAATAAATGGTAATTCGTGATAAATTTACAACAATTGATGTTCAAAACAGATTGCAGCTAGTTATAATTACATAAATGCTTAGTATCCTTACGTGATTGAAATAATGGAAATTATTTCCTCCAATATGAAAAATAATTGAAGACCAGATAATTAAAATTCGTAATGGATTCATTTTTTTTCATTTAATGTTATCTAAGAGATGGAGAAGTTAGAAGTATTGTTTCAGTGTATCTTATTCAATTAAAAAGTATGCTAAAATTAATGTGCGGACTGTGATGGACTGGTTTATTTGTTGACACTCAAGGATATATAGCAATCATGAAAAACTCCGGTACTGCTATATTCATTTTGTTCTTGCTTAATGGAATCTAGAAAACATTCAAATTAATACAAAGTATGTTTAAGAAAAATTGTAATTAATAGTACATTAAAAATCTATTGGTTTTGGATGAATATTCCAAATACACAATAGAATCTGAAAAAGAAAACAATTGACCTGATTACAAAATCTGTATTGTAAATAATTTATTGTTCTACTTTAATACCTCGCCCATTCTGTTGGAATATCTAGTTAACTTCTAGATAATTTATATTCTCATTAGAGGATTGTCAACATTTATAAAAATTCAGGACCTAGAAAATGCATCTTTATACCAGAAAATACTAGATCTTAAGATTTTTAAGATTTTTTTAATATTTTTATTGGAAATAAAAATAGGAATTTACAAATAATTTGGATTTACAAATAATTTTTGGAAAACTTTATTTGAATTCTGACCCTTGATTTTCTTCCGGAAAATAATAAAAAATCAGGAATTTGAATCCATACAAGTATTTTTTACTACTGCAATTCATAAAAATTAATGTGCATTTCTAATTTTTAACGTATGTAAATTTTGGTAAATTTTAAACACTTCATATTAAATGCTTTGCTATCACCGAATTGTATACATATCTCATTTCCAACACTTACACAAAAATTGTTAACCAACTGCATAAATTAGAAATAAATTTGTGCAGTTTATTAATCTTTTAAGAATATCTTTATGCATGTAAATCATTTACCTGTATTTATAAAATGTAGACAAAGTCCTCTTACAAAAGCTGCAAAGTTGCTTTGTCAAAGTCACTGTAAAACTTGTCAATTAATCGGCTATTTAATATACTGACTACAGCATGGTTTCACCCTCCACGTGTTAAAAAATGTAATTGGAAAATTTTGGTGTAAAGTAAAGAAATTGTTTGGCGAAAATCAAAAATTCAGTTAAACTTGCGTTTTAGGGATTATATATTTTTCTCTTATTTACTTGGCAAATACAAAATCATGCCAAATCGCTGAGCATGCGCAATACACCAGTATCAAAGAGTTGAACTACTGTAGCCGTTGTAGAGAGGTAAGTTGCATCAAATTCTATAAAAGTAAATGACAAAATCATTTTGTTATCAAAGCTGAAAATTGTTGAGTGTTGCTATGAGCGCGATTAAGTAACAGTGATATATATATATATATATATATATATGTATAATTTCATTCCAAAATCTTTCACAAGTTTAGTTTCTGTTTTTTGTTCAGCGAAAACCAAGGAGGTAGGGTAAATAAACCAATCAATGGTTTGAAACCCACCATTTCAAGATCTTTCACTATCGTACAGGAAGTCCTCAGCGGAATGATCACCCAAAAGTGTATCATAAGTTCTGAAAGATCTAAATCTTCTAAATCTGAAAGATCGTATCTTCTAAAGTCACTACTAAAAATACATCAAATATATATAAATCACACGATAAAGCAAATTAATTATATCAACCGGCCACTTCGATACATCCAGATAACTGGTAAACACGAACATTATTACGAGAATTTCGATTATAGCATCCCTTTACGAGGAAAAATCCCAAACCTATCCTACCTCTTAATATTCTCACTGATGTAAGTATCATTAGAATCCATTTATCTAATCTCCAGTTCCTCTTCCACACCGACAAATTCACCATCGTTTAGCTATGTGTAATATATTTCAAATTCCAACCACTTTCCTCATTCTTGGCTATTTTAATTCTCATTATCCCATTTTTGGTTCAAGCTCTTCAAATAACTCTTTTGACACTTAGATCATTTAGATTCTTAATGATAATTTAGATATTCTAAATACCATTACACCGACTGATATTATTTATTCATCCTCTCTTATTGCCATATCTTCATTACCAGTACAGATATATACACGAATATTTTTTTTATCTTTATTCTCCCAGACTCTTTCAACTAAATAATAATCACAAAACAGTGTAAACAGACAATTTTGTGACTTGTACTTCATTTTCTTGAAGAACAATAGAATGCCGCTTGCACATTTCACTTGCACATTTCTGTTCGTCTAGAGTCTTTCCTGCCCAACACTTTAAATTATGTTAAGAAAACTACAGAATCTCTCATCAACCAACACTTCCTTGTTGGAACACACAATGCAACATATTTTTACAAGATAAAATAAACTTTCGTATCAATTGCACACTCAACTTTCTCGCGTTAGCGGCTTAATGGCCAATTGTCTTGCACTGAAGCCTTTGGTTGCAGGTTTGAATTTGGCAATGACATGAATTTTTGTTAATGGTTCGGAATCCACTTTAAACTGCATATCCCAGTTCGTTTAACCGTAGTTCGTCCAAAATGAACGTACTGAGACAAACCAAATTTCCCGCAATCTTTCGATAGCATACCAGAAGACTTTTGTTAGACATTGTTCGCTTAATATCACAACTTGAAAGATAAAATTGAGATTCAGTTAGAGTTTCTACTGTCTATAATGGAAAAATTATCAAAACTATTCAAAATAGAAATAATCATCTCG
>BPLQ01007628.1:0-11304 GCA_021605075.1 Caerostris darwini | reverse complement strand
TATAAATTACTATTACTTAATCGCGTTTATAGCGACACTCAACAACTTTGATACTGGTGTATTGCGCATGCTCAGAGATTTGGCATGATTTTTTTATTTCCCAAGTAAATAACAGTACCAAGTAAGTAAAGAATTGGATTTGGGATTTTTTCGCCAGCAATTTGTGTACTATACGCCAAGTTTTCCAATTAACTGTTTTAACACGTGGAGGGCAAAACCTTGCAATAATCAACGTATAAATAGCCTTTAGTTAACAACTTTTTAGAGTCACGACTTAGACAAAGCAGTTTTGCGGCTTTTGGAATAGGACTATATTTGATAAATACAGGTAAATAATTTAAACATAAACAAAATATTCATAAGAATGCAAATAATTGTACAATTTTAGTTTCTTTCTTATACAGTTGGTTAACTATTTTGTTCAAGTGTTCAAAATGTAATATTTAGGCAATTTTGTGATAGCAAAGCATTTAATATGAATTTTTTATAATTGTTTAAGAATTTGCTTACTTTAAATGTGTGAATTGTTGTAGTAAAAAACACTTGCATAGATTCGAGTTCAATATTTTTTTTAATTATAATTTTCCGGAAGAAAATCGAGGGTTAGAATTCTCAAACAAAATTTCTCCAAATATTGTTTGTAAATTCCTATTTTCCTGCAATAATAATATTAAAAAAAATCATAAAAATGTAAATGAGATGTAATTTTTCATGGTATAAAGATGCATACCGACTGCCGTAAATATTTTAAAGTTAACATAAATATTGACCTTCCTCTACCTAGAAAATCCTGTACGTGTGTAGCTAAAAGAAATGTGAATGTCAGGCTTACTATTTCCATTAATTCATGAGAATCTTGAAGCGGCCTCCGGAAATCTTGCATTAGTGTTGGTCCCCGCTATTTCTAACCTATTGCGAAAAATTTAATTGTTACAATGTATATTTCTTTTTTAACTTTATTACTCACTGTTCATACCTTCTTTCTGTGTTCGCACTTATCCATTCCATATTCGCACACACATTCAATTTTGAAATTTGCTTATTTGAACTGCTATACCAGCCTTTAATTTTATTTTCGCTTACTTTAGACTCGCCTTGTATAGAACGGATATGCATGACTTTCATGATTAAATTAAAATAAGATCGATTTTACTGACTGTTTTGAGTGTTGTTATGGATGCATACATCATAAACACAAATGAATTCCTTTACTTCAAATGTTCTTTAAATGAAATAAATGCAATGAGTCATGGAAAGGATTTTATCAATCCATTAAAATTCTCCAATGTTATATCCTGCATAAAAAATGAATTCAAAATACAGGAATATGTCTACAATCTACGAAACGAGTTGAACAAATTCCAGAAGTATTCGAATATTTGTCTTGCGAAAAGAGAAATTGTATACAAAAACGCTTATTTGTACAACTTCACTGCAATTTTTCTTTCATTTTCGGCATTTATAGTATTCAGGATCTTGAATACTGTAAATGTCAAATCAACTTTACATTTTTTTTTTTTTTTTTTTTGTGAATTTCAAATGAGGGACAATTTAGGATTTTGATTATGTTTGTCAAATATATTTTAATTTCAGTTCACTGTATTAAGAAATGTATAATTTAATAGTGAAAAGTATTTAGAAATTAAATATTAAACAGAAATTAAATATTAAGCAGTTATTAAACAGTTTAAGTTGTTTATTTAACGTTTTAAATTTGTAATAGATTCTGTTTGTTTGCATTTTATGTGCACTATAGTTAAACAAAAAAAAAAAAATCTAGTTCTGTATACTAACGTTTTGTAGCAAAACTTCTAATACACATGTTTATTTTTTTATCATTAATAAATAAGTAAACGTATAAGTAATACTGTAGTAAATTCATGAATTTTTATAGAAGAGTACATTTCAATATTTTTAATATTCTTACAAAAAGCACTATTTATTTTATTTAGATTTAATTTCTTTTTCATCATATAGAACGATGACTACCTTAAAATATGTCAGACTCAGAGAAGAAGGCTCTGTGAATGAACGGCCATTTAAAAGGGCTATAGTGCAGAAATCTGATTGGGCTTATGAAGATTTTCAGACGGCAGAGATGGTGTCAGGTACTACGATGCGCACGTTGCAAGGACGATTCCGCAAGGAAGATGATAAAAACACCTGCTTACGGAAGTCCGTAGACACTCTTATCACTGTTGTTAGAATTGTTCACCGTGCGCGTGAAATGTTCAAACTGCATTGTGCAAAGTTGTCTATGAAATCTGATGAAGCAGTGCGTTCGAAGATTGCCGAATTGGCAAATAGAATTGTGGAAAAACAACTTCAATCTATGAGTTTAAGTGAAGCTTTGGAATTCTGGCGATTTTTACATGATGCTTCTCGAGAGAATGGTGCTTCTATTCAAAATCCTTATCGTTTATCACAAATTTTCTGGAATATTTTTGTCTCTTTAAATATTTCAGTATATTCCGGTGAATGAAATACCATTGCATTTTAAATTTAAATAAAGGATTTATATTTAGTTACTTGCCTCGTCATTCAAAAAAATTTTAATTACTCAGATATTAGATGGTAAATTTAAAACCAATGACCCTTATGGGTAATGCAGAATAAAATATAAAATTTTATGATTTAAACAGATTTAATATAATATTATTGGGTTGATTCTTATGCAGATTTAATTTGTATCGAAGGAAGTTTCACTACATTCTTCAGATCTCGCTTTTTCTTTAAATCTTTTCCATTATGCGTAAGGAATTTCAGAAATAAAAGATGATTACGATAAGACGTATTTCAAGTTATGGCATCTTATATACCCCTTACTATAGCTCCTCCATCACTATGTTTTTTTTTTCTAATGCAGCTGGCAAACAGACATGGACGTCTTGGATGACTTAAGGCAAGAGCTGCACAGACGTTACTCACATTGCATTACCCACAGGGTGCGTGTAACTTGATGGTAAGCCACGGACGCGGAGTAACAATGTCCCCGCAACGCTCTACGATCCTATTAGTACCTACGGTTTAAAGTGGATTGCGAACCACTAAAACACCCATGGGCAAAGCCGGGATTTGAACCCGATACCTGTGGTACGATGTGTGTGAACGATTAACAAACACATTTAATTAAAAAAAATAAATGTTTTATCAATACGCATTAGGTAATATCAAAGATTAAGGGATCAAATAATTTGGTCAATGATTTTGTACAGATTAAAAGATGGAAAACGATACAAAATGGCATTTTTCTAATTTTGACATCGTTATACTTTAAAAAGAAAAAAAAAAAAGAAATATTGCACACTGAAAAAAACAATTAGAAACTTACTTACTGTAATTGGTACCAAATTTAAAATATATTTTTGCTTTCAAGGGAGAGTTTATTCAAAGAAATGATCAAGTAATCACTTTCGTATCGCAATTTTTTTTTAATTCTAACTTGGGCACTCTATCATTAAACTAATGTTTGAAAGATAGAGCGGTGATTTTCATGGAAATGCACTAACTATGAACGTCATCTGCTATTTTTATTTTTTGTGATAATGAAGTAATTTAAGCGTTTAATATAGCATTGCACTGTTTAATTGATGATTAAACTTCCATTGTACTGCTAAATTTTAATGTTCAAAAAAAGGAAGTAAAATTAATATGTTTAATAATTTATTTATAAGCGAAGTGGAACAATTTACTATAATTCGTAATAAATTATAATAAATAAATTTTTGAAACTTTTATTTAAATTATTCTAAGCCATGCAATTGAGACATTTTTAAAGGTTTTTTTTGCAAAATTCTATTTTTCATTATTGTCAAAGTTAAAGCCCAATATTTTTTTTCACTTAAAGTAAATTTTGTATGAAGTAGTAATGCAAGTTAATTGATAAGACAGTTTGTAGTTATTAGAGAATTTAATAACTTATAACATTCACCTTTTAAACAATTAAACTGATTTATGATCAAATGCAAAATTCTTTCAATTAACACAAAATTACGAATTTATACAACATACTTACGAAATTAGAAAGACAAACGCAATATACACATACAAATAAATGCTTCTTGCTTTCAAATTTCACCACCATTAAGGAACCATTCATATTGCTGGAAATTTGTATGATGATTGTACCTTGACAGTATACAAATGATTACTTTTTCAGCTCAGGTGCAAAATCATAAGCGTTATAAAATCGGAAAAAAGGGGATTTTTGAAAGTAATTTTTTTTAGTTGAAAGCTTCAGTAGACTTTGTAGAAGAATACAGGCGCCAATCGAGCAAGTTTCTGCCAGGGGAAGAATTGTAGGTTATACAAATAACAAATTATCCTTCCAGCAAATCGGTGGTTAAATATAATGTATTCAAGGCACTTTGATGTGGACATACAATCGATGTATGACGAAGGTAGGGAAGACCGACGAGAACGATTGCACAAATCTCGTCGTAGATCCACACGTCAGAATGGGAATATTGTGTGCATGACATTGAGGGATCGCGCTGAAACATCAGGAAGCACATGGCCTGTTGCATAGCCTGTTAAATAAGACCTGTTGCACAACACATTGTTTCAGTCCATACAATTCGAAGCCATCTGCAGCAAAGGGGAATTTCAGTAAGCGCGTCCATTGCTGCAATTACATTTGACTTTAGGTCTCAAGCGTTTGCATCCACAATGGTTCCCTGAATTAGGGCATGTACTAAAGAATCATACGACATTAAATGAATCTTTTCCAACGAATCACGATTTTGCTTTTATATCACAATGGTCATTTACGAGGATGGCAATATTTCCTACCTTCCTTTTGTGAACTCATGATTTATTTTAACAGTTGGCATTTTAATAACACGAGCACATCATTATTGCACGACAGAGACTTTCAATCGAAAAATGAAGAACTGAACGAATAAAACATCGCGAAATAGTAATTGGCAGTTCTCTCAGAATGCACTTTTTAGAGGATCCACAGTAAATTTGCACTTTCCTTTTTTGTATTTTTGTACGCACATATTTAGATGCCAATTTCTTATTTCTATTATTTACTACCATAATTTCTAAGAAATTCTTACTTACTACCATTCCTGTTTCACACTTTGGGCACGTAGGCCAAAGAGAAAAGGCTGAAGAAATCAATCCTACTTACAGCGATAAAATTTATGCAGGATCTTCCGTTCCAAAATTTTAAACCATGACATGAGATATGAAGTTATACATAAAAATTAAGAAAATAATAAATTATATATACATATATATAATATTAAAAATCTTTCTTTCCCTTCTGATTTGTTTAATCCTAAGATGTATAAATATAGTATATATAGATATCCAACCCTATCCCGTAAAAGTAAAACATCTCATGTTTCGGAATCTGCCAGTAGGCAGACGGTCTTGGTTAACCATGGGGCTGTTGCGGCATTGAAGAAGAATATGTTTTTATTTTTAATACGTATTACACGTTTTTATTTTTAATAGCATGAGTAAAGATAGCATGCACACTGGTCTAACTCACGTTTAGATAAGAGTGATTTATCATTAACTGGTAGGCCCGTCCACTGTATGTATTATGTATATTGTAATGCATGTGCCACCTCCATGTCTACATCTATAGCAGTCTTGGTGTTGCCTTAATTAAAGCAACCAGCGGAGTCACGATCATCCTATCTATAAAAAATTTCTACCTATTATTAAATGTAATATTTCGGTTGATTACCTCCTAGTAGGATATCTTGCAGTATCCACTAGTACTCATCCGCAGAATATTACAGCTTTTAATTGTGTGGACATTGGAATATTTTATTTTATTATTATTTTATAATTTTTGCATCAGTGTTACTACATTCTTCGCTATTTACTGGTTTTAATTCAGTTTTAGTTTAAATACCGTGTCTTCGTACTCTAATCTTTCCAAATTTGTTTCATTTGGTTTATAACTAGTGAAAGAGGTAGTCTTTTCAAACTCGTGGAAAATAGATGAAAAAAATAAATCAGAACATTTTTTAATTAATTAGAAGTATATATTAAATTCAAGGGTGATAGATATGAAATAAAAATGTTGTGAAAACTTGATAATTTTAATTTTCTAAATAATTATATTTCAAAAAGAAATTGAATTCTTAGGTAAAAAATTCCTGGATAAATAATCTTTATTTAAGGTTTGGTTTGTCACTTTACGGTAAATTTCTGCACACTTTGGCTAATTAGACTAGTACCTATATTTTAATGTGGGTTTCAAACCATTAACAAACATCATGTACCACCGGCCAGAATTCGAATCTGAAGCCTATTTTACGAAAGACAAGATCGCTAGATAATTGAACGCCAGGCCGCAATCTCTATTTAAAGACTAAAGTAAAACATTATATGAACACATGAGATTGAGCAAATTTAAAAAAAAGTTTAACCTCAACAAATCAATTTAGCTTAAGGAAGTTTGTTATAAATTATTTCAATTGCAACATCAAGAAAAAAAGTGATAGAAAATTGAATTTCACAGTAGAGATTGTCTTATATACAAATAAGGAAAAAAAAGTGGGCAAAACCTTCAAATTTAGTTGATTCATTCATTATCTAATATAACCATCTCAAGGAAATAAAGGCTTTTACACATCATACTGTCAATGAGATTGCTAATGATTTTCTGGGAAATAACTTATCTTGCGGAATTTGCTTTGACACGTAAACTATCAAGATGCTTTGTGGATATTTATCTTTTCAAATGCCCACCATTGACGTCCTCTGTAAGAGACAAAGTGAGAGATGATGGTCAGGGCAACATGCTCACACCTTGGAAATTCCATAATATTTTTTCCTGAAATTTGAAGCTGCAATTTGTAATGATAATTACCTTTTAATCGACGAGGAAAACGATTTGCCAGATTGACGGAGAACCTAGGTTGCTTAGCAACCTCTATCTCCTGCTTTGTGAGTGAGGTAAGTTTCTTAAGCTTTAAGCCCATTGATTAGATAGAAAAAAATTAATATAAGTATATTATTAATTTATTTAAAAATTAATTATTCGAATTTTGTATTAATTAATTAAAAAAAAATTGCATATATAATTTTTTTATATTATTAAAATTTCAAGAAGGTAATAAAAAAATAGATAAACAATAGAAACAAACAAAAACGATTCGTGGGGAAATTGTGACTCAGTGGAGAAACTGCATGGTAATTCGGAAAGGAGGATATCGGAACGTTAATGAATAATATTCAGAAAAGCGCGAGGTCTTTTGCAATTTTTAAAATCAGAAATATCGTAAACATAGTTGCTTAGATCATTCAAAACAGAATTATTAGTATTTGGAATGGAATTATAAAATTTTTTTGCAATTTTATACACAAATTATTTAAAACTTGGGAGGGAAAGAGCATTACCTTTTAATCAGAGTTTTATGCCGCTAAAGTTACTACTACTTTCAAAAAATAAGCGGAAAGTACTGGAAACTATCTTCATTTGCATATATAAAATAACGGAATTTGGATAAATCTACAATTTTTCTGTCTCTGTGTTACAATTTTAATGTTAAGAGATTCATTATTTACTACACTATAAATTAACTGTTACGAAATAAGTTCAATATTTAAGATAAGATATGTTACATGATTTACTCTTGAGTAAGATAGAGATTTTTATATGTTATATTCTAGATTCTTTTTAATGCTGAAATATATTGTTGTTGTGGTGTCTTCAAAAAGTCTTAAATGCTGTTGAATTTATAAGATTCAAGATAAGAAAGTAATTTTTGTGACAGATTAGTCTCTAAAAAACAACTAGCATTGCCCATATTAGAGCATGTGGGTGTGTTGATTGGAGATAGACGCATTAATTGATAGCCAGTTCTCAGGATAAATATATTTATGTACAAATTAAAATATTATATTACATTGGGTTAATAGTTCTTTCAAGAAATGATTTCTTTTGTGAGTAACACTTTTATGGAAGTACAAAACTTGACCAATCTAAGAGACCAGAGAAATTGCTAGGACGAGACAATCGAGAAAAATGTCCAAAACCAACTACATTTAACTCGAA
Source organism: Caerostris darwini (assembly GCA_021605075.1). Taxonomy (NCBI): domain Eukaryota; kingdom Metazoa; phylum Arthropoda; class Arachnida; order Araneae; family Araneidae; genus Caerostris; species Caerostris darwini. Next base: position 3,278 of record BPLQ01007628.1, on the reverse strand, counting down.
ATTCTTAATTCCATTGGCTATGATGGATTACAAATTTAGTTTTAAAAGAAAGGAATTATTGCACGTATTTTTCGGCAACCAAAAGTAAATAAGTGAGATGGGTAAATTTGAAAAAGAAAGAAATGGGTAAAACTGCGGATAAAAAGACCATAACATTTTAGCAGTTGTACGATTATTCTTACCTTAAGAGTTTGCATATTAAGCAAGAATTCTTAGAATCCCAAACAGCTAGTTCCGTATTAACTAAACCTGAAAATTAACTTTATGCTTTGAAATTGTGAACGATAACTCTATATAAAATAGTATTATAAAATGTCATTGAAGCTACGATGGTTTTGTTATCATTTATCAGACTTTTAAGATCGTAACAGACAAGTTTCGTACATAAATATAGCACTTTTGAACAATCTATCACTTTTAAAATTGCGATATATAATTATATAAAGTTTGCATTTTGTAAAGCAAGATAAAATCTTGAAAAAATTCGAGTTGATTGAGTGCAAGGTTAGTCAACTGTCAAGAGCTTTTCGATTCTGAGTTGATTCTTTCGCACATATGTTCTTGTAGCGTTCTGATGGAATTTGGATGTAAAGAAGACCTGGTCTGGCTAATGCTTTTCGTGTAATGGCGGATTATACTAATCATTTTGCCCCTCTGCTGCAATCACGCCCGTCAATGGAGATTGATCCTCCACCGGATTGTACAATGAAGGTAATTCCCAGTGAAGAACAATCGGCGGATACTACCTCCAAGATGGATCCTGCTCCTGTTCTCACAGAAGCAGATGTTTGTGGGAAAATTACAGCTGCCACGCAGCTTCTCACCGAACGAAGGAAACTCCATGATCTTGCAACTCAAGCTATAACGAAGCAGCAGATCCTGATGGATGCTGGTCTTGTGACCGCAAAGACAATAAAAGCCTCAGCTGCTACTATAAAGAAAGCTGCAGAAGCTGTATCAGACGCGGAAAACCAGGTAAGTGGGCTTGGTCAATGTCCTATTGTTAATTGTGCACGGCATAGTGGCGCCAAGGTTACTCTAAAAACTAAAAACCCAAAAGGCCAGCTACCGCTGCAAGTAATGACGATGGTTTTCTACAACTTGCTAAGAAGCATACTGCTAATGCTGCTACTGCTACTTCTACTACCACCTCAATTGACACTTCAAATAAATACGCCAACCTCGATGTTGACGAAAACCCTGATGATGAACCTCAAGTGCCTAGGGAGCCGAAACTACCACCAATTATGGTCAAGTACTCGGACAGTTTAAAAGATCTGATTGCTGAAATCAGCAAGAAATCCCAGGACGACGTCAGGATAAAGCTTAAAAATTTTTCCCAGTAATCCGGATGACCACCGGCTTATCACCACTTTCTTGAAAAACTCCCAGACCGAGTTTTTTGTAATCACACCAAAGAATCTAAGACCGCTAAAAGCCGTCCTGAAAGGACTCCCCGTCAGTTACACTGCCGAGGAGATATTTACTGGACTATCTGAACTTGGACTTATTATTGATCAAGTGCGCCAACTTACCAACCTCAAGACCAAGGCACTAATTCCCGTGTGGCAGTTGGTGTATAAAAAGTGTCCTGAAAATTCAAAAAATTTTCAAGTTGATAGATTGCTCCACCTCTCGGTGCGCGTGGAAAAATTCAACAGGAAGCCGGGTGCTTCCCAATGTTTTGCGTGCAATCTTTTCCATCATTCGGCAAAGAACTGCCATTACAAGAAACGTTGTCTGAAATGTGGTGGCGAGCACTACCTGAAGGATTGCACAATTCAGGACAGGATTGAAAATCCTACCTGCATTAACTGCCACCAGATGGGGCACCTTGCCGCATGGCGCGGTTGCCCGAAATTCCCGAAGCCACGCCTTCCACCCAATCGCAACGTCGAGCCGCCGAAGACAACTTTCAACAGTCGACCAGTCACGCCTGGTGTCTCCTACGCAAGTTTCTTGCGTGGGCCGCCGCCAGCTGCTCCATCAGTGATTCCCGATCGCCAAAACATCTGGCAAGATTTTGATCATGATACGGCTGCCAAAACAGTGTATATCCTACAGGAAGTTTCCAGCATTTTCAACATGCTTGGTGGTATAGACAACTTCTATGCACAATTAAAAAATGCTAATTCACCTTTTGAAAAATTTCAAATCATCGCTAAATGTTTTAAATTAAATATTTAATTGCTTTTCCAAATTTTAATTGTATCATGCTTTCTTCGGTTTTTCCGTTTCTTTTTTCACAAATGTCTAATGTTTCTTTTTATTTTTTTGCCGTGTGGACATGACCAATGCTCACAGCCTTCTTTTTTAAAGTAATGTACTGTTTTTCCAATGACTTTTACTGTAACAGATTAGGAGTTTTTCAGGCCCTACATGGCCATGGCCATGGTACTCCGTGAACCAGAATGATGATGATGATAAAATCTTCTGTTAAGTTCTGCTACTTTGTACATAAAGCATAAGAGCATGTGATTCATCACGTGCTCAATAAAGAAAAAAGTAGAAGTTTCAATGTTTTACTATATGTTCCTTATTAAATCCTAGTGTTTCTCCTCAGGTAGTGGTAAATATTTTATTGATTTTTGTGTTATAAAAAAATAAGTGTTTCATATAATTCAAATATTTCTGTTCCTATCGTGTTATGCTTACTTTAATAGGGTATATTACTAGATTCAGTGCTTATACTTAGATAATAACTTGAAAAAAGTGAAAAATTATTTTCATATTAAATTAGTTCTCAATATCTCATTAAAGAAAACCATTTAAATATATCAATGAAAAGATTCCTTAATAATTTAAAAAAAAATTAAATCTTGAAAGCATTAATGTAATAAAATCTAAACATCACACGAAATTAAGCAAAAAATATCGCAATGTTAACAAGACCTTATCAAACAACAGATGTTTCTCTTATTTTTTAAATCCAATTGTCCTAACTTACTTTATTGATCATTATATTTTCTGTCTCAATTCGCAATCCGTTTTTTCTCATGTTCCCTTATTTGCTTTTCTTGCAGTGTAAACTACAAATTAACAAGAAACTGCTGATTGTACAATTTTACGAAAAACTCATAAAAAAATCTGGAAAGATGGAAATTTTCAAGCTAGCCTCAACTAGTAAAAAAAATTATGTTAGTTAAAATTTTCATTATTACTGTTTCAAATTCCTGGTGACTATAGAATTGACTTACGATAGAATCCAAACGGTGTAGTGAAACTAATACCTTTTATACATAATATATTTATAATATAAATATTCTAATTAAAATATA
>BPLQ01007627.1:0-62332 GCA_021605075.1 Caerostris darwini | reverse complement strand
TTTTTTCTCCTTTTCTCATATATTACAACACCTGTACATCATATATTAGTCACCAAGACATTTCACCCTCCGCTGTTTATTCCCAAAATCATAATATCATCTAATTATTTTGAGCAGTATATATATCGAGGCCAACTTAAGAGAAGTTCTGTATAGTGAAGCGGCGCCATTACTAGCGCCCGCTATCGTGAAGACTTTTGACTTGATCTAAGCTTTGATATTTATATTTTAAATCCATGGACACGATAACAACAACAACAATATATAATTCCAAAATTTTAAAAAGAAATTTATATTGCAACAATGAAGTGTTTTTCAATATAATAAAATTTTTTTTCAAATAGAATAACTCCAATCCTTATTCAATATTTTATTACAAATTGTTTGATATACCGGCATATTTTAAATATGTTTCTTATATTCAAATATTTATTTGAATATATTAAACAAATCCTTTAAAATACATTAAAAACTTAAAATATATATTTGAAATGATTTTGTTGTCAAAATTTAACAAACAAAAAATTGCATATCATTGCTACATACTAAATGTATAATTCAGTAATTTATTTTGAAGTTTAAAATTATATTTTGTTGAAGTAGTGGAACAACGAAGTATTTGTAGAATTCGGTTCATTAATGATAATTTAAAATGCTGGACACCTTTGAAGTAATTTGTTACTGCAATGTCTGAAGATGCACCCTTGGAGAATTACAAAACTACATTTATATTGCCTATCAAAATACGGGTGTATTAGAAATTGCAACATTCTCATTGAAATAGTTTTCTGCCTACATATTTATCCTCTCTATATTGACTTGTAATTTACATTCCTTTTGAGTGGCATATTTAGATTTGGAATCAGACTTCATCAGTATGGTAAAATAATAAGCTATTTAACAGATCAGTCTCGATTCTTTTTAAAACCTGTGCTTTTATATGAATTTTCAAAGAATAATTTTAAATATTTAATATTTAATAGTGATTAATGCTCTAATTAATTCAATAGTAAAAAAAAAATTATGCTTTTTTTATTTTAAAAGACTTTTATTAACATTCAACTTCTGTTTTTTATTTAATTTTTAATTATTTATTAAGACTAACTTTTACTTTTCAGTTGCAAATAACATAACTTTCACAACTGAAATTATTACATCTTCCTTACCATGTGTCTTTGACTAGTCTGGGATAAAATAAAACTTTCGAAATAAACTTAACAAATCGAAATTAAAATAAGAGAAAAAAAAATTCTCTATTTGGAAAGCTGATAAACTTTTTGAAACTAAATTTAGAATAATATATGAAGCAAAAAAAAAAAAAAATATTCAGAAAAAAAGGCACTTGAGTAAAAAATAAAAGTTAAGAATTCACTCAAGTATCCAACTCATTGTTTTAAAAAGTAATCTCTTTTTCTATCAAATTCAGATCAAAAGAATCTTTTCAATTTTTCATTACAGTGTTCACTCTTTTTTCGAACAAAAAACAGAAACAAAAGCGTTTCTTTGCATAAAAAGATACAATTCATTCCCATAAATTAATTTTCTTCCTAGAAAAGAGTACTTGTCTTATGTAGAAAATCAGAAACTGAATGAATCACAACTCCAAAAAGGAAAAGATTCTACGTTTGACCTTTACCTTTTATAAACGTTTTCTAATTATGAGGAGAAGGAGAGAGAGAGAGAGAGACTCATTCTTATTTTTAATTTCCACGATTCTAAAAATCATTTCTTTTTTTAATCTTCAGTTGGAATCGAGTGCTAAAACTTCTAATGCTATTTTGTGTTTAGTTTTAAAATCGCATTCCCAATTAAGGCGAGCGAGAGAGAGAGTTACACACAAAATTTCCCTTTCAAAGTATTCCAAACAGGTTTTCCTAATGGAATTGATAATGCAAAATGCATTTTAGTCACTTTAAATTGAAAATCTCTTATCTCGGCATCTGAAAGAGTTCTTTTCCGAGATGTTTGAGCTTTAGAATGAGGGAAATGGAAATACTTGGCACTCAAACGCAATATTGCATTCGAGAAACTACCTTATGTAAATAAGGAGGAAAATATGGATAAAAAGGATTTTTTTTTCCGTTTATATTTTCGATACAAAAAGTTGAGGGAAAAAAATGATAAAATTACTATTCGTTGGAATTATAATAAAACTGAATAAACATGCAAATTTACTTCACTACTACTTTTTCCAAGACTTCTGCAAATACTAAATTATATTCGTAAAATATATTTCTTATAGTTGTTAACAAATATGGAACGAAATATTTTTTTATGTAAATAATTTTTTCATTGTTAAACAATAAAGGAATCCGAGTCAACTATCTTCTATTACAAGTAATTTAAACTCACTTTGCCAATGAAATCTTTAAAAGTGAATAAAAAATATACTAATTATTGTTACTACTGAATATATTAAAATAGGCAAAGATTTAGGAAGCATAACTAAATTCACTTTATAAAGCAACAAACTGTTTTATGCTTTAAAATAAATGTTTTAGTACTTATTATTGAACTACTTTTATTTTACGCTCAACAACAATACCTGCTTGGGTATTGAAGTGATTTTTACCATTAATGCAGTATGTGATACCTATGTATGCAAATTTTCTTTTCTAATAATGCTTACAATAACCACCACCAAGTTGGTCTTTGCCTTAACACAACTTCCTGTACAAGGTTTTAAAAAAATATATTTTCTCGTTTTTTTTAAATTTAACAGATTAAAATTATCTACTGTTTTTCTTTAAATTAACGCCTTTGCATATAAAAACACGGCCTATATATAAATATTTCAGGAAATTAAGTAATAAAATTTATTTTTTTACCATTATTTCATTTTTAACATTAAAAGATCTTTTAATATCACTAATATATTTTTCAAATGTTATAAATTGGCAAAATGCTGTCAGATTCCGCATCGGTAGACCATTGCTAAGTTACATCTGCAAGAAGCTTTCCTTAAGGATTAATCGGACAAAATTGTATCAATAAGACTAAAAAAAAAACAGAAATATATTAATTTAGTTATTATTGTGCTTGTTTGTTAAATAAGGTACTCATACCATCTACAATATTGTAAGGAAAATACAAATAATAAAGTGGGAAATAAATGTCAGGATGTTTTTATTTTAATAATTTTATTTTATATACAATTTATTACAGACAATTATGTATACAATTATGTATATTACTATACAATACGATATATAAAATATATATTTTATTGTTATATTTACAAAATATTATTTAAAAAATGTAATTATACGTAAACAAGTTTTACAGTTTTAAAAGTATTATGAAATATATATGATTTTTATATGAAAGATTAACATGTAATTAATACAATATAATAATTCATTAAAATTACAATTGAAATTTTGTAGAGTAAAAATTTATAAATTTTTTTGATATTTTTTCCTTTTATAATTTAACATTAATTCATGCGATTAAATTGCTCAGCTGGACGCTTTATGAAACTGAAACCTAACCCAACTTCGTCCATTAGAAAACTGGTTTTATCATTTTTGTGCTGAAATCAATCGTATCATTTGTGACTCAACTCTCGAAAATATCATCCCGTGAGTGTTTCAAAAGAGGAAACTATCAAATAGTTTTGAAGTGAGAAAAATGTGTCATTGGTATCTCGTGTCATCTGTCATTTGGACCTGACACGTGTGACAAAAAGTTTTCTAGTAGGAAATATTACTGACAAAGAAAAGGTTTGTGACGCGAACGGAATTTAGATTTTGGTAACCCTTCAGAAATATCGAAGCTTTCTAATATGATGTTTTCATTTCTCAAGAAAATAAAATTAATCGTTAAAAATGAAAATATTAACTTAAAGCAATTTTTTCGATGCATTCAAGTTATATAACATTGCTTAAAATTTTGGAAATATGTATTAAAAAAATCCCAAAGAAATATCTACCAAAAGTGCAATGCATTAGTTGCTGAAGTATGTAATTTCTGTATGATGTAGAGTTTGAATTGAAGTCATTTGCTATTAAAACGTCAAATATATAATAAATTAAGAGTTTTCGGGGGGCAAAATGGTCTTAATAAGCTGGTTTGGAACCAACCTTGAACCATCACAATTTGGAATGAGAAAATTAGTTTGAGGGGCGTTTGGAATCTGACAGGCGTCAATCCTTAGATCATTTCTTCAAACTCAATTAAATGAACTTCTGGACAGCTAATGTGTTTTGCTAATCCTTAAGCATAGACAATGTAGGGTCTAGGAATAAAAATACATAGTGCTAGTGGACTGTAAAAAACACGTCTCTTTTATTCCAAAACCAAACTGACACTTGCGGTGTTATATCCCTTTCTCCCTCCAGCCAGCTCAAGCCCACACAAACAGGGTGTTTACATTATCGGGCGCTGAATTTCATTTAAATCTCTTTTTGACTATGCGTGTGGAGCTATTTATCCATGAGGCAACAGACAGCGGGCTTTCGGTTTTTCTTCATTTCTTCTACCCACATCTCTCAGTTTGGAATTCAAGAAAGCTATCTACCAAGTCACTCCAGGTCTTTTTGTACAATTGTAAAAACAATAGGGTTTGAAGCTATAAAATCTGATGATATAGTTTATAAACACTTCGAAACTAAACTATTAAAACTATTTGTCAGGCTATTTTGTTCACTACAATTATGATCTCAAAGAAGCTATTAAAATTTCTACTTAAAACAATTAGATTTATTAAAATTTTAGTTTAACTCAGTACACATCTAACAAAAGACTCATTTAAGACATCAAAACGAGAGGACACTCTTGCAAATCTATTAAAGTATCTCATGGATGAGCAAAACATTTGAATCCATTTCAAAATCTTTACTTTTTTATATTGAATTCCACACAGAACTGTTCTGTTAATTGGCCAATTTTCCAGACACGCCAATTAGAGTATGTTTCCTGCAATTGCATAATAATTGACTAAAGATTGTAAGATTACTGAACATTACATTGCAAATTATTGTATGGTAAAACTCCCACAGTAATCGCATAAGATAGTCTGAATTGGTACATAGACACATTATTAGAACCTTCTTAAATTTTCTGGAAAAAACTTACTGTGCTTTTAGTTTATTCATTTACATGCAGACAAGCAGCTGGAATGGAATTCTGATGAATTTTATTGGTAGCACTGCACCACTTGGCTATGTCTGTAAAATATGTATACTTTTTGAATTTTTTTATGACTTAGTAAAAATTACCCTTTATACAAAAAGCGTATACGAATTGACGGATAAAGAAAAATAACTGCTTACTGATTTGAATTTCGCTGATGAAAAGCCAGTTACAAATTTATTCTGTATGTTTCCCCATCTTCTGCATAGTTGGAATGGATTAGAATCAAAAATAATATTTAATTTACAACATTAACGCACAACATCTAAGCACATACGATGAAAATTTAGACAAAAATTATTTACTTACAAACTTTAATAAATAAATGTATACTAAGATATAAGAAGAAAAAGTTGAAAGAATAGTTAATGTCTGGGAGACTAGACAATATAATAACTTATAGATTTTAATGCGAATAACTGAGGCCTTACAACATGCTTCGCAATTTCAATAAGTTCAAAACTTGGTTCACATAATTTAATCTTCCAAAATGACATCGTGGTTTTGATCAAAGTAAATAATTAATCAAATAAACTAAAAACAATTAATAAAAAGATTAATTCTGTTTAAAACATTGAACTTTAGAGGTTTCATATAACATCGATCAAATAATAAAAAGAATCAATAAATGAATTAGATAATTGTGGAAGAAAGCTCTATGCTATGGCTAAACAACTCTTACTTTGATATAAATTAAAAGAAAGAATAGCATACAATAAAGTAGCTTTGTTTAAAACATGCTGACGCAGAACTCAACAAAAAGCAGTGTATTTTCTTCGAATAAGCATATTTTAGAGGTTTCTTCTACATTTGCGGAAATGTTTGATTACATTTCTGAGTAAATTTTGGCTTTGTTATTGCCTTCCAGTTGCTTACTTGGCATCAATATTTATCAATTTCTTTTGAGAGTTTCTTTTATGAAAATGATTTTTTTAAGTCTTTTTACTTCAAGCTCCTAATGAAGTATCTGAAATGTAAAAATTTCTTATTCGTAGCGTTTACATAATTTTAAGAAAGGAGTATTATTTTCTAGTCTAGCACGAATACATACAATTTGCTTTTGCAAAAGGATCCATTTTGTATGTATTCTAATGTAAATATTAAAATTTCAATTGAATATCAAGAGCAATCAGCAAAAAAAAAAAAAAAAAAAAAAAAAAAAGAATTAAAAACTCTCGTAATCAGAGTATCTACCTTATGACAATAAGGTGCCATGAATAAACAATCGCAATTTATTTACATTGTCCCAGATGAGTAAGAATTGAAGAGGGAAAGGTTTATTAATTTTATTTCCTTTTAAATTTAAAACAAATAACAATAAAATATTTTATTGTTGAGAATGAGTATTTTTTATTCATTTAAATGGGTCTAATGAAGAATGAAAAATAGTTTCTTATAGGAAAATGTTTCTAACGATTTGTTTAAAAAAAGAATTTTTATATAATTGTATTATTAAGATTTTTTATAAAACTGTTTTTTCATATTTGATTTTAAGATAGTTTTATTGAATAATATTTATTAATAAACATTAACATATAGATGTATAATATAACTCTTTAATAAATATAAACATGCTTCTGCTATAAATTTACATGCTTCTTTTTTATGTTACATATTACAATTTTATTACTGAATAAGATAGAAAAAGAATGCAATGACCATTTTTAATAATTGCTTTCCTTAAAAATGAGGCAATACCTCAAAGTGGTTTTGCTTTATATTTTTTCTAATCTGTAAGACGTAAAAAAAAATATAGAAATATTCAATGACATATAGGGAGTTTATAAATTTTCTTGCTTTTTTATATGGCATATATATATATATATATATATATATATATATATATATATATATATAAAGATAGAGAGAGAGAGATATATATATATAGGTAACTTTTTCGCTATATTACATCTCTTTGTGTTACTCTTCAAAGTCATTTAACATTAAAAGATACATAAATAAAACACATAAAAATAAAAGCTGGGAAAATTTCTCTCAAATGTATCCAATGAGAGATTGAAATAGAATAAGGCTCTGATTCTTTCAAAAATATGTCATTTTTGAAATTATTATTCTTTTAATTCAAAGATTGTGCATTTGTTAGAGTCAAAGTATTATTTTGATGCAACAAATTTATTTTGAAGATGTTGCAGAAAATTGTATCTATCCAAGACCTTAAAAAAAAATGAATATTCAATTATTAAAGATTGAATTTAAAAATTCAGCTTCACTTATCCATTTGTAAAATAGAATAAAAATATACACATCTAATTAAAAAAGAAATAATCGTGATACTTCACAGTGTAGAAAATTGAAATATTAGAATACATAAACCTTGATAATCAATTCTAACACTTATTCATTTACATAAATGAATATATATACAGCGCAAACAATCAATATTAATAGCGAGCAAAATAAATCATATTTACGCAAGTTCTCGACTCATTCCGCTTCGGGGTTTTCCTTGAAATTCAATCATTCATAACCTTAAAATAGTCGGAACCATTACTCGCCCTCTAAAACAAGCTCGAGCTAAAGGCATCTAATTGGGGTCATCAAACTTTAACATCGGCAGTAATAAAAGTTTCCGAACGGAGTGTGCAATTTCCGCGCAGTGTTCGCCAATTCTTGACAAGACGTCAGTTGTGCAGCGTTTTCGGCCCCAACCTGCATAATTCATATTTCCTACCGCCAACTCGCTGTCGCCGTCCTAAGACGCTCCGTGCATTAGTTCGTAATTAAAGACTTGCAGTTATTTGTGAATTTGAAACTAGTTGTTACGTTTACGAATGTCTTCTCCTCAAAATCTGCAAAGGCATGTTTGTGGTTGTGTTATGTGAAGCGGTGGATATTTCTTTAAAAGATTCGTTCGTTATCGCGGATGTCTTAGAAAAATTAAAGAAGTTTTGTTTTATTAATATATTGATTCAAATTAGATGCATTTCTTATAAATAAAGTGGTTTTTAATAACTTAAATAGAGATTTAAAATCAATCAATAGGTTAAAAAATAATGAATTCATTTTTTAAATAAATTTAAAAATGATTATTTAGTAATTTATTTAATAATGATGGTTTTCTTCTGTTTTTTTCTTGTAACAGGGACAAAAATAGCAGTTGTAGTTGCTAGCTCTGACATTGTTATTTTCGTCCTTGTTACATACCTAATATGTACAAGTCGCATCACACTTTATCTCATAAATAGGTAAATTATTCCTTTCTTACAAATTACGACGAGTTCATTTGATGTTTGTTTATAGAAAATTGCCACAAATATAACAAAAGCTATGAAGATTGTTAACACAACTATGATAGGCTATTTCACTAAACATGAATCAAACGAGGACGAAATACCGTGAGGGGAAGATATTGATGTTGAAAATTACTCATAAACAGTCTAGCAACTCACAATAGTGTCCTCTGGAGACTATTGTGAACCCTCAACCCTATTGTGAAACATAAACCCTTGATGGGGTTGTTGAAGCTTTTTAAGAGCTAAAGACATTGGTAAACAATATTAAATACACAGATGAATTTTTGATTTACTTAAGTTTGAAACATCAACATTTTCTTTAAGAATTCTGACGCATAATATGTGAATATGATATAGATGTAATTTACAACAAAACAGAACATTCTGTGGCAATATAACGATTATATTTTAGTTGAACAGGTAGAACCGTTATTTCATTTATATATTAACACATATTTTTCTCTACGTTTTATAAATCCTAATTGTATTTGCTAACTCTACATACTTGTTATTCACGGGGCTTAGTATGTCGAAATACTTAATATCCAAATATCTTAATAGATATAATACAAAGACAATATATCTTGTTCATACATAAAACTAATAATAATAAAAACATTAACAAATTAAAATTCACAAAACATAATTCAAGAAAACTTTGTTTTAACATTAACATTATGGAGAATAATATTTTGCAGAATAAATATTTATTAACTCTCTTATATTTATAAGGACATATCTAAACAAATATTTTTATTATAAATGTCATTATTTACATTTTATTTTGAAATCTATATAACCTTCTTTATAAGCAATGAATAATTAAATATGAAATATTTCCTATCAAACAAGAATGAATAAAATAATTAATTTGCGTTATTAATTAAATCCTCCTACTCTTATATTAAGAGTTTCTAAAAATGTTAAAAATTAAATAACGATTAATTTTATATTTTCTTATTTATTGAGGAGATTTTGTTGGAGAGCATTTGAGAAAAGGAAATCTTTAAATTAGTTTCAAGCAATCAAAGTGTTGTACTTTTTTGATATGGAAAAATATTTAATTAATGCTCTGCATAAATTTAAAGAGAGTTTTAATTAAGATTTATATCATGTACGGCACATAGATACAGTCTTGAGAAATTCAATTAATAAAAGAAAATGATTAATATGTTTATCGAAGGATATGAAAAATTACATTTATTCTTGCACGAATTTCATTTTTATTCTTTAAATTGTAGCTGGAATGGAAAATATTTGAATTAATACTAAACTATTTTATTTTATTTCGATGATAAAAGTATAGTATTGGAAAAATATTTAATTGTTATATCTTTTCCAAATAAATTTAACTACGCTTTTCAAAACAATTAGAGGATATTTTGATTTCGGTGTTAAATAATCATATAATCGACAACTCTTTTAACAAAAATGAAATAGAAGAGGTTAAAAATATAACGTTTGCAAAGTTATAAAAATGCAAATTTTGTTTGTTACATGGAAAAGTAAGCTTTTTATATAAGAAGTGAAAAACATTTAGCATTCCCTATCTATAGGAGAAGATTAAAAACAATTGAAACGAGTTGAATGTGACGGTGACTACGATGTCTCAGCAAGATAACTTAACTGAATCGGTAGCCTGGTGAGCTATCGGTCGTTTAGAAGTGGATAAAACACAAATTCTCAAAATGTCACACAATGGTAGGAATTTCTCAAAATGTCACTTATATCAATATGGATATATCACTTATCAGAATATGGAATCGGATTTTGGAAACCGGAAATCTTCGTTGTAGATCGGGAGTAGTCCATACGTGCGCAACAACACAAAATGAGAATCGGTACTTAACACTAAAAGAAACCGCACCTATTAACTCCACTTTCTTGAAACAACAACTTCAGAGGAATACTAGCTTCAGAATTTCGACTCAAACTACTCGAAACAGACTCCACCCTGTGTATTTGTATGCGCGAAGATCTAAGGTTTGTGTTTCTTTGAGGAGAAGCCATTGTGCTGCTTGCAGAAGGTGAGCACATGAGCATCTCAGATGGGGATGAGGTGATTAGAGCAACATACTCTTCTCAGACGACAATAGGTATATTGACGAAAATAGGTGTATGCTGATATCAATCTGCAGCTGAAAATAGGCGGATTCACATCTGGAAATAACATGGAATATTCACGCATTTGTATGTGAAAGTATCCGAGTTGGCAGAGGCGGACTGGAGAGACGATATTTTTGTCAGTAGCCACACCTATATGCACATGATCAGGAATGGAGCACTAACGGCTCAGCAACAAAGGGATGATATCCACAGACATGTTTTAACTGCTGCAACAATTGGGGAAGAATTCATTCTCAAGGATGATAACTCCAGGCCACAGTGCGTTCAATTTGGAGATAATTTCCTTTTCGACAATGGAATCTTGTAATGGATTGGATAGCATATTCCTCAGGCATGATCCCAGTGGGGCATTCGAGAGAGAAGAATTGCTAGTCTCTTATCATTCCCAGAATCAATTCAGCAGTTGGAAAGCTCTCTTTTACAGGAGCGAGAGAGAATACCCGCCTTTGATAATCTCATTGATTCAATGATTATTAGGTATGTGACATTGCTTGGGGTCAGGGTAAACCATACTCTTTATTGAAGCCAACAAGCTATCCAGATTAGTCCAAACAATTTTCTCTTTTTAAAATCTGCGCTTCTATTAAAATTTCCAAAGAATAATTTTAAATGATTAATGTTATAATTCTTTCGATAATAAAAATAAAATTATGCTTTATTTGTTTTTTGTTTTTATCAATTAAAAGACTTAAATTAAGTTTAACTTTTTTAATAACTTTTGATATTTCATTTTCAATAATTTCTTAACGCTAACTTTCACTATCTTTTATTTTCCAGTTGCAAATAACATACCAACGTTCACAACTGAAATTACTATAGTTTTCTTACCATGTTTCTTTGATTGGTCTGAGTTCAAATAAAGCCTACGAAAATACACTTAACAATTCGAAATTAAAATAACGGAAAAAAAAAACATTTCTCTATTTCCAAAGCTGATAAACTTTTTGAAACTAAATTTAAAATAATATATAAAGAAAAAAAAACAATATTCAGAAGAAAAAAGAGGCACTTGAGTAAAAAAAAAAAAAGAAGAAAGTTAAGAATTCACTCAAGTATCAAACTCATTGTTTTAAAAAGTAATCTCTTTTCTATCAAATTCAGATTAAAAAGAATCTTTTCAATTTTCATTGCAATTCGAACAAAAAAAAACAAAAGCGTTTCTTTGCATAAAAAAGACACAATTCATTTCCATAAATTAATTTTCTTACTAGAAAAGTACTTGTCTTATGTAGAAAATCAAGAAACTGAATGAATCACCAAAAAGGAAAAGATTCTACGTTTGACCTTTACCTTTATAAACGTTTTCTAATTATAAGAAGGATAGAAAAGAGACGTATTCTTATTTTTAATTTCCATGAATCTAAAAATCATTCTTCTTAGTTTTTAATCTTTAGTTGGAATCGAGTGCAAAAACTTCTAATGCTAATTTGTGTTTAGTTTAAAATCGCATATCCTATTAATGTGAGTGAGAGAAAGTTGCACATAAATTTTCTTTCAAAGCATTCCAAACAGGTTTTCCTAATGGAATTGATAATGCAAAATGCATTTTAGTCACTTTAAATTGAAAATCTCTTATCTCATTATCTGAAAGAGTTCTTTTCCGAGATGTTTGAGCTTTAGAATGATTGAAATAGAAATGCTTGGCACTCAAACGCAATATTGCATTCGAGAAACTACCTTATGTAAATAAGGAGGAAATATGGATGAAAAGGATTTTCAGCTTATATTTCAAACACAAAAATGTGGGGGAAAAATGAAAAATTGCTATTCGTTGAAATAATAATAAAATTGAATAAACATGCAAATTTATTTTTATACACTCTTTCAAAGAATTCTACAAATACTGAATTATATTCGTAAAATATATTTCTTATAGGTGCTAACAAATATTGTATAAAACATTTTTGTTTATGTAAATAATTTTCTCGTTGTTAAGCAAGATAGGAAATTGAGTCAACTAGATTCTATTATAAGTAATTTAAATTCACTTTGCCAATGAATTTTTCCAAATTGAGTAAACAATATAATAATTTTTGCTATTGCTGAATATATTGAAATAGGCAAAGATTTAAGAAACAGCAGAAGTAAAATCAGTTTATAGAGTATAAAATAATTAATTGCACATATATTGATAGCTGTTAATTCAGTTATATTTTAAAATATATTTGGCGAATATTCAATGGGTTCAATTTAATTCAAGCTGAAAATTCACGGAGCTTAAAGCTGGTATCAAGATGAAACAAAATATCTATAGAACAAAAAATATCTATCATATTTTTGGTGGATTATAATTAAAAAATATGCAGATATATCTTGCAGCGGTGATGATAAACACTACAACATAAATATAAAAATGTTTTAAGACAGCATATTTACAAAACAATGTAGTGTATAATACAACCTCGAAAAGACAGCGATAAAAAAAGACTTTTATTAGCATTCAACTTCTGTTCTTTTAATTATTTATTAACACTAACTTTCCTTTTTTCAGTTGCAAATAGCATAGCAACTTTCACAACTGAAATTATTATAGTTTTCTAACCATATTTCGTTTATTAGTATGAGATAAAATAAAACCTTTGAAATAAACTTAGCAATTCGAAATTAAAATAACCGAAAAAAAATATTTCTCTATTTACAAGGCTGATAAACTTTTTGAAACTAAATTTAGAATAATATATTCAGAAAAAAAAAGACACTTGAGTGAAAAAGAAAGTTAAGAATTCACTCAAGTATCAAACTCATTGTTTTAAAAAGTAATGTCTTTTTCTATCAAATTCAGATCAAAAGAATCTTTTCAATTTTTCATTGCAGTGTTCACTCTTTTTTAACAAAAAAAAAAAAAAAAAGAAACAAAAAAGATTTTCTTTGCATAAAAAAAGACGCAATTCATTTTCATAAATTAATTTTCTTCCTAAGAAAGAGTGCTTGTCTTATGTAGAAAATCAGAAACTGGAAGTATCAAAGATCCAAAAAGGAAAAGATTCTACTTTTGGCCTTTACCTTTTATAAACGTTTCCTAATTATAAGGAGAAAGAGATAGAGAGAGAGAGAGAGAGACTCAATCTTATTTTTAATTTCCATGATTCTAAAAATCATTCTTCAAAGTTTTTTTAATCTTCAGTTGGAGTCAAGTGCTAAAACTTCTAATGCTATTTTTGTGTTTAGTTTTAGAATCACATTCCTATTAATGTGAGTGAATGAGGAGTTACAGAAAACTTTTTCATTCAAAGTATTCCAAACAGGTTTTCCTAATGGAATTGATAATGTGAAATGCGTTTTAGTCACTTTAAATTGAAAATCTCTTATCTCGGCATCTGAAAGAGTTCTTTTCAGATGTTTGAGCTTTAGAATGAGGGAAATAGAAATACTTGGCACTCAAACGCAATATTGCATTCGAGAAACTACCTTATTTAAATAAGGAGGAAATATGGATGAAAAGGATTTTTCCCTTTTATATTTCCGACACAAAAAATTTTGAGGAAAAAAAAAAATGATAAAATTGCTATTCGTTGGAATTATAATAAATAGAATAAACATGCAGATTTATTTTACTATCCTTTCCAAAAAGAATTCTACAAATACTAAATTATATTCGTAAGATATATTTCTGTTGTTGTTTCTTATCCCACTTGGCTGGCCAAGCCCACGAGTTCATATGGACTCATGAAAGAAGGGAAGGAAGCAGCTTCTGTTGTGATGGAGCACCCGTAGGTAGAAGCCTGACTTTTGCTCCGTGACGCTCTTACAGTCATAGAAGACCGGGACCTACGGCTTAAAGTGGATTCGAACCACTAACAAAACATCCATGGCACCGCCGGGATTCGAACCCGTAACCTGTGGCACCGAGCGCCAGAGCGCTAGACACTCGGCCATTCAGGTCCCAAATTTGCCAACGGCACGCAGTGTTCCCAGGTGGTCACCCACCCAAGTACTGACCGCGCCCAATGATGCTTGACTTCGGTGATCTAACGAGAACCGGTATATTCAGCATGGTACGGCCGTTGGCTGTACCATGCTATTTTTCTTATAGGTGTTAACAAATATTGCGTGAAACATTTTTGTTTATTTAAATAATTCTTTCATTGTTAAACAACAAAGAAATTTTTGTCAATTGGCTGAAATATAATTTAAAATCACTTTGTCAAAGAATTTTTCAAAAGTGAGGAAAAAGTAATATGCTATTTATTGCAATTACTGGATATACAGAAATATACCAATATTTTAGGAGCATGAAATTTAAAATTCCGTTATAAAGTATAAAAACAATTTACTGCACATTTATTGTTAACTATTAATTCAATTACGTTTTTAAAATATACCTGGTGCTTTGTTAAAGTCGCTGCAGATTCTTGAACCTTAAGGATGGTATCAAGATGAAAGGAAATTTCTTTAGACAAGTATTTATTGATCATATTTGGTGGCTTAAAATTAAAAAAAAAAATTATGTAGATGTAAATGTAAGTAGTAACATTTCAATAGTCTACCGATGCTGAATCTTAAACATTTTTGCTAGTTTGTAAGCACTTGATAACTAGCCAATAATTTTATTTAATTTTTACCAGTTATAGAACTTTTTATATTTATCATTGTATTGTTTATAGTCCGCACTCTAATATATAATTTGCATATTTTTGAAATTCTATTCCATCAAATATGATCGATAATTGCATGTTATACAGAAATTTTGTTGTAGTGATATTAAAAAAAATCTTTTAATGTTAAAAATTAAATAATGGTAAAAAAAAAATAATTTTTATTAATTAATTACCTGAAATATTCATATATAGGCATGTGTTTAGATGCACAAAAGTTAATTAAATGGAAAAGTGTTCAGAATTTTATATTATAAGTATATTTAAAAAAATTACAGCATATTTAAAAAAATAAGAAAACATATTTTTGAGAAACTTGTACAGGATGTTTTGTTAAAGCAAAAACCATATTTTTAGAAAATAGATTTATAAAAATGAAAAGAAAATATTTTTATTTAATAACTACCTGAAATATTTATATATAGGCATGTTTCTGTATAAGTATAAGTTAATTTAAAGACAAAATATTCAGAATTTTTTTATCTGTTATCCACGTTAAACTGTAGGTCCCGGTATGTAGTATTTTAACTAGTAGTAACTCTTGAACTGGAGTATATTAAAAAATATGTTTCTTACTTTTCTAAACATAACATTACCTGAAAGTTATTTACTTATAAGCTTTAATAAATAAAATTATACGATGGCATGATACAGTTAAGATAAAAAAAATGGTTAATGTCTGGGTGACTGGACAGTTTAATAACTTATAAATTTTAATATGAATAATTGAGGCCTTATAGCATGCATTACAATTTCAATAAGTTTAAAAGTTATTTCAATAATTTAATATTTCAAAATTACATCGTGGTTTTGATCAAAGTAAATCAAATTAGTCAAACAAAATAAAAAATTGTTTTTATACTAAGTTTTATTATCTTTAAAACACTGAGCTTTACTAGAGCTTCATATAACATCAAATAATATCAATCAAATAATAAAAGGAATCAATAAAAGTATTAAATAATTGTGGAAGAAACCTTTATGATATAGGTTAAACAATTCATAGGATTTAGAACATAGGTTTGCCATAAATTAAATAGGACATATGATTCATAGGTTTGACATAAATTAAAAGAAAGAATAGCGTACAATAATGTAGTTTTTGTTTAAACCATGCTGACGCAGAATTAAACAAAAAGCAGTGCATTTTCGTTGAATAAGCATATTTTAGAGGTTTCTTCTACATTTTCGGAAATGTTTGATTCTATTTCTGCGCAAATTTTGGTTTTATTAATGCTTTCCAGTTGCTTACTCAGCATCAATATTTATCAGCTTCTTTTGAGAGTTTCTTTTATTAAAATGATTTTAGGTCTTTTAGTTCAAGCTCCTAATGAAGAAACTGAAATGTAAAAATTCTTTTTCGTAGCATTTACATAATTTTAAGAAAGGAGTGTTATTTTATAGTTCAGCACGAAGACATAAAGTTTGTTTTTGGAAACGGATCCATTTTGTATGTATTTCTAATGGAAATATTAAAATTTCAATTGAATATCAAGAGTAATGTACAAAAAGAATTCAAATCGCTCATAATCAGAGTCTGTTCCTTATGCAAATAAGGTGCCATGAGTAAACAATCGCAATTTATTTACATTGTCCCAGATGAGTAAGAATTGAAGAGGGAAACGTTTATTCATTTTATTTCCTATTTAAATTTAAAACAAATAACAATAAAATATTTTATTGCCGAGAAGGAGTATTATTTTATTTATTTAGATGGGTCTTGTAAAGAATGAAAGGATTGCTTATAGATAATTTTTTACAGATTTGTTTAACAATTCAAAAACAGAATTTTGAATTAATTGTTTTTTAGTTTTTTAATAATTTTTTTTCATATTTGATTTTAAGATTGTTTTACTGAATAATATTTATTAATAAACCTTAACATGCAATTAAATAATATAATTATGCAATAAATACAAAAAAAAATTTCGAAGTTAAATGCTTCTTTTCATGATACCTATTACAATTTTATTACTGAGTAAGATAGAAAAAAATAATGTAATTTACCATTTATAATAACTACTTTTTTTTTTTTAAAAATTAGACTATACGACAAAATAATAAAAAATTGTGACAATACGCCATAGTGATCTTGTTTAATATTTTTCTTATCTGTATAATATAAAAAAATATAGAAATAAAGAATGGCATATAGGATGTTGTGGGAATTTTATTGATTTGTTGCATGGCAAATATATAACAGTATATTGATAGATAACTTTCGTTAATCATAATTTTTAGTTAATCCTTACGGTTAACTTTCAATATTGCACGAAATTCCTTTTCTTAACTTAAACAATTTTTCTTCATTTTTTAGATAAAACTGTTTAAAAATATTTTTTAATAAAAACAAATTTATCTAGAAAATGGAAAATCTAACCAATGATTTCGATAAATAATTAAAATAGTCTTACCGATAAATAATTAAGAAAGAATATTGAACACAAATCATTTTAATAATTTTTTATAAAAAAAAATCCCGTGTATGAGACTTCCAAAATTTCTTGAAGTAAACTTCCTGTGTAGATTTTAAACTAAGCAAATTATATGACAGCAACGCGTAACAAGCAGACATACGTAACGGGGAGAGAAGGCAGAGGTACTTTCATACTACTATTTCCTTTTATGTTTCATCTCAGAAATTCCTAAAATTATAATGATAATATTTGTATTTCCTTGGTAATTTTAGTAATTTATAAAATATTAAAATTTGAAAAAAAAAAAAAAAGATTTTTTTCATCAATTTTAAGATCTTGCTCTTGATTACATCTCCGTGTGTTAATTACACTTCAAAGTTATTTAACATTACAATTTTATCAGTAACGGCTGTTAAATTTTCTCTCAAGTGTATCCAATAAGACAGTGCAATAAAATAAAGCCCAGATTCTTTCAAAACTGTGTTATTTCGGAAATTATTATTTTTTGAATCGCAGATTGTCCATTTGTTAGAACCAACGTATTATTTTGATGTAGTAAATTTATCCTGAAGGTGTTGCTGAAAAATTGTATAATACAAGTTCTGACATAAAAAAAAAATAAATTTTCAGATATTAGATTATTATTCTATTACTATTATACTATTTAAATCAAAGATTGTCCATTTGTTTGAACCTACTTATTATTTTGATGTAGCAATTTTATTCTGAAGATGTAATTGAAAAACTGAATCTATCCAAATTCTAACATAAAAAAATATAAGTTCAAATATTAAAGATTGAATTTAAAAATTTATCTTCGTTTAACCAAAGTAGATTAAAACTATACACATCTAATTAAAAAAGAAATAACCTTAATAGCTTACAGTGTAGAAAATTGAAATACTGGAACACATAAACCCTGATAATCAATTCTAAAACTTATTCAGTTGCATAATGAATACATATAGAGCACAAGCCATTAATATTAATAACGAGCAAAATAAATTATATTTACGCAATTTCTCGCCTAATTCCGCTTCAAGGTTTTCCTTGAAATTCAATCATTCATAACCTTAAAATAGTCGGAACCATTACTCGCCCCCTAAAATGAGATCGCGCTAAAGGCGTCTAATTGGGGTCATCAAACTTTAACATCGGCAGTAATAAAAGTTTCCGAGCAGAGTGTGCAATTTCCGCGCAGTGTTGGGCAACTCTTGACAAGATGTCAGTTGTGCAGCGTTTTGGGCCCCAACCTGCATAATTCATATTTCCTACCGCCAACTCGCTGTCGCCGTCCTAAGACGCTCGGAGCATTAGTTTGTAATTAAAGACTTGCAGTTATTTGTGAATTTGAAACTAGTTGTTACGTTTACGAATGTCTTCTCCTCAAAATCTATGGCGGCATGTTTACGGTTGTGTTATGTGAAGCGGTGGATATTCATTTAAAAGTTTTTGATGTTTGCTTCTGTCAAATGAGAGAATATTTACATAAGAACTGCATAGGTCCACTTTTGAGGTTGTTTTAAAATAACTTCATAAGGAAGTATTTTATTTCAAATGGTGCTAAAATTATTTTTTTTTTTTTTTTTGTATAGCAAACACGCATGTTTAATATTTGAAGTCGATATTCCCAATTCGGTCCCAAATTTCTTGTCCTCTGTTGATACCATTCTCTATTGTCACATTCACAAAGATAATAAGAAAACTTTCTACGTACTTTGTTGTCTAATCACATACCTAATATATTAAACTTGCCACAAATATAACAAAAGCTATCAAGACTGTTAACACAACAAGGTAGGATATTTTTACAAAACATGAATAATAAAATAAAACATTAACGAATTACAGTTAACATGTATAGAAATTCCAGAAAACTTCGTTTTAACATCAACGTTATGGAAAACAATATTTTGGAGAATAAATATTTATTAATTATCTTATATTTATAATGAAATATCTAAACAAATATTTTTATTATAAATGTCATTATTTACATTTTATTTTTAAATCTATATAACCTTCTTTATAAGCAATGAATAATTAAATGTAAAATATTTCCTATAAGACAAGAATAAAACCTAAATATTTCAGTAGTGTTATTAATTAAATTCTCCTACTCTAATATTATGAGATTCTAAAAATGCTAAAAATTAACTAACGATTAATTTCATAACTTTTTATTTATTGAAAAGATTTTGTTCGAGAGCATTTGAGAAAAGGAAATCTTTAAATTAGTTTCAAGCAATCAAAGTGTAGTACTTTTTTTTATCTGGAAAATATTTAATTAATGCTCTACAGAAATTTAAAGAGAGTTTTAATTAAGATTTGTATCATGCGCGGCACATAGATGCAGTCTTAAAAGTTTCAATTAATAAAAGAAAATGATTAATATGTTTATCAAGGGATATGAAAAATTATATTTATTCTTGCTCGAATTTCATTTTTATTCTTTATATTGTTGCTGGAATGGAATAGTTGAGTTAATAATACTAAACAATTTGGATTTTATTTGGATGATGAAAGGATTTGGGAAATATTTAATTGTTATACCTTTTCCAAATAAATTTATTTACTCTATTTAAGACATTTAGGAGATAATGTGGTTTCGATATTAATCATATAATCCATAACCGTTTTCAACAAAAATGGATCTTTAAATTTTTGTTTTTAAAACAAAAATTTAAAGGTTTGCAACGTTTAGAAAATACGAATTTTGTCTGTTTCGTGGAAAAATATGCTTTTTATATAAGGAGTGAAAAACATGCAACATTCCTTCTGTAAGAGGAGATTAAAACCAACTGACACGCGTTGAATGTAGCAGTGACTGATGTCTTAGCAAGATGACTCAGTTGAATCCGTAGACTGGATAGCTATCTGCCGTTAAGAGGTAGGTAAAACACAAACTGTTGGGGCAGAATCTTTAAGTTTTTAAAGTATCCTTTCCAGAATATGGAATCGGATTTTGGAAAATGGAATTGTTCGTCGAAGATTGGGTGAAGGTCATACATGTGCAACACATCATGAGAATCGGTATTTGACACTAAAGGCCAGAAGGAAGGCAAAAGGCCTTTGGGAGGACTAAAGACCAGGTGGGCACAGGAGCATCTCAGATGGGGATGATGTGATTGGAGCAGCATGCTCTTCCAGGAGGAGTCCGGCGTTTGTGTGCAACTTGACAATTGGCGAATTCTCATCTGGAAAGTAAGAAGATATAGAATGATCTTGCATTTGGGCGTAAAAGTGTCCGCTTTGGCAGAGGAGGAGTGTTGGTATATAGATCGACCTTTATCAGGAATGGAAAACTAATGGCTCAACGATACAACGATGGGATCCTCAGACATATCGTAATCGCTACAGCAATCGAGGATGAATTCATTCTCAAGGCCACGTCGTTCTCTACAAGTGGACAATTTCCTATTTGAAGAAATCCTTCGAATGGATTGGGCAGAATATTTCTAAAAATATAAAACATTTTCCCCAATAAAATATTCGAGGAAGAAGGGAACATTCGAGAGAGAAGGGTCGCTAATCTCTTATCATCCCCAGTAACAATTCAGCATTTGGAAAGCTGTCTTCTACAGGAATGAGAGAGAATGCCCCAGTCCCTCATTGATAACATCATTGATTCCTTAGCCCAGTAAGCGTGTGACATTGCTTTCGTCAGGGGAATCATACCCTTTATTGAAACTCGCTTGTACAGGAGAAATCGCATTTTTAGTTTATTTTGTTTGTTTGTATATGCTCAAACTGTGCAGTTTTTGTTTACTGACAAATATATTCAATAAAATTTAATTATTTCTTGTTCATTGCATTTTCTTTTTTTCTCATATATTACAATCCCTATACATCATATATTAGTCACCAAAACCTTTCCTCATACACAAATCATATTATCCCCTAATTGGTTTGAGCAGTATAAAGCATAATTCGGAAATTTATACTGCAACAATGAAGTATTTTTCGGTATAATCAAACATTCTGTTAAATAAAATAACTTCAATCCTTGCTGAATATTTTATTACAAATTGCTTCTAATTATTTGAATATATTAAGAAATCCTTCTAAATCCATTAAAAACTTAAAATATACTTTTAATGTGACTATATAACAAAAATTTACATATTAAATGTGTAGATTAAATGTATAATTTACATATTTTATAATTTACGTTTACGTTTAAAAATATATTTTATCAGCTATAAGCAGTTGAAACAACGAAGTTTGTAGAATTCAGTTCATTAATGTTGTTTTAAAATACTGGACACCATTGAAGTACTCCGTCACTGCAATGTCGTGTAACTTTGGAGGCTTACTGAACTACAATTGTATTATCAACCATGATAGGGGTGTATATGAGATTGCAACATTATAATCGAAAAAATTGTTTGCATACTTATTTATCGTCACTAATCTGACATATAATTTATCTTTCTTTTGAGTGACTCTTTTTTTTTTAATCAGGCGTTATCAGTACAGTAAATCAGCAAGCAATCCAAAAGATCAGTCCAGATAATTTGTTCTTTTAAAAACCTGTGTACTTACATGAATTTCCAAAGAATAATTTTAAATGATTTATTATTAATTCATTAGATTATAAAAACAACATTATGCTTCATTTACTAGTTTAATTAATTTTAACATTTCTATTTATTTTTCGATAATTTATTAACACTAAATTTCACTTATTTTTATTTTTTCAGTTACAAATAACGTAAGAACTTTCACAACTGAAAATATTATAGATTTTTTAAACTGTTTCTTTGATTAGTCTGAGATAAAATGAAACCTTCAAAAACAATTCGAAATTATAATAACAGAGAAAAAAATAATTCTCTATTTACAAAGCAAATAAACTTTTTGAAACTAAATTTAGAAAAATATATGAAGAAAAAAATATACAGAAAAAAAAGGTAGTTCTGCAAAAAAAAAAAAAAAAAAAAAAATTAAGAATTCACTCAAGTATCAAACTAATTGTTTTAAAAAATAATCTCTTTTTCTATCAAATTCAGATCAAAAGAATTTTTTCAATTTTTCATTGCATTGTTCACTCTTTTTTCGAACAAGAAAAGAAACCAAAACGTTTATTTGCATAAAAAGACACAATTCATTTCCATAAATTAAATTTTCTTCCTAGAAAAGAGTACTTGTCTTATGTAGAAAATCAGAAACTGAATGAATCACCAAAAAGCAAAAGATTCTACGTTTGACCTTTACATCTTATAAACGTTTTCTAATTATAAGGAGAAGGATAGGGAGAGAGAGACTCATTCTTATTTTTAATTTCGATGATTCTAAAAATCATTCTTCTTAGTTTTTTAATCTTCAGTTGGAATCAAGTGCTAAAACTTCTAATGCTATGTTGTGTTTAGTTTTAAAATCGCATTCCCTATTAATGTGAGTGAGAGAAAGTTACACAGAAAGTTTTCTTTCAAAGTATTCCAAACATGTTTTCCTAATGGAATTGATAATGTAAAATGCATTTTAGTCACTTTAAATTGAAAATCTCTTATCTCATTATCTGAAAGAGTTCTTTTCCGAGCTGTTTGAGGTTTTGAATGAGGGAAATAGAAATACTTGGCACACAAACGCAATATTGCATTCGAGAAACTACTTTATGTAAATAAGGAGAGAAATATGGATGAAAAGTATTCCGACACAAAAGTTTTGAGAAAAAAATGATAAAATTGTTATTTGTTGGAATAATAAAAAAATTGAATAAACATGCAAATTTATTTTACTACTTTTTAAAAAGAATTCTACAAATATTAAATTATATTCGTAAAATATATTTCTTATATGTGTTAACAAATGATGTATAAAACATTTTTGTTTATGTAAATAATTTTTTCATTGTTAAACAACAAAGGAATTGGAGTCAACTGGTTTCTTTTAAAAGTATTTTAAATGCAATTTATCAATGGATTCTTAAAAAGTGAGTAAAAAAAATATACTAATTATTGCTGTTACTTAATATAATGAAATAGGCAGAGATTTAAATTTGCTTTAACAATTTATTCATTTAAAAAAATTTATTTCACATTTATTGATAGCTATTAATTTAATTACAGTTTTAAAGTATACCTGGTGTTTTGTTAAAGTGGCAGCAGATTCTTGAGGCTTAAAGCAGGTATCAAGATGAACCAAAGATGAACAAAAATTGAATCAAGATGAAGAAAAATTTCTATGAAACAAGCAATTATCAATCATATTTGGTGGATTAAAAGTAAAAATAAAAATATGCAAGGTATATCTTAGAGCGGGGATGATAAGTGATACAATAATAAATAAATAAAAAAAAAGTTTTGAGACAGTATACTTACAAAGTTGATAGTGTATAATACAGCTTTGAAAGGACGGCGATAAGTTACTATAAAATATCTTATTCGAATTTGTAGCATACGTGCATTATGATATCCCAATGCCTTTAACAACATCATCATAAGAGATTCCAATCTCTCATAAGAGATTGGAATCTCTTTTCACTTTTGTCATTGCACTTTGAACCACAGACTATGTCGTAAATATGCTTCCAAGTATATGATTTTAGTACTTATTTTATTAAACTACTTGTATTTTACACTCAAATTCAAAACCTGCATGAGTATTTAAGCGATTTTTACCAATTTAATGTGTTATGCGTTATATATCTATGGCAATTTTCTTCTCAATTAATTCTTACAATGACGCCACTGGGTTGGACATTACTTTAACAAAATATCATGCATACGTTTAGTAAAAAAACTATGTTTTTCTTATTTTTTTAAATATAACTGATACAGATTTTGAATACTTTTTCTTTAAACTAAGTCTATGCGGAAAAAAACATGTCTAAATACAAATATTTCAGGTAAATGATTAATAAAAATTATTTTTACTATTATTTCATTTTTAACATTAAAAGCTTTTTTAATAGCACTGATATAATTTTAAATGTTTATAGATTGGCAAAAGTGATATCAGATTCAGCATCGGCAAACTATTGCTAAGCTACATCTGCAAGAAGATTTCTAAAGATTTTTCTAAAGCTTTCTTAATCGGACAAAAATTGTGTCAATAAAAAAATAAAACAGCAATATGTTAATTTAGTTATTATTGGGCTTAATTGTTATATAACGTACCATCTATAATATTTTAAGGAAAATACAAATAATAAAATGGGAAATAAATTTCATGATGATTTTATTTTAAAGATTTTATAAAAAAAAATATTAGGCAATTAAAAAATGTAATTAAATATTAACACGCTTTACAGTTTTAAATCTTTTATTAAATATATATGACTGTTTTACATGAAAGTATAAAATGAAAGAAAAGTAGTATAATCAAAGAAAATTGAAATTGAAATTTTGTTTAGTAAAAGTTGGTATCTTTCTTTAATTTTTTTTTCTTCTTATAGCACAACATTAATTCATGCTATTAAATTGCACAGCTGGACGCTTTATGAAACTAAAACCTAACCCATCTTTTTAACTTTACTTTTTCTGATTTTTTTTATAGTAGAACATTAATTCATGTGACTAAAACTGCACAGCTAGATACAACTAAAATATAACCCAACTTCTTCCATCAGAAAGCTGGTTTTATCATTTTCTGTGCTGAAATCAATCATATCATTTGTGACTCAACTCTCGAGAATATCATCCCCCGAGTGTTTTCAAAAGAGGAAACCATCAAATAGTTTTGAAGTGAGAAAAATGTGTCATTGATATCTCGTGTCATCTGTCATTTGGACCTGACATGTGTGACAAAAAGGTTTCTAGTAGGAAATATTACTGACAAAGAAAAGGTTTGTGACGCGAACGGAATTTAGATTTAGGTAACCTATCTGAAATATCGAAGCTTTGTAATATGATGTTTTCATTTCACAAGAAAATCGTTAAAAATGAAAAGATTATCTTAAAACAATTCTTGTCATACATTTAAGTTTATAACATAGCTTAAAAATTTGGAAACTTCAATTAAAAATAAACCCAAAGAAATTTCTATAACATCATTGCAATGAATGGCGTCAATCTTATATCATATCTTCAAACTCAATGAAATTACCTTCTGGACAGCCGATGCATTGCTCTAATATTTCAGCGTAAACTGGTAAGTTTGGATTGTCGCTGTACGTTCATCTTGTGCACACGAGGGCTAAGCAGTCAGTGACCTCCAATTTAAAGTGGATTCCGAACCACTAACATTCAAGCCACCGAAAAGACATATACAGGGAACTTTCGGTTTCTTCCTCTCTAAGTTTAGAATTCATGAAAGCTATCGACCAGGCCACTACAGGTCTTTTTATACAATTATAAAAACAATAAGGTTTCAAGCTATAAAAACTTTTTTCATTTTACATGGCGACAAGCATCGAAAATGAAACTCTGATGACTTTTCTTGATAGGCGTTGTACCACATGGCTATATATGCATAATATGTATATTTTTAAATTTGTTTATTACTTCGTAAAATTACACTTTTTACAAGAAACGTATACAAATTGAAAGACAAGGGAAAATAACTGCATATTGCTTTGAATTTCGCTGATGAAAAGCCAGTTACAATTTTATTCTGTATGTTTCGGCATTTTTGCATAATTGGAATGGATTTGAATCGAAAATAATATTTTAATTTACGACATTAAGGTACAACATCTATGATCAATTTACCTGAAGGACTACATTAGAAGAAAAAATTAGAAAATGACTAATGAATGGAAGACTTAATCCTTTAATATACAATTTATTATGTAAATAACTGAGACCTTATAACATGCTTTACAATTTCAATAAGTTTAAAATTTGATTCACATAATTTAATATTTCAAAATTACATCGTAGTTTTCATCAAAGTAAATAAAATAAAATAAAAAATGTTCTTAGTAAAAAGATTAATTCCGTTAGAAACATTGAGCTTTAGAGACTCCATATAAGGTCGATCAAATAATAAAAACAATCAATAAAAGTATTAAATAATTGTGGAAAGAAGCTCTCTGACATGGCTAAACAATTCCTACTTTGACATAAATTAAAAGAAAGAATAGCGTACAATAACGTAGTTTTGTTTAAAACATGCTGACGCAGAGTTAAACAAAAAGCAGTGCATTTTCGTTGAATAAGCATATTTCAGAGGTTTCTTCTACATTTGCGGAAATGTTTGATTATATTTCTGCGTAAATTTTGGTTTTATTAATGCCTTCCAGTTGCTTACTCGGCATCAATATTTATCAGTTTCTTTTGAGAGTTTCTTTCATGAAAATGATTTTAAGTCTCCAAGCTCCTAATGAAGTATCTGAAATGTAAAAATTCTTTTTCGTTGCATTTACATAATTTTAAGAAAGGAGTATTATTTTCCAGTTTCCCACAAAGACATACAGTTTGCCTTTAGAAACGGATTCACTTTGTATGTATCCTAATGTAAATATTAAAATTTCCATTGAATAGCACCAGCAGTCAACAACAAAAGAATTCAAATCTCTCATAATCAGAGCCTCTTCCTTACGCCAATAAGGTGCCATGAATAAACAATCGCAATTTATTTACATTGTCCCAGATGAGTAAGAATTGAATAGGGAAAGGTTTATTCATTTTATTTCCGATTTAAATGTAAAACAAATAACAATAAAGTATGTCATCTTCGTTAATGAATATTATTTTATTTATTTAATTGGGCCTTGTAAATAATAAAAGAATTGCTTATAGGTAAATTTTTCTAATGACTTGCTTAACATTTAAAAAACGGAATTTTGAAATAATTTTTTTAGTTTGTTTATTTTCGTATTTCTTTTAAGGTTGTTTTACTGAAAGGTTTATTCATCAATAAACCTTAAGTTAAGGTTATTCATTAATAAACTTTAACATGTAATAAAATGATATACTTCTTCAATAAATAGAAACTTAAATTTTCGAAGTTTCGTGTTTCTTCTTTGTGTTACGCACTATAATTTTATTATTGAGTAAGATAGAAAAAAAAATAATTCATTTAGCCCTTTTTAATAACTGCTTTTCAAGAAAATGAGACAATATATGAAAGTGGTTTTGCTTTAATTTTTTTTCTAATCTGTATAATATAAGAAATATGGGAGTATAGATTGACATATTTTTTTTCCAATGCAGCTGCCAGACAGACATGGACGTCTTGGATGCCTTAAGGCAAAAGTTGCACTGACGTTACTCACTTTGCATTACCCAGGGGGCGCGTGTAACTTAAAGAGAAGCCACAGACGCAGAGTAACAATGCCCCCGCAACGCTCTACGATCATATTAGACCGGGACCTACGGTTTAAAGTGGAGTCCGAACACCACTACACACATCCATGGTGACTCGAACCCGAAACCTATGGTACTGAGCGCCAGAGCGCTAGCCACTCAGCCATTCAGACCCTAGATTGACATATAGGGTGTTGTATAAATTTTATTATTTTGTTACATAGCAAATATATATATAGATAACTTTTGTTAATAATAATTTTTAGTTAATCATTACGCTAAACTCTGAATATTGTACGAAATTCTTTTTCTTAACTTAAACAACTTTTATGCATTTTTTTAAATGTAACTTTTGCAGAAATATTTTCTAATAAAAATAAATTTATGTAGAAAATGGAATATCTAACTGATGATATGATGAACACAGAAAAAAGTTTCGAATTTCTACAAATTGCTCAAATCACACCAATCTCGTTTTTCTCATACATTAGCTGGTTAACAACATATTTAACCCATTTTGCAGTGAATATTAACATCAATTATGCTGCTAAAATGATTATTCCTCTACCCAACCCTGACCTAGCGGAAATATGTATATCTACAAAACAGTGGTCAGAGGCTTTAAACCAGTAATGCCATTGGCGTCCATTGCAGAACTCTCTTCATAAAAGAAGTGACTCGATGGAGATTGTGACAACCTTCATACGCGTCTCACATCAACAGTCAGGTTGTTCGTTGTTTCCGGGCATTCTCCCATACGACACGCATATACGTGGTAAATACCCATAAGATTTCTGGTGAAATCCTGAAAGATCTCCTATCAGTGAACTACATAATAAATGGAACGCAAAGCCCACCGATGTTACATAATAATTATAATAATAACAACATAGGTGGCTTTGGTTGGTGATAAAAATTCTTTCGCATATATGTCACTGTAGTGTAGGCATTATTTGCATTAAATTTTCAGCTTCACCCAGGATTACTTATTTCTTTAATTTCTATAACAGTAAAAATAAAATGTATAAAAATGAACAGTAATAAACATCGATGCTGATGATGCCCAAACATCGATGTGTTAGCAAAATAGCGTGACAATCTATTTTACAAAGTATTGAATGCGTTTAAAACTATTCATAGGTAAATATATTTTTAAAAATGTATTGAATACAATTTTTTTTATGATCATTTCGATAATTTTTCTTTTTTATCAAAAATAACTTGCAAATGTTTTGGGTAAACAAATTATATGGCAGTAACATTTCACAGGTAGACATATGTAAAGGGAGGGAGAAGAAAAAAGTAATTCGATACTTCTATTTTTTTTATTTTTTTCATCTCGTAAATTCCCCAAAATTATAATCATGATATTAGTATTTTCTTGGTCCTCTGAGTAATTTGTGGAATGTTAAAATTTGAAGAAAAAAACATTTTCCCTTCGTTTTTAAGATACTGCGCTAAATTACATATCCGTGTATTATTTCTCAAAGTCATTTAACATGATGACATACGGAAAACAATTTGTTACAGGAAAAGCTGTTAAAATTTCTCTCGCATGTATCCAAGTAGAATAAAGCTCAGATTCTTTCAAAACAGTGCTATTTTGGAAATTAATATTTTTTAATTCAAAGATTGTCCATTTGTTAGAATCTACTTATTATTTGGAAGTAGCAATTTTATTCTGAAGATGTAACTGAAAAAAATGAATCTATCCGAATTCTGACATAAAAAATGTATGCTAAAATATTAAAGATTGAATTTAAAAATTCAATTTCGTTTAACCAAAGTAGATTAAAACTTTACACATCTAATTAAAAAAGAAATAATTACAGTGTAGAAAATTGAAATATTGAAATACAAAAACTCTGATAATCAATTCTATAAATTATTCATTAGCATAATGATTATATAGAGAGCGCAGGCCATTAATATTAATAGCGAGCAAAATAAATCGTATTTATGCAACTTCTCAACTAATTCTGCTTCGGGGTTTTCCTTGAAATTCAATCATTCATAACCTTAAAATAGTCGGAACCATTACTCGCCCCCTAAAACGAGATCGCGCTAAAGGCGTCTAATTGGGGTCATCAAACTTTAACATCGGTAGAATAAAAGTTTCCGAACAGAGCGTGCAATTTCCGCGCATGTTCGGCAACTCTTGACAAGATGTCAGTTGTGCAGCGTTTAGGGCCCCAACCTGCATAATTCATATTTCCTACCGCCAACTCGCTGTCGCCGTCCTAAGACGCTCGGAGCATTAGTTCGTAATTAAAGACTTGCAGTTATTTGTGAATTTGAAACTAGTTGTTACGTTTACGAATGTCTTCTCCTCAAAATCTGCAAAGCCATGTTTACGATTGTGCTACGTGAAGCGGTGGGTATTCACTTAAAAGTTTTGTTCGATAACGATTACAAATGTCTTCTCCTCAAAATCTGCAATCTAAA
Source organism: Caerostris darwini (assembly GCA_021605075.1). NCBI lineage: Eukaryota > Metazoa > Arthropoda > Arachnida > Araneae > Araneidae > Caerostris > Caerostris darwini. The sequence goes on along the minus strand of BPLQ01007627.1, from coordinate 32,168 downwards.
TTTCCAAATTCAATGTTTTATACTTGAACATTTATCTTTTTTATGTGAAATCTTCGATTATACTATTTTTCAGCATTATCTTCAGAATAAATTTTTATTTAACTTTGATTTAAAAAAGAATAATTTCCAAAATAATACAGTTTTGAGGAATAATCATTTTAGTAACATAATTGAGAATAATATTCGCTGCAAAATGGGATAAAATATGTAGTTAACCATCTAATATATAAACAAAAAAAGATTGGTATGATTTGTGCAATTTGTAGAAATTCAAAACTTTTTTCTTTATTATCTTTTATTTTACACAATTAACATATATCGCTCTTTTCGAAATCATCGGATAGAATTTCCATTTTCTTCAAAAATTTATTTCTATTCAAAAATATTTTTAAATAGATACATTTAAAAAAATACACGAAATTTATTTAAGTTATTAAAAGTAATTTCATGCAATATTCAAAGCTTAACGTAATTATTAACAAAAGTTATCCATCTATATATATATACACATTTGTGATGTAACAAAGCAATAAAATTTATACAACTGCCTATATGTCATTCAATATTTCTATATTTGCTTATATTTTACAGATTAGAAAATAATTTAAAGCAAAACCTCTTTGAGGTGTCTCATTTTTAAGAAAAGCATTTACTAAAAAAGGTCAATTGCTTTATATTTTTTTTATCTTACTCAATAATAAAGTTGTCATATGTAACATAGAAAAGAAAACCGTTTACATATATTGAAGAATAATATTATTTAGTTACATCTTAATGTTTATTAATAAACATTATTCGGAAAACAATCATAAAATCAAATATAAAAAATATAAAAACTAAAATACAATTATTATTATTATTATTTTTTTTTTGTAAATGTTAAACAAATCTTTAGAAATATTTTCCTATAAGGAATTCTTTTATTCTTTACACGACTCATATAAATAAATAAAATAATACTCATTCTCGACAATGAAAAATTTTATTGCTTTTTGTTTTAAATTTAAATCGGAAATAAAATGAATAAACCTTTCCCTTTTCAATTCTTACTCATCTGGGACAATGTAAATAAATTGCGATTGTTTATTCATGGCACCTTATTGGCATAAAGAAGAGACTCTGATTATGAGAGATTTGAATACTTATTTTGTTGGCTGCTTTTGATATTCAATACATACAAAGGATACATACAAAGTGAATCCGTTTCCAAAAGCAAACTGTATGTCTTCGTGCAAAACTAGAAAAAAATACTCCTTCCTTAAAATTATGTAAATGCTACGAAAAAGATTTTATACATTTGAGATACTTCATTAGGATCGTGGAGACTTAAAATCATTTTCATAAAAGAAACTCTCAAAAGAAGCTGATAAATATTGATGCCGAGTAAGCAACTGGAAGGCATTAATGAAACCAAAATTTACGCAGAAATGTAATCAAACATTTCCGCAAATGTAGAAGAAACCTCTGAAATATGCTTATTCAACGAAAATACACTGCTTTTTGTGTAGTTCTGCGTCAGCATGTTTTAAACAAGACTACATTATTGTATGCCATTCTTTCTTTTAATTTATATCAAAGTAAGAATTGTTTGGCCGTAGCATAGAGCTACTTTCCACAATTATTTAATACTTTTATTGATTATTTTTATTATTTGATCGACGTTATATGAAACCTTTAATAAAGCTTTATGTTTTAAATAGAGTCAAACTTTTTATTAAGATATATTTTTTATTTTGTTTCGTTAATTTAATTTATTTTGTTCAAAACCATGATTTAACTTTGAAATATTAAATTATGTGAACCAAGTTTTAAACTTATTGAAATTATAAAGTATGTTATAAGGTCTCAGTTATTTACATAGTAAATTACATAAAGTCTTCCAGACATTAGTTATTTTCTAACTTTTTATTCTAGTGTAGTCGTAAATCACCTTATATTAATAACTAACATATGTGCTATATAACTAACTTTTTATTCTAGTGTAAGTAAATCACCTTATATTATTACTTAACATATGTGCTTAGATGTTGTGCCTTAATGTCGTAAATTAAAATACAATTTTTAATTCTAGCCCTTTCCTATAATGCAACAGATGCCGAAATATACAGAATAAATTTGTAACTGGCTTTCCATGAGTGAATTTCAATGCAATCTATAGTTATTTTCCATTACCGTCGTACGTTTTCTGTATAAAGGGCAATTTTACGAAGTCATAAACAAATGAGTATACATATTTTAGAGACATAGACAAATGGTTCTGTGCTTATCAAGAAACAACATCGGTATTTCATTCCCGATGCTTGTCTGCATGTAAAATGAATAAACTTGTAAAACACACTAAGGTATTTAAAAAAAAAACAATAACTGACAATAACTATATGTTTGGTTTGACTTGGGGCTCTACGATCATTTTGTGCACACTTTAGGCTAATTAGACCGGGACCTATAGTTTAACATGGATTCCGAACCATTAATAAATATAAATGCCACAATCAGTATTCGAATCTGAAGCCTGTGGTAGCAAAAGCCAGACCGTTAACCCATTGGCCATCAGGCCGATGACAATGTCTATAGGCACCGATTCAAACTACATTACGCTATTGCTGTGAGAATTTTATTATAATTTAATTCTATGTAATGCTCAGTATTTTACTTTCTATGTAATGCTCAGTAATCTTGAAATCTTTAATCAAGTATCTTGCAGATGCATAAAATATACTCTAATTGACTTGCCTGAAAACTAGTCAATTGACAGAACAGAGTAACAGAATAGTTCTCTGTGGACCAATATAAGAATGTGAAGATTTTGAAGGGATACAAAGGTTATACTGAGCGATGCGATACTCTAAACGGTTTGCAAGAATGACCTCTAGCTTTGATTGATTTAAAATTTTAAATGAGTCTCCGTTGTTAAATTTGTGCTACGTTAAACCAAATTTTTAATAAATCTAATTGCCTTCTAAGTAGATATTTTAATATTTTCTTTGAGATCTAGATCCTGATGAACAAGATAGCCTGACAAATGGTCTTAATAGATTAGTTTCGAAGTTTCTATTAACTCTTTATGTTGAACTTTATAGCTTCAAATATTATTGTTTTTATAATTGTATAAAAAGATTTGGAGTTGCCCTGGCGCATAGCTTGCAAGAATACCAAACAGAGAGATTTGGTAAAAAAAAAGTAAAGCCAAACCGAAAGCTCCTTGTATATGCCTAAAGATTAGCCCAATACATCAGCTGCCCAGAAGGTCATTCCATTGAGTTCGAAGGAGCGATATAAGGAGTGACGCCCCTCAAATTAATTTTTCATTCCAAATTGTGATGGTTCACGGTTGATTCGGACTATTAAGATCCATTATCCCCTCTGAAAACTCTTAACTTATTATATATTTGGCATTTTAATACTAATGACTTCATTTCAAACTCTACGTCATGCGAAAATTACATTGTTTAGCAACTAATGCGTTGCAATTTTGTTAGATATTTCTTAGGGATTTTTTAAATAGATATTTCCAAATTTTTAAGCTATGTTATATAACTCGAATGTATCAAAATATCTGTTTTAAGTTAATCTTTTTATTTTTAGCGATCAATTTTATTTTCTTGTGAAATGAAAACATCATATTACGAAGCTTTGATATTTCAGATGGGTTACCAAAATCAAAATTCCGTCCGCGTCACAAACCTTTTCTTTGGCAGTAATATTTCCTACTAAACCTTTTTTGTCACTCATGTCGGGTCCAAATGACAGATGACACGAGATATCATTGACACATTTTTCTCACTTCAAAACTATTTCATGGTTTCCTCTTTTGAAAATACTCAAAGGATGATATTTTCGAGAGTTGAGTAACACATGATGTGATTGATTTCAGAACTGAAAATGATAAAACCAGCTTTCTAATGGAAGAAGTTGGGTTAGGTTTTAGTTTCATAAATTATCAAACTGTACAATTTAATCGCATGAATTTATGTTATATTAAAAAAGAAAAAAAAATTAGAAAAAGTTATAAATTTTTACTAAACAAAATTTCATTTGTAATTTTCTTGGATTAATATATTGTATTAGAAAAAATTGTTTAAACTTTCACATAAAAATTTCAAAACTGTAAAGCATGTTTAACTAATATAATTACATTTTTTTTAATAAAAAATAAATCCAGCATGAAACTTATTCCCCACTTTATTATGTGTATTTTCCTTAAAATATAGTAGATTTTACCTTGTATAACAAATAAGCACAATAATAACTAAATTAATATATTGCTGCTTTTTTTTTTTCTTATTGATACAATTTTGTCCTATTAATCCTTAAAGAATGTTTCTGGCAGATGTAGCTTGGCAATCGTATACCGATTCTGAATCAGATAACAGTTTCGCCAATTTATAAACATTTCGTATTATACCAGTGATATAAAAAAAACCTATTAATGTTAAAAATGAAGTAATGGTAAGAATATAATTTTTATTAATTAATTATCTGAAAAACTTATATATATTAATATTTTAATATGCATAGAAGTTAATTTAAAGAAAAAGTGTCGCAGAATTTTTATTCGTTATGTTTAAAAAAATTAGAAATTTATTTTAATGTAATATACACAGGATGTTTCGTTAAAGCTAAGGCCAACCGGGTGGGAACATTGTAAAAATTAATTGAAAAGAAAATTGCCATAGATAGGTACCGTATACCATACTTCTTTTTCATTGGCGCAATAGCCCCATAGGAGACCAGGGCCGTACGGGCAGATTTCGAGACAGAAGTTTTCTTTTCAAGGCGTAGGATTGCCAGCCTTACGCCCAACGCTCTACAGTCACACTGGAGAGGGATCCGAGGTTTAAAGGGGATTCTGAACTACTACTCGAACGCAAAACCTACGGCACCGAGTGCCAGAGCGCTAGTCACTCGGCCATCAGGCTTCTCGCATACCGCATGCATACCGTTGGTAAAATGCTGGTTTTGAGCATAAAATACAAGTAATTCAATAATAAGTACTAAAAACATTCACTTGGAAACTATATTTACAGCCCAGCCTGTCGTTCAAAGTGCATTGAAGGAAGGCGGAGATAAAAAATTATTAAAAGTTATGGTTAAAATTGGTGCCTTGAAAGTTTTGTATAACTTGCAGTGAAGAAGAAAAGTTCAAGCGTCCGCTTGGGGAGGTTGTTTATGCATGCCACTGCATTGGCGATGTGTTTGCATGAGAACCTCTGGAATGAGAACTTTAGTATCTCATTTAAGGTGTTCTCTATAGGAAAAATTAAAATCTGGTTAGCATAAAGGTCAAGCAAGGATTCCGTATTGCCCAATTAACTCCCCTTAATGTGCTCAATGTTCTTATGATGGTGTTGATAAAATGCGTTGGGTAACCATAATAAATGGACGTTGTTAAGTCGAATAATATTTTTAATAATAACTTATCGCCGAGGCTGTATTATACACTATTGGTTTGGTAAATATTAACCTTTAAAAATAACCTTTAATAAAGTCTTTATACATATTATTGAATCGCTTATCGTTCCCTCTCTAAAGTATACCTTGCACGTTTTTAAATTTTAATATATCAAATAGGTAGGTAATTGCTTGTTCTATCCTCTCGATACCTACTTTAAGCTTCATGAATCTGCCGCTGCTGACTTTACAACCACAATAAATCCGCCAAAACACGAGGTACATTTTAAAAAAATAACTACCTATCCTTAATCTAAGACATATCCTTAAATGTGCAATAAATTATTTCATATTTTATGAAGTGAATTTAATTCTGATGTTCCGTAAATTGCCTATTTAATTATATGCAGTAATAGCAAAAATTAGTATTTTTTTACACACCTTTTAAGAATCCAATGATAAATTCCATTTAAAAATACTTTAAATAGAAACCAATTGACTCGAATTCCTTTGTTGTTCAAAACGAAAAATTATTTGTACAAACAAAAATGTTTCTGTACACTATTTATTAACACCTATAAGACATATATATTTTGACAATATAATTTACTATTTGAAGAATTCTTTGCAAAAGTAGTAAAATAAATTTTCATGCTTATTCAATTTTATTATTATTCCAACGAATAGCAATTTTATCCTTTTTTTTCTTCCCTCAAATTTTTTATGTCGGAAAAATAAAAGGGAAAAAAATCCTTTTCATCCATATTTCCCCCCCTTATTTGCATAAGGTAGTTTCTCGAATGCAATATTGCGTTTGAGTGCCAAGTATATATATTTCCTCATTCTAAAGCTCACACATCTCGAAAAGAACTCTTTCAGATGCAGAGATAAAGAGATTTTCAATTTAAAGTGACTAAAATGCATTTTACATTATCAATTCCATTAGGAAACCTGTTTGGAATACTTTGAAAGAAAACTTTCTGTGTAACTTTCTCTCACTCACATTAATAGGGTATGCGATTTTAAACTAAACACAAAATAGCATTAGAAGTTTTAGCACTCGATTCCAACTGAAGATTAAAAAACTAAGAAGAATGATTTTTAGAATCATGGAAATTAAAAATAAGAGTGAGTCGGTCTCCCTATCCTTCTCCTTATAATTAGAAAAACGTTTATAAAGGTAAAGGTCAAACGTAAAATCTTTTCCTTTTTGGATCTGTGATTCATTCAGTTTCTGATTTTCTACCGAAGACAAAGTACTCTTTTCTAGGAAGAAAATTAATTTATGGAAATGAATTGTGTCTTTTATGCAAAAAACACTGAAATGAAAAAATTGAAATGATTTTTTTGATCTGAATTTGATAGGAAAAGAGATTACTTTTTAAAACAATGAGTTTGATACTTGAGTGAATTCTCAACTTTTTTTTTTTTTTTTTTACTCAAGTGCCGTTTTTTCTGAATACTGTTTTTTTTCTTCATATATTATTCTAAATTTAGTTTCAAAAAGTTTATCAGCTTTGTAAATAGAGAAATATTTTTTTTAAGTTTTTTTATTTTCGAACTGTTAAGTTTATTTTGAAGGTTTTATTTGAACTCAGACTAATCAAAGAATCCCGGTAAGAAAATTATAAGAATTTCAGTTGTGAAAGTTGTGATGTTATTTGAGACTGAAAAAATAAAAGTTAGTGTTAATTAGTAACTAAAAAGTAAATATAAAAAGTTATTAATAGTTAAAAGTTAGTAAAAGTCTTTTAATTAATAAACCCTAAAAATTAAAGCATAATTTTATTTTTATAATCAAATGAATTATAACAACCCTTTAAAATTATTCTTTGAAAATTCATGTAAAGGAACAGGGTTTAAAAAAAAACAAATCATCCGGACTAATATTTCTATAGATCGCAATTATCTAATGAAGTATGATTCCAAATACATAAATGCCACACAAATGATAGCCAAATTTTATGTCAAAATGGAGACTATAAATATATACGCAGAAAACTTTTTCGATGAAAATTTTGCAATCTCTTATACACCCCTACCAGGTTTGGCAATAGAAATATAATTTACAAATCCTCCAAAGATACATGACGTTGATGTGAAATATTACTTTAATGGTGTCCAATATTTTAAAACAACATTAATGCACCGAATTCTACAAATACTTCGTTATTCTACTGCTTGTAGTTAACAAAATGCAATTTTAAACTTCAAAATAAATTACTTGATTATACATTTAATATGTAGCTATGATATGTAATTATTTTTATTGTTAAATTTGGAAAACAGAATCATTTCAAATATATTTTAAATTTTAATAGAATTGGGAGGATTCCTTTAATATATTAAAATAATTATTTGAATATATAAAAGACATATATTCAAAATACATCGGTATATCAAACAATTTGAAATAAAATATTGTGTAAGGATTGAATTTATCTTATTTAAAAGTATTTTTGATTACAGCGAAAAACGCTTCATTGTTGCAGTATAAAGTTTAGTCAGATTCAAGTCTTCGAATTATATACTGCAAAAAAAATTAGATGATATTGTGATTTTAGGAATAAACTACAGATGAGGAAATGATTTGTTGACTAATATAGGATGTACTGGTGTTATAATATATGAGAAAAGAAGAAAAAGCAATCAACAATAAGTTTTATTGACTATATTATTTATTAAAAAAATGCACAATTTGAGCATATTAAACAAAACAAAATAAACTAAAAATGTGATTTCTTTTATGCTTTCATCTGATCTAAAGCAATGTCACACACCTACGAGCTATGGAATCAATCAAATAATCAGGGACTGGGGTCTCTCTCTAATATAACAGAGAGCTATTTACCTGCTGAACTGTTTCTGGGTTTGACAAGAGCTTAGCAACTCTTCTCCCTCGAATGTCCCAAACGTCTTCTATTGGGCTCTTTTCTGGAGAATATGCTGTCCAATCCATTTGAAGGTTTCCTTTGCTGAATGGGAAATTGTCCACTAGTTGAGCATGATGTGTCATAGCGTTATCATCCTTCAGAAATAATTCATCTCCTATTGATACAGCGACTACAATATGTCTGATCATCTCATAACTATATTGTTGAACCATTAGTGCTTCATTTCTGATAATGTGCAGGTCGGTGCGGCCAATGATAGAAATACCGGCCTAGACCTACGACTAACAAAGCGGACACTTTTACACACACACATGCAGGGTTATTCTTGTACTAGGTTCTTTGCAGACGAGAACTTGTCCATGTCAGGTTGTGCACAAAAGCGGGATTCGTCCGTGAATACAATGTTAATCTAATCATCTCATCCTCCTTTTGCGGCCAGCTGTGCCACGAAACACAAACCTTACATCTGTGAGCATACAAACCCACATAGTGGATTCTGTTTCAAATGGTTTAAATCGTAACTCTGGAATGTGTTGCCCTCTGAAGGTGCTGTTTCAAGAAAGCTACGTTCATACGTGCTGTTTCTTCTAGCTTTTAGTTAAATACCCATTCTCACTTTTTGTTGTAGCACTCTTTTGACCTTCTCCCAATCTACGACGAGCATTCCCAGTTTAAAAAAATTCGATTCCATATTCTGGAAATGACACTTTGCAAAACTCTTAACGCTTCATCCACAACAGTTTGTGTCTTATCCACCTCTAAACGATAGATGGCTCTCCAAACTACCGATTCAGTTAAGTCATTTTGCTGAGACATCATAGCCGCTTTTAACACATGTCCATTGTTTTTAGTCTAATCCTACAGAAGGAATTCTGCATGTTGTTTTCCAATTCTTATATAAAAAATATAGTTTTCCATGCCACAGACAAAATTTGTATTTTCTAAACTTTGTAGACACTATAATTTTTATTTTCAACCTCTTCTATTTCATTTTTGCTAAAAGATGTGTTGATTATATGATTATTTAATACCAAAGACAAAATATCCCCTAATTGTTTTGAGCAGTGTAGATACATTCATTTGAAAAAAAAACAAATATAAGAATGAAATATTTATCAAATCATTTCACCATCGAAATAAAATCAAATTGTTTAATATAAATTCGAATCTTTTCAATTCCAGCTTCAATTTAAAGAATTAAAATGAAATTCCTGCAAGAATAAATATAATATTTCATATCCCTCGGTAAACATATTAATCATTTTCTTTTATTAATTGAAACGTTCAAGACTGTATCTATGTGCCGTAAATGATACAAATCTTAATTAAAACTCTCTTTAAATTTCTGTAGAGCATTAATTAAATATCTTCCACATGAAAAAAACTGCAGCACTTTGATTGCTGGAAACTAATTTAAAGATTTCCTTTTCTCAAATCCTCTCCAACAAAATCTCTCAATAAATAAGAAGGTATAAAATTAATGGTTATTTAATTTTTAGCATTTTTAGAAACTCTTAATATAAGAGTAGGAAGATTTAATTAATAATGCTACTGAATACTATAGGTTTTATCCTTGCCACATAGGAAATATTTTACATTTATTTATTTATTACTTCTAAAGAATGTTACTTGTAGTTAAATATAAAATGTTAATAATGAAGTTTATAATAAAAAAAAATATTTGTTTAGATATTTCATAATAAATATAAGATAATTAATAAATATTTATTCTCTAAAATATTGTTCTCCATAATGTTAATATTGAAACGAAGTTTTCTCGAATTTACATATATGTTTTGTGAATTTTTTGCTATTGTTTTTATCATTGTTATTTTTATGCATCAACAAGATATATTGTCTTATGCAACTAGACACTCTCTAGTTATGTGGAGTTAGCAAATACTATTAGGATGTAAAACGTGAACAAAAATATGTGTTAATATTTAAGTGAAATAATGGTCATATCTTTAAAATCGCCTCAGAATGTACGGCTTACACGCAAAAAGCATCTATATCATATTCACATATAATGCATCGGAATTTTTAAAGAAAATAAATGGGTTTCAAACTTTATTTAACATTGTTACCAATGTCTTTTGCACTTGTATAGCTTCAAATAACCAGATAAAGAATGCAATTATTTTCTAGATGGCGCTATTGCGAGTTTTTAAATTGCTTGTGAATAATTTTCTACATCAATATCTTCTACTTGTAGTTTTTTCGTCTTCGTTTGATTTATATTTAGTAAAATAGCCAATCATGGCTGTGATGACTTTTGTTATATTTGTGGCAAGTTGTTTTCAAGACACATTTAATGAACTAGAAGGATAATTTATAAGAATGGAGCAGATTACCTATTTAATTATAAAGTTTGATATGACTTGGATATATTAGATATGCAACTAGGCCAACAATGTAAGTACAAAAATTTTCTTATTACCTATGTGAATGAGACAGTAGATAGACAATCATGGCATCAGCAGAGGACAGTAAAATTGTGGCCAGAACCCAGAAATTTCGACCTCAGGATCAAATGTTAAGTATGTGAGTTTGTTGTATAAAAATACTTTTACCACCGTTGCACATAAAATAGTCCATCATGAAGCTATTTTTGTAAACAATCTGAAAAATTAGACATTGTTTTCAGCAGCTTTGTAAATATTCTCTCATTTAGCGAATTGTTTAGTTTGCCCCTCTTACTTTTTGCACACTTTAGGCTAATTAGACCGGTCTCCCTCAGTTTATGGATTCCGAATGGCTGTGGATTCCGAACCACTAACATGCGTCCATCCCACCGTCAGGAATCGAAACTGATGAACATTTATTTAAGAGCACTCAAAAACACATTAAAAAAACCCATCTAAAACATTTTTTTATTATAGGCCTGTGTAAGGTTTTAAAAGGTTTAAATCTTATTTAAACTTTTGTTAATTTAGTTTCTAACGGATTGATTGATTTTAAATCTCTCTTTAAGTTATTAAAAACAACTTTAGATATAATAAATGCATCTAAATTGAAACAATATATTTAATAAAACTTCTTCAATGTTTCTAAGATATCATCGTTAACAAACAAAACTTTTAAATTAATACCCACGGCTTCACCTAACACAACCGTAAACATACCTTTACAGATGTAGAGGAGAAGGCATTCGTAAACGTAACAACTAGTTTCAAATTCACAAATAACTGCAAGTCTTTAATTACGAACTAATGCTCCGAGCGTCTTAGGACGGCGACAGCGAGTTGGCGGTAGGAAGTATGAATTATGCAGGTTGGGGCCGAAAACGCTTAACAACTGACATCTTGTCAAGAGTTGCCGAACACTGCACGGAAACTGCACGCTCTGTTCGGAAACTTTTATTACTGCCCATGTTAAAGTTTGATGACCCCAATTAGATGCCTTTAGCTCAAGCTTGTTTTAGAGGGCGAATAATGGTTTCGACTATTTTAAGGTCATGAATGATTGAATTTCAAGGAAGCGGAATTAGTTGAGAAGTTGCGTAAACATGATTTATTTTGCTCGCTATTAATATTAATGGTTTGCGCTGTATATGTATTCATTATGTAAATGAATACGTTTTAAAATAGATTATCAGAATTTATGCATTCCAATATTTCAATTTTCTACACTAAGCTATTACGATTATTTCTTTTTTTAAATAGATGTGTACATTTTTATTTTATTTTGGTTAAATGAAGCTGAATTCAATATTCATGAAAATATCGAGGTTTAAAACTTTCTTAATTTTTTTTCGTAAACCTGTGTAATGTTTTAAAGGACTCTTATTTAAATCTTTATTCACTATTTAACAGATTGATTGCATTCTAAATCTCTATTTAAGTTATTAAAAACCACTTTATTTATAAGAAATGCATCTAAATTGAAACAATATATTAATAAAACAAAACTTCTTCAATTTTTCTAAGACAATGTCGTTAATGACCAAAACTTTTAAAGAAATAGCTACCGCTTCACGTAACACAGCATTAAACATGCCTTTGCAGATTTTGAGGAGAAGACATTCGTAAACGTAACAACTAGTTTCAAATTCACAAATAACTGCAAGTCTTTAATTACAAACTAATGCTCGGAGCGTCTTAGGACGGCGACAGCGAGTTGGCGGTAGGAAATATGAATTATGCAGGTTGGAGCCGAAAACGCTGCACAACTGACATCTTGTCAAGAGTTGCCCAACACTGCGCGGAAATTGCACACTCTGTTCGGAAACTTTTATTGCTGCCGATGTTAAAGTTTGATGACCCCAATTAGATGCCTTTAGTTCAGGCTTGTTTTAGAGGGCGAGTAATGGTTCCGACTATTTTAAGGTTATGAATGATTGAATTTCAAGGGAAACCCCGAAGCAGAATGAGTCGAGAAGTTGCGTAAATGTGATTTATTTTGCTCACTATTAATATTAATGGCCTGCGCTGTATATGTATTCATTATGTTAGTGAATAAGTTTTAGAATTTATTATGAGAGTTTATGTATTCCAATATTTCACTTTTCTACGCTGTAAGCTATTACGATTATTTCTTTTTTCAATTATATGTGTACATTTTTATTCTATTTTACAAAAGATTAAATGAAACTGAATTTCTAAACTAAGTTTTTAATACTTAAAAATTCATTTTCTTATATCAGACACGATTTTTCGCAACATCTTTAGAATAAATTTGATACATCAAAATAATAAATTGGTTCTAATTAATGGAAAATCTTTGATTTAAAAAATTATATTGTATAAAATAACACAGTTTGGAAATAATCTGAGCTTTCTTCTAGGGTTTCAGCCCTACTCAACGCTCTACAGTAGACCAAGACCTACGGCTTAAAGTGGATTCCGAACCACTGCAAACATCCATTACACCTCTGGGACTCTAACGCGAAACATGTGGCACAGTGCGCTAGTCACTCTATGGAATAAATATCTGTGGTTAAACAGCTAATGTATGAGAAAAACACGATTTTTATGATTTGAGCAATTTGTAATATGCGATACAATTTAATTTCTCTGTTGTTCTTTATTTTATGCGATTAACATATACCATTCCTTTAGAATTATTTTTGTTCGATTGCGCATTTTCTACATAAATTTCTTTCCATAAAAGAATATTTTTAAATAGTTACCTTTTTTGAAAAAAAATGCATAAAAATTGTTTAAGTTAAGAAAAATAATATTCGGAAAACCATTCAATCACTTACATGGAAACAGAATTAAATATTTTATAAAATTTTGAATAGCACGTTTTTTTTACTTTACTTTTTCCATGATGTAAAAATGAAATAACTCGGTACTTAAAGTTTTACCAGACATAAACTGATTAAAATACTACGAAAAAATATATGACTATGTTTCATTTTAAACTAAAATATTAAAATATCACAGAGTCATCAAAAATACACTCCAGACTTCATTATTACATAGAGTTAACCATTTTGTAATAAAAAAAACAAAATTATTAAAGTAAAAAAAAAGTTAAACTAAATGCACTGTTCCTTAAAAATTTAAATCAAGATATTCTATATATATTAAATAAAACTTTTTATCTTTAAATGCTATGTTGAATAGTTAAAAATAAGTTAAAAGCTTTTCAAATAATACTATAATACCTAGAAAAAGTTGAAGCATTGCTATAACAGCATTAAAAATGCTTCATAACGTTTGATGTTTTAAATAAAAAACTGACTTTTTTTTCGAGAAAAGGAATGATCAAGCTTAAAATAAATTCATGGAAATATCTCTTACATCTGTTTGTACTTTATAAATTCTGAAATCATCTTTTGAAATTAGAAAAATATACTTTTTCAAATAAATATTAAAATTTAAAATGCATTATTTTGTCTCATGCAATATATGCAATAATTAAATAAGTCATTCAAGAATAATAATATTATAAAATTTATATATTTAAAATTTTTTTATCGATATCAGAAGTTAAATTGAAAAAACAATAAATGTTGTGTCATTTAAAAAATGAAAATAAATGGCATAATTATGAATTTAAAACTACATTTCCCATATTTTTGTTTATATTTGTAATATTATAATCATTTGGTAATACGTTTGATGATAAGGAAATACTTTAATCAGAAAGACAGAAAATTTTAAAAGACTAAAAATTTTTCTAGACAGAAAGATTTTTTAGTAGAAAAGTATTTTATTTAGAAACTTTTAACAAAAATTATTTAGAAAATAATGCATTTAATTTATAACTGAATTCTTTATATCCCATTTGATTCTTAAAATTAAGTTTAGTATAAAGTCTCGTAAATGATTTTGCTTTGACATGTAATAAGATGAAATACTTAGACAATTTATAATTAGTTCGATTTTCTTTTAATGTACTATTTAGTCAATCAATGATTTGTTATTATCGAATAATTATTAATGCCATTTCTTTTTTATAAAAAAATATTATGAAACAGAATATGGAATATTTATTCGCTGTGAAATAGTTTATCATGAACATGACTTACAGATAATTTACATTATTTTAAATTTAGAATAAATTCAATGACATATGATAAAGGAATGATAAAAGAATTTTACTCAAAATCATTGAACAGTTTATTAAATGTATGGAATTCTGTAGGATAAACTTGAGATTTAAGAATAATTTTAAATGTTTTCATATCTATTCAAAACAATTTTTTTTAGTATAGCTGAAACCTATTTGTATTTATTTTTCTTGTTTTACAGTTTTGATGGTTTCTTTGAAATGTTATCTTTTCGAATTCTGTTTTCAATTCTGGGAACTAAAACAAACTCAATCGACCATTTAAAGTCGTGTGCTTATATTGCTGTTCTGATAGAATTAAAATCCTTCTATAGAGAAAAATGTTCTGAAGAGGATTTTAAAATTTATTAATTTATAATTTTAATAAATTATATTCACTATTTTTTATAAGAGGAATAAGTATAATATTTATGATGTCATCAATAAATATTAATTTATCTATTTCAGAGGATAACATGCATCCCAATATGATTCCACTTGCACCCTGTTTAAAGACTACATTATATATTTTAAAGAACAGTAAAAATTCCATTTGAAAAATTAATAATCAAAAAGTAAAAAAAAAAAGATATCATAAAAAGTTTCGAAAAATTCTCTACATAATAGATAGCATTTTAGTATTTCAGTCAATAAATACTTAGTGGGATATCCTATAATATCCATAACAGTTTTTAAATGTCTGGACATAGACTTGTATTTTCTTTGTAACCTTAAAATGCACCCTACTGCATGTTAGAATGGGATAAGTAGCGGTATTCCGAACTGATTATCTGCTACTATGATAAAAAAAAAATCAAGTTTTTGCATGCTGTTTGTTGTTTCTTTACAACTACGAGCTGTTTTTAAATAATAAATAGAATAGGCTATAACTAAAAATGCTATAACTCACATACTAATAGTGCAACAGCTGTCAAATGTATACACGTATCTTTTGAAGGTTAGGGCTAACTAAAAATCATATGGATTTAATACTAGTAGCACCATCTGTGTGTTAGCCTATGAACCTTTCAGCCCACCTGTTATTACAGATTGTTAATGCGTACGAACACTTTTGAAAGTCATTTTAAATACCTGGCGAACACCTAGTGTCCATACATTTCAAGATGTACTCATAATCGTAGTTGTCGGAATAAAACATTTTGACAAAATAAGAAACTGACCTCGTATTAAAGCTGCCTACGTAATTAATTAATTACGTGAAACTGGCGTCGTAATTAATTATTTCTCTTGAGAGAAAATGCTATTCGCAATGCAAAAATTAAAAGTAAATGAGAGAAAAATTATAGTTCAAATATAAAATGTTGATTGAAAAATTTGCATTGGTATCTTCAGCGAAGACAGTTAGTGTACAAATTTGAACTAATTGTTGTTTCCCAGTACACAAACTAGGAAGAAAATACTAAAAATTATTAATTAATGAATAGTATAATATCCTAATCAAAATCTACAGATATTTTCAATTTTAATGTAGGTTACGAATTATTCGTAATCTGGGATTGGTAGTAATCTTTCCCATAAGCTTTTTAATAACTGCCTCTTCTTTCATAGTGAGTCATTCTCAAATTTCAGACCAAAAATATCTTAAGACACAAGATTGTATGCAGAGACTAAACTAAACGTTAGGCACTTCGCATTATTGTGAGTCTTTACATTCATCATTAAAATTTAATAAAATATGCATCAGTCTGTTTTTATCTTTTCACTGTTTATAATTCAATTAAGCTTATGCTGCAAAGAAACCTAATCACAAAATATTCGACAGCCAACTATTAAGTTGTATTACGTTCCTAAAGCCTCCGCAAGCATACTTAAATTTTAAGTAATTTCTTTATAATATTATGTGAAACAATATATATACATATATAGATATATAAATATATATCTTCTTCATTAGCACAACACCCCTGTGGTGGGCCAAAGAAGTCTGTCTACTATCTATATACATTTATATCCTTATTATAGATCAACAGATTTAAAAAAGGAACAGCTTTTAATTAGTTAAATTTTGTTTCTATATTTTTAGCTGGTAATATAAATGTTGTTTTATTTAGATATAACTGTCTATTCTATGCTGTATAAGGAAAAAATAAATACAAATTTTAAATTTCTGTACGCATTTGCACAAAAGTGAAGTAATGTATTCAAAATTAATTAAATAACTGTTCACTGTTTACTGCTCATTTAAGAGAAAAAAAATAATTACGCTTATGAACTATCTTATGGAACCAGTAT
Organism: Caerostris darwini; assembly: GCA_021605075.1. Lineage (NCBI taxonomy): Eukaryota > Metazoa > Arthropoda > Arachnida > Araneae > Araneidae > Caerostris > Caerostris darwini. Next base: position 15,129 of record BPLQ01007627.1, on the reverse strand, counting down.
TTTGAAATTCTAAAAGACTAGCAAACAAAACCAAAAATAAAAGTCTTCCTCGTGAAACCCATTCATTCCCTACACAAAGTCTTGGTAATATTCCAACGAAAAGACTCCGGCAAAACTTGACTAACTAATTCGAACAACAAGCGAATGAAAACTCTGTGGAACATTCTTCATTACATTCGCCGGCGACGTAGAAGACTTGGCGAGCCCGGAAACTTTTCCCTTGCAGATTTGCGATTCACCGTGGAAGTCTCATTAAAAAGTTGTTAGATCGCTTCCATGGCCAGAGATTCCGGCAGTCATTGAAAATCCGTCTCTCTCTCTCAAGGCCCTTTTCCAGCGCTCTGATAATTACAACATTCCACCCGTTATTCGAGGTCACGTGACACACAGAGAAGATCTTCGATGCCATTTTAGTTTCCCTAAAAGATTCGCGCGTGCATTTTTAAACCGAGTTGGCATGGCGCGGTTGAAAGACATCGGGGAATTTATATTTCAAACCGAAAAGATTATATTAAAAATGGTAAAAAGAAAGAAAAAAAGGACTCTGATGTTTTATTTTTGGGTATCGCAGACAGTAATTACTTTGAAAGGAACATGAATCCTTTGATTAATTTTCTATTCATGAAGTAATTACCGGTTTGTTCCTTGTTCTGTCTCATGATAAAAGAAAAAAAAAAATTCCGGTTTTATCAATCTTTTTCAACTTACCATTTTTCTTATTATTTAATATCTTAATGTCAATTTTTTACTAATTACTTTTTAAAAGATTCTGAAAAAAAGGGAGTAGGACATCAATAAATCATGAAATTGTTGTAGGTAATCATTTTTTTACATGTCAAATACGTATTTTTCTTTATTTCAATTTTTCTTTAAAAAAACACATGTTAATGATATATATATATTATTTCTTTGATCAAATTTCTAATCATGACCGAAGATTTTCTCTATTTAAAATATTAAGCCTATTTCATATATTAAGCCTTTCAAATATCTATACTTTTAAGCAAAACATAAGGTACAGTTTTCAATTTCTTTAAACAGAAAAATTATCGAATATAATATACTAATTTTGTTTAAAACGGATTTAATTATAGTTTAACAAAAAAGATTTTTATGATATGGAGTGTTATCATAATACATAAATTCAAATAAGGTCAAAGTATTCTTGCAACATATCGAAAATTTTCTCCAGAAAAACATTTGACTAATGTGATTATTTTTCCATGGGAATGTTATGCCATTGAAGAAGAAGAAGATATATATTTATAATTTACAATTACTTCATACAGGCATATCATTTACATAGAAACTGCAGCAATCGCCACCAATAATAACATTATGGTCATTCCTGTATATTACACTTTAATTCTTTTTCTCTATTACCTATAAGTGGCAATAATGTTACTAATTTAATTTTTATTATAATTTAATTAATTTTCTTTTCTACTACCATAATTAACAATAATATTACTAATTTCATGTTAATTATATGTTAATTAATTTTTTTCTATACTACTCATAATTAACATTAATATTACTTATTTCATGTTTATTATATATTGACAAATATATATATATACACTGAAGTGACAAAAGTCATATGATAGCAATATGCAAATTTTCAGATGGCAGTAGCATCGCGTAGAACAGGTATAAATGCTGCTTTCGCAGAGCTTTCATTTCTGTTCAAGTTATTCATGTGAAGAGGTTTTGACGTGATGAGGACCGCACGACGGGAATTAACAGACTTTGAACGCGGAATGTTAGTTGGAGCTAGACGCATGGGTCATGCCATTTCGGAAATCGTTAGGGAATTCAACATTCCCAGATCCACTGTGTCAAGAGTGTGCCGAGAGTATGAAATTTCAGGCATAACATCCCACCATGGACAGCGCAGTGGTCGACCGCCTGCACTTAACGACCGAGACCGGCGACGTCTGCAAAGAGTCTTAAATTCTAACAGACAAGCAACACTGCGTCAAATAACCGCAGAAATCAATGTGGGACGTACAAGGGACATGTCTGTTAGAACTGTGCTTAGAAATTTGGCTTTCTTGGGCTATTCCAGCAGAAGACCGACTCGAGTGCCTCTACTAACAGTACGACATCGCTTGCAGCGACTCTCGTGGGCACGTGAGCATATCGGTTGGTCCCTAGATGAATGGAAAACCGTGGCCTGGTCCGATGAGTCACGATTTCAGTTGGTAAGAGCTGATGGTAGGGATCGAGTGTGGCGCAGACCCCACGAAGCAATGGACCCAAACTGTCAGCAAACTGTTCAAGCTGGTGGTGGCTCCGTAATGGTGTGGGCTGTTTTTTCATGGCATGGACTTGGTCCTCTGGTGCGACTGGACCGAACATTGACTGGAAATGCTTATGTTCAGCTACTTGGAGATCACTTGCAGACATTCATGGACTTCATGTACCCAAACAACGATGGGATTTTTATGGATGACAATGCGCCATGTCACCGGGCCACAACTGTTCGCGATTGGCTTTAAGAACATTCTGGACAATTCCAACGAATGATCTGGCCACCTAGATCGCCTGACATGAATCCCATCGAGCATTTATGGGACATCATCGAGAGGTCTGTTCGTGCCCAAAATCGTGCACCATCAACGCTTTCCCAATTATGAACGTCTATCGAGACAGCATGGCTCAATATTCCTGCAGAAGACTTCCAACGACTTGTTGAGTCCATGCCACGTCGAGTTGCTGCACTTCGCCGGGCGAAAGGAGGGACGACATGATATTAAGAGGTATCCCATGACTTTTGTCACTTCAGTGTATATATATATATATATATACAAAATTCATAAACAAAATTTATCTATTTAATGCTGTATAAATGCAAATTTTAAATTTCTGTGTCAATTGCACCAAACTGCAAAAAATAATATTCAAAATTAATTAAATATCAGTTCACTAGTCAGTCTTCATTTACGAGAAAAAAAATAATCACGCTTATTAACTATATTATCGAACCAGTATTTTGATATTCTAAAAGAGTAACTCACAAAAGCAAAATAAAAGACTTTCCCATTCTTTCCGCACAAAGTCTTGGTAATATCCCAACGAAAAGACTCCCGCAAAACTTGACTAACTAATTCGAACAACAAGCGAATGAAATCTCTGCGGAACATTCTTCATCACATTCGCCGACGACGTAGAAGACTTAGCGAGCCCGGAAACTTTTCCCTTGCAGATCTGCGATTCACCGTGGAAGTCTCATTAAAAAGTCGTTAGATCGCTTCCATGGCCAGAGATTCCGGCAGTCATTGAAAATCCGTCTCTCTCTCTCTCAGGGTCCTTTTCCCGCTTCTCGATAATTACAACTTTCCACCCGTTATTCGAGGTCACGTAACACACGAAGAAGTTACTCGATGGCATTTCAGTTTCCCTAAAAGATTCGTGCGTGTATTTTTAAACCGAGTTGGCATAGAGCTGTAGAAAGACATGGTGGAATTTATATTTCAAACCTAAAAGATAATATTAAAATTCTTAAAAAGAAAAAAAAACCCCTGATGTTTTATTTTAGGATATCGTAGACTTTGGAAGGAACATGATTCTTTTGATTAATTTTCGATTCATGAATCAATTATCGGTTTGTTCCTTGTTTTGTCAGATGACAAAAATGAAATTGTTTTTTCTGTTTAATCAATCTTTTTCGGCTTATCCTTTTTCTTGTTTTTTACTATCTTATCGTTAATTTTTTGCTAATTATTTTTTAAAAGATTCTGTTAAAAAAAGGGAATGGGACAAAATTAAATCAATAAATTGCTCCTGACAATCAATGTTTTTAGATATCGAATACGTATTTTTATTTATTTCCATTTTTGTCTAAAAAAAACAAATGTTAAATGATATATAATATATTTCCTTGATCTAATTATTAAGAAAGCAGAAGAAATTCTCTATTTCAAATATTAAGCGTATTTCAAATATCAAGCCTATTTCGAATTTTTAAAATTTTAAGCAAAACATAAGGTATAATTTTCATTTACTCTAAACACAAAAAATGATCGAATGATCTATTCTTATTTTCTTTAACGTAGATTTAATTATAATTTAAAAAAAAGTGTTTTATGATATGTAGTGTAATCATAATACATAAATGCAAATAAGTATTTTTGCAACATATCGTCAATTTTCTTAAGAAAAATATTTGACTAATATGATTATTTTTCCATTCGAATATTTTGTCATTGAAGAAGAATGCATATATATATATTTATATATGTTCATAATTCACTATTATTTCATGCATGCATATAATTTACATAGGAACTGCAGCAATCACCAGTAAGAATAACATTATGGTCCTTCCTGTAATATATCCTTTCATTTTTTTCTCTACTACCCTTAAGTGACAATGATATTACTAATTTCATGTTTATTATATTTTAATTAAGGTTTTTCTCTACTACCTATAATAAACAATAAGATTATTAATTTCATGTTTATTAAATTTTAAATAATTTCTTTTTTTAATACCCATAATTAACAATAATATTACTAATTCCATGTTTATTATATATTGACAAATATATATATATATATTTACAAAAGGAAAACTTCTGATCAGTTACATTTTGTTTCTGAAATTTTATTTAGAAATACTGCCTATTTTATGCTATATAAATGAAAATTAAAAATTTCTGCATTCAATTACACAAAACTGACGTAATATATTCATAATTAATTAAATATCTGTTCACTATTCACTTTTCATTTACGAGAAAAAAAAGCCTAATTACTCTTATTTACTATCTTTTCAAGCCAGTATTTTGAATTTCTAAAAGAGTAAGTAACAAAACCAAAATAAAAGACTTCCTTGGGGAACCCATTCATTCCCTGCAAAGTCTTGCTAATATCCCAACGAAAAGACTTCGGCAAAACTTGACTAACTAATTCGAAAAACAAGCGAATAAAAAGTCCGTGGAACATTCTTCATCACATTCTCCGGTGACGTAGAAGACTGGGCAAACCCGGAAACTTTTCCCTTGCAGATTTGCGATTCACCGTGGAACTCATTAAAAAGTCGTTAGATCGCTTCCATGGCCAGAGATTCCGGCGGTCATTGAAAATCCGTCTCTCTCTCTCTCTCAAGGCCCTTTTCCCGCTCGCTGATAATTACAACATTCCACCCGGTATTCGAGGTCACGTGACACACCAAGAAGATCTTCGATGCATTTTAGTTTCCCTAAAAGATTCGCGTGTGCATTTTTAAACCGAGTTGTCATGGCGCGGTTGTAAGACATCGGGGAATTTATATTTCAAAACTGAAAAGATTATATTGAAAGTGGTAAAAAGAAAGAAAAAAGGACGCTGATGTTTTATTTTTAGGATATCGCAGACTGTAATTACTTTGGAAGGAACTTGAATCCTTTGATTAATTTTCGATTCATGAAGCAATTACCGGTTAGTTCCTTGTTCTGTCTGATGAGAAAAGAAAAATTAGTTTCCGGTTTTATCATTCTTTTGCGACTTATCATTTTTCTTATTTTTCGATATCTTATCGTCAATTTTTAGTAATTATTTTTTAAAAGATTCTGGAAAAAAGGTGCGTGGCAGAGTAATAAATTGTTAAATTGCAGTAAGTAATCTTTTTTTTTAGATATAGAATACGAATTTTTATTTAATTCACTTTTTTCTTTAAATAAAAACAAATTCTAGTGATATGTATATGATCTATATTCTTGGTAAATAGTAATAAAATTTTCTAATGATGGTTGACGATTTGCTTTTTTTAAAACATTAAGCATATTTCATATATTCAACATATTTTCAGTTTTTAAACATTTAAGCAAACTGTAAAGTATGGTCTGTCGCTCGGTACCGCAGGTTTTGCGTTCGAGTTTTGTCTGTGCCGTGGATGACTGTAATGGTTCGGAATCCACTTTAAACCGTAGGTCCTGGTCTAATAGACCGTAAAACGTTTTGTGTAGAGCTAACAGCCCTAATCCATAAAAAGAAAAATGCCTTTTTTAGAATCTACCAGTGACAGATTTTTTTTTATATAGAATACGTATTTTTATGTATTTCCATTTTTTTTAATGAAAGCAAAATTTTAATGACTATACATATATATATATATATATAATCTATTATCTGTATTCTTGTTAATTATTAATAAAATTTTCTAATGATGGTTGATGATTTGCACTTTTTAAAGCATTAAGCATATATGATATATTAATCCTATTTCATACTTTTAAACATTTAATTAAAATATAAAGTATGGTCTGGCGCTCGGTGCCACAGGTTTCGAGCTCGAGTCCTGGTGGTGCCATGAATGTTTGTATTTTTTCGGAATCCACTTTAAACCGTAGATCTCGGTCTAATTAACCGAAAAGCTTTTTGCGTAGGGCTGACAGCCCTACCCATAAAAAGAATAACATCTTTTTGTTTTAATCTACCAGTAGACAGACTTCTTTGGCCCAACATAGGACTGTTGCGCAATGGAAGAAGAGCCACTGAAGAAATTATATATATATATATATATAATTTACAATTATTTCATACATGCATATCTTATGGATAGGAGCCGCAGTAATCACCAACAAGAGTTTCCTTATGGCCATTTCCTGTAATATACCCTTTATTTTTTTTCTCTTTCACCCATAATTAACAATAAATATTACTAATTTCACACACATATGTATATATATGCATATTTATTACATATCAACAAATAAACGAAAGGACAGCTTTTCATCAGTTAAATTTTGTTTCTAAATTATTAGCTAGTAATAGATATGTAATTTTATTCAGAAATAATTGTCTATTCTACGCTGTATAATGAAAAATAAATGAAAACTTTAAATTTTTGTATGCAGTTGTACAAACCTGGCGTAATATTTTCAAAATTAATTAAAGATCTGTTCACTATTCACAGTTCATTTACAAGAACAAAATAAAAATGCTTATTAACTATCTTATCGAACCAGTATTTTGAAATTCTAAAAGAGTAATACCACAATTAACAATAACATTACTAATTTCATGTTTATTATATATTGTAAAGTATGTATATATACATACATATTTATTATATATCAAGAGATTTAGAAAAGAGACAACTTCTGATCAGTTAAATTTTGTTTCTGAAATTTTACTTAGAAATAACTGTCTATTTTATGCGGTATAAATGAAAATTTTAAATTTCAACTGGAGTAATATTTTCAAAATTAATTAGATATCTCTTCACTCTTCACTATTCACTGTTCGTTTACGAGAAAAAAATCTAATTATGCTTATTAATTATCTTATCTAACTAGTATTTTGAAATTCTAAAAGAGTAAGTAAGTAACAAAAGCAAAATAAAAGACTTCCTCGTGGAACCCATTCATTCCCTACACAAAGTCTTGCTAATATCCCCACGAAAAGACTCCGGCAAAAATCGACTAACTAATTCGAACAACAAGCGAATGAAAAGTCTGCGGAACATTCTTCATTACATTCGCCGGCGACCTAGAAGACTTGTCGAGCCCGGAAACCTTTCCCTTGCAGATTCATCGTGGAAGTCTCATTAAAAAGTCGTTAGATCGCTTCCATGGCCAGAGATTCCGGCAGTCATTGAAGATCCGTCTCTCTCTCAAGGCCCTTTTCCCGCGCTCTGATAATTACAACATTCCACCAGTTATTCGAGGTCACGTGACACACCAAGAAGATCTTCGATGCCATTTTAAGTTTCCCTAAAAGATTAGCGCGTGCATTTTTAAACCGAGTTGGCATGGTGCGGTAAGGAGACATCGGGGAATTTAAATTTCAAACCGAAAAGATTATATTAAAAATAACAAAAAGAAAGAAGAAAAAGGACACTGATTTTTTATTTTAGGGTATCGCAGACTGTAATTACTTTGGAAGGAACATGAATCCTTTGATTAATTTTCGATTCATGAAGCAATTACCGGTTTGTTCCTTGTTCTGTCTGATGACAAAAGAAAAAAAAAAACTTTTTCTGTTTTATCAATCTTTTTCGACTTATAATTTTTCTTATTTTTCAATAACTTATCATCAATTTTTTTCTAATTATTTTTTAAAAGATGCTGAAAAAAAAAAGTGGGAGAGTACTAAATCATTAAATCGATGTAGGTATTCCTTTTTTAGTTTAGATATAGAATACGTATTTTCGTTTATGTTCATTTCTTTTTTAAATAAAAAACCAAATTTTAGTGATATATATATTATCTATATTCTTGATAATTATTAATAAAATTTTCTAATGATGGGTGAACGAATTGCCCTTTTTAAAATATTAAGCATATTTCATATATTTAGCATTTTCATATTTTTAAACATTTAAGTGAAATGTAAAGTATGGTCTGGCGCTCGGTGACACAGGCTTCGCGTTCGAGTCCTGGTGGTGCCATGAATGTTTATAGTGGTTCGGAATCCACTTTATACTTCCAGTTACGGTCTAATGGATGGTAAAGCGTTTTGTGTAGGGTTGACAGGCCTACCCCATAAAAAGAAAAACCCGTTTTTTGGTATCTACCAGTAGACAGACGGCTTTGGCCCAATATAGGACTGTTGCGGAATGGAAGAAGAACCCCAGAAGGAGCATATTATATATATATATATATATATATGTATATATATATAATATACTTCTTCCGTGGTTATAGTAAATAATAAATAGTAAACAGTAACAGTAGATTATATATATATATATATATAATTTAATATTATTTAAAAAATGCATGTCTTATGCTGTTATGCATAGGAGCCGCATTAATCATCAGGAATAGTATCCTTATGGCCATTTCGTGTAATATACCATTTATTTTTTTTCTCTTTCACCCATAATTAACAATAAATATTACGAATTTCATATATATATAAATATAAATATATGCTTATTTATTACATATCAATAGATTTAAAAAAAGGACAGCTTTTGATCAATTAAATTTTGCTTTTAATTTTATGGGCAGGTAATAGATAAGTAATTCTGTTTAGAACTAACTATCTATTCTATATTGTATATTGAAAAATAAATGTAAATTTTAAATGTTTGTATGCAATTGCACAAAACTGAAGTAATGTTTCCAAAATTAATTAAATATCTGTTCGCTATTTGCTGTACATTTATCTAGATAAAAAACTATTCACGTTTATTAACTATCTTATCGAACCATTATTTTGAAATTCTAAATGAGTTCAGTAACAAAAGCAAAATAAAAGACTTCCTCGTGGAAACCATTTATTCTCTCAAAGTCTTCCTAATATCCCGACGAAAAGACTCCGGCAAAAATCGACTAACTAATTCGAACAACAAGCGAATGAAAACTCTGTGGAACACTCTTCATTACATTCGCCGGCGACGTAAAAGACTTGGCGAGCCCGGAAACTTTTCCCCTTGCAGATTTCGATTCACAGTGGAAGTCTCATTAAAAAGTCGTTAGATCGCTTCCACGGTGAGAGATTCCGGCAGTCATTGAAAATCCGTCTCTCTCTCTCCAATGCACTTTTCCCGCGCTTCGGTAATTACAACATTCCACTCGGTATTCGAGGTGACATGACACATCAAGAAGATCTTCGATGTCATTTTAGTTTCGCTGAAAGATTCGTGCGTTCATTTTTAAACCGAGTTGGCATGAAGGTAGAAAGACGTCGGTTGGTAGAAAGACATCGGGGAATTTATGTTTCAAACCGAAAAGATTGTATTAGAAATGGTAAAAAGAAAGAAAAAAAAAGGACACTTAAATTTTGTTTTAGGGTATCACAGACTACAATTACTTTGGAAGGAACATGAATCCTTTGATTAATTTTCGATTCATGAAGCAATTACCGGTTTGTTCCTTTTTCTCTCTGATGACAAAATAAATTTTTTTTTCCGCTTTTATCAATCTTTTTCGACTTATCGTTTCTCTTACTTTTCAAAATCTTATCGTCAATTTTTTACTAATTACTTTTTAAAAGATTCTGAGAAAAAGGGAGTGGGATAGCAATAAATCATTAAATTGCTGTAGGTAATCATTTTTTTTAGATATCGACTACATATTTTTATTTATTGCAATTTTTATTTAAGAAAACAAATGTTAATGATACATATAATATCCATTTCCTTGATCAAATTCCTAATGATGACAGAAGAATTTCTCTATTTAAAATATTAAGCTTATTTCATATATTAAGGTTATTTCAAATTTATCAAATAAATTTAAAAAAAAAATAACAAAACATAATAATAACAAATTAATAACAAAAATAAAATTTTCAAATTTATTTTTTAAGGTTATAATTTTTTTTTTTTCAATATCTTATCGTAATTTTCTTGCTAATTATTTTTTAAAAGATTTTAAAAAAAGGGAGTGGTAGAGTAATAAATCGTTAAATTGCTGTACATAATATATTTTTTTTACATATAGAAGGCGTATTTTTATTTATTTCAAATTTTGTTTAAAAAAACAAATGTTAATTATATATATATTATCTATTTCCTTGATCAAATTCATAATGAAGACAGAAGAATGTCTATTTAAAATATTAAACCTATTTCAAATTTTTAAATTTTTAAGGAAAACATAAGGTATTGTTTTCAATTACTTTAAACCCAAAAAATGATCGCATGATCTATTCTTATTTAGTGTAATATAGTTTTAGCTTCTGTATTCTTATTACAGATTTAATTATAGTTTTGAAAAAAAGAAATAAAAATACTATTAAAAACTTTATCCTTAATTGTATATATATATTATGATTATACTACACATCATAATACACATATACACATACTACACAAATTAAAAATTAGTTTTATGATGTGTAGTGTAGTCACAATACATAAATGCAAACAAGGACAAAGTATTTTTTCAACATATCGGCAATTTTCTATAGCAAAACATTAGACTAATGTGATAATTTTCCCTTGGGAATGTTGCGCCATTGAAGAAGAAGAAGATATATATATATATATATATATATTTATAATTTACTATTATTTCAAACATGCATATCACTTACATAGGAGCTGCAGTAATCGCCAGCAAGAATAACCGTTTGGTCATTCATGTAATATACCCTTTAATTTTTTTCTCTACTACAAGTAACAATAATATTACTAGTTTCTTTTTTATTATATTTTACTTAATTCTTTTCTTTACTAACTATAATTAACAATAATGTTACTAATTTCATGTTTATTATATTTTAATTAATTTTTGTTCTCTACTACCTATAATTAACAAATATATTATTATTTTCGTGTTTATTACATATATATATCTATGTATATATATATATATCAAGAAACTTACAAAAGGGACAACTTCCGATCAGTTAAATTTTGTTTCTAGACTTTTATTTAGAAATAACTGTCTATTTTATGCTGTATAAATGAAAATTTTAAATTTCTGTATTCAATTACACGAAACTCACGTAATATTTTCAAAATTAATTAAATATCTGTTCACTCATTTACGAGAAAAAAACTAATTATGCTTATTAACTATATTATCAAACCAGTATTTTGAAATTCTAAAAGAGTAACCAACAAAAGCAAAATAACAGACTTCCTCGTGGAACCCATTCATTCCCTGCACAAAGTCTTGCTAATAACCCAACGAAGAGACTCCGGCAAAACTTCACTAACTAATTCGAACAACAAGAGAATGAAAACTCTGTGGAACATTCTTCTTTACACTGGCCGGTGACGTAGAAGACTGGGCAAACCCGGAAACTTTTCCCTTGCAGATTTGCGATTCACCGTGGAAGTCTCATTAAAAAGTCGTTAGATCGCTTCCATGGCCAGAGATTCCGGCAGTCATTGAAAATCCGTCTCTCTCTCTCAAGGTCCTTTTCCCGCGCTCTGATAATTATAACATTCCACCCGTTATCCGAGGTCACGTGACACACCAAGAAGATCTTCGATGCCATTTTAGTTTCCCTAAAAGATTCGCGCGTGCATTTTTAAAGCGAGTTGCCATGGCGCGGTAGAAAGACATCGGGGAATTTATATTTCAAAACCGAAAAGATTATATTAAAAATGGTAAAAAGAAAAAATAAAGGAGGCTGATGTTTTATTTAAGGTATCGCAGACTGTAATTACTTTAGAAGGAACATGAATCCTTTGATTAATTTTCGATTCATGAAGTAATTACCGATTTGTTCCTTGTTCTGTCTGATGACAAAAGAAAAAAATTTCCGGTTTTATCAATCTTTTTCGACTTATCATTTTTCTTATTATTTAATATCTTATCGTCAATTTTTTACTAATTACTTTTTAAAAGATTCTGAAAAAAAGGGAGTGGGACAGCAATAAATCATTAAATTGTTGTAGGTAATCATTTTTTTACATGTCGAATACGCATTGTCCTTTATTTCAAATTTTCTTTAGAAAAACACATGTTAATGATATATATATTATTTCTTTGATCAAATTTCTAATGATGACCGAAGATTTTCTCTATTTCATATATTAAGCCTATTTCATATATTAAGCCTTTCAAATTTCTATACTTTTAAGCAAAACATAAGGTACATTTTTCAATTTCTTTAAACAGAAAAATGATCGAATATAATATACCAATTTTGTTTAAAACGGATTTAATTATAGTTTAACAAAAAAGAGTTTCATGATGTGTAGTGTTATCATAATACATAAATGCAAATAAGGTCAAAGTATTCTTGCAACATATCAACAATTTTCTCCAGAAAAACATTTGACTAATTTGATTATTTTTCCATGGGAATGTTATGCCATTGAAGAAGAAGAAGATATATATTTATAATTTACTATTACTTCATACAGGCATATCATTTACATAGAAACAGCAGCAATCGCCACCAATAATAAGACTATGGTCATTCCTGTGTATTACACTTTAATTTTTTTTCTCTATTACCCATAAGTGACAATAATATTACTAATTTCATTTTTATTATAATTTAATTAATTTTCTTTTCTACTACCATAATTAACAATAATATTACTAATTTCATGTTAATTATATTTTAATTATTCTTTTTTCTCTACTACCCATAATTAACATTAATATTATTTATTTCAGGTTTATTATATATTGACATATATATATATCTATATATATATCAAGAGATTTACAAAAGGGACAAGTACTCATCAGTTAAATTTTGTTTCTGAAATTTTATTTAAAAATAATTGTCTATTTAAGGCTGTATAAATGAAAACTTTAAATTTCTGTGTCAATTGCACAAAACAGAAAAAAATAATATTCAAAATTAATTAAATATCAGTTCACTATTCAGTCTTCATTTACGAGAAAAAAAAATAATTACGCTTATTAACTATCTTAAATTCTGAAATTTTAGTTAGAAATAACTATCTATTTTGTGCTGTATAAATGAAAATTTTAAATTTCTGTATTCAATTACACGAAACTCACGTAATATTTTCAAAATGAATAAAATATCTGTCCACTATTCTCTGTTCATTTACGAGAGAGAGAAAAAAACTAATTACGCTTATTAACTATTTTATCGAACCAGTATTTTGAAATTCTGAAAGAGTAAGTAAGTAACAAAACCAAAATAAAAGACTTCCTCGTGGAACCCATTCCCTCCCTACACAAAGTCTTGCTAATATCCCAACGAAAAGAATCCTGCAAAACTTGACTAACTAATTCGAACAACAAGCGAATGAAAACTCTGCGGAACATTCTTCATTACATTCGCCGGCGACCTAGAAAGACTTGGCGAGCCCGGAAACTTTTACCTTGCAGATTCGCGATTCACCGTGGAAGTCTCATTAAAAAGTCGTTAGATCGCTTCCATGGCCAGAGATTCCGACAGTCATTGAAAATCCGTCTCTCTCTCTCCAATGCCCTTTTTCCGCGTTCTGATAATTACAACATTCCACGCGGTATTTGAGGTCACGTGATACACCAAGAAGATCTTCGATGCCATTTTAGTTTCCCTAAAAGAATTGCTCGTGCATTTTTAAACCGAGTTGGCATGGCGCGGTAGAAAGACATCAATTTATATTTCAAACAGAAAAGATTATATTAAAAATGGTAAAAAGAAAAAAAAAAGATCACTGATGTTTTATTTTAGGGTATCACAGACTACAATTACTTTGGAAGGAACATGAATCCTTTGATTAATTTTCGATTCATGAAGCAATTACCGATTTGTTCCTTGTTCTATCTGATGACAAAAGAAAAAAAAATTCCGGTTTATCAATCTTTTTCGACTTATAATTTTTTCTTATTATTCGATATCATATCGTCAATTTTTTACTAATTATTTTTTTAAAGATTGTGAAAAAAAGAGAGTTTCTTTTCCGGTTTTATCAATCTTTTTCGACTTATCATTTCTCTTATTTTTTCAATATCTTATCGTTAATTTTTTTACTAATTATTTTTTCAAAGATTTTGGAAAAAGGTAGTGGTAGTGTAGTAAATCATTAAACAGCTTTATGTATTCTTTTTTTTTTTTAGGTATAGAATACTTATTTTTATTTATTTCAGTTTCTTCTTTAAATAAAAACAAAATTTTAGCGATATATATATTATCTATTTCCTTGATAATTAATAATTAAAAATCTTAGTAAAGATTGAAGATTTTTTTTGTATTTAAAATATTAAACATATTTCTTACAATAAGTTTATATGAAATTATTAAACAATTAAGCAAAATATAAGTTTTGGCTTTCAATTACTTTAAAGACAAAAAACAATTGAATAATCTATTCCTACTTTAAAACATATTTAATTATAGTTTTTTTTTGAAGTGTTTTGTTGTGTGTAGTATAAACATAATACATAAATGCAAATAGCAGCAAAGTATTTTTGCAACATATCGACAATTTTCTCCAACAACATATTTAAGTAAAAAAAAAATGAAATCTGCCCGGCAAATTTCAACTTATAAAGTGCGAACATTGGAAAACGAAAGAATAAACTCAGGAATATGCCAATGTTTAGTAATGCACAAGGTATATGAAGCAATTGATTGGAATACTACAAGAATGACCAAATTCAATAGCCACATGAATACAGCAATGTTGAATAGATCAAGAACTTCATGAAGAATGAATTGTTTAAGAATTTCTAAAAGAATATACAAAAGTAAGATAAATGTCGTCGTAAATGAAGAATTCTATTCCAAATTTTACAAAAGCGTTATCATATACAATACCCA
>BPLQ01007625.1:0-85514 GCA_021605075.1 Caerostris darwini | reverse complement strand
AGAATGTTAATAATATATGCTTCCTTAAATGTTCGTTTATGTTACAGAATCTACGTTTGTTTTGCCTTTTAAATAGCCTATGTACAATTAATATCAATTGGGCAATTTTATATGTCTGTACTCATAATAATGTCCACTACATTACTTTTTACGAAGAAAAACTCCCCTATAACATGATTTATATTGAGATCATAACTTGCAGTTATATTAAATCTTCATTTTATTATGTATTTGAAATCCAATTATGCAATTTACCAAAATGACTTCTTGTTCATATAATATAACGAATTTATTTATCAGGAAGAACTTAATATATCCTTCCATAATTAGTTTTATTTACTACGCAATTAACTTTTTTTCCATGTTAATTTGGGATATTTTATAGTTCAAAGGAAGAGAAACCTGTTCCTAAAAGCATCCAATTAATTAATTAAAATATTTTTATCATTGTTGTTGAACCAGGAGTTTTATCTATAATTCAAACCAATAATTTTGTACATTATTTTCGTCCTAAATGTTAATTTTCAGGCATAATAAATATTTAATTCTTCATGAAGAAAAAATGATCTAATTGATACTTATTTAAATATTATTTTAAAAAATCAATTTTGTTAATGACACATTTCAGTTATCCCAAAAATAACTTTAAAAGTGCAATTAATAATGTATAAAATTATGGGAATCGATATTCCTTTTGTTATTAAATATTAGTATATTCAATGAATTTCTTTTTTGCAAGTAATATCCGTTTTGAAGTATTCTGTCAATATGACATATTTGAAGTATATTCAACTGTTTCTATCAGGAATAAGGATAGCTTTATGTTACCTTGAAATTGAATCGATAATTACGTTTTTTGAATTTCTTAAAGGAAATTATCCACATTAGATATTTCCAGATATTTTTCAATCAGTTCGATAGTAGGAGATCATGTTTTAAAATAGTACATAAGTTCATACTTTTTAATATCAAGAATTAGTAAAATTGGGAATTAAAACAATAAACTTGTTTCAGTTTGTAATTTTAGAAAAGAGGGGAGTTGATGATGGGACGTCTTGCCTCTAGGCAATGACGGTCAGCCTACCTTTTCTGTCATAGAATATAAATATATATATATATATATATATATATATATATGCCATGTAGTGTAGGCATTATTATTTTTTTTTCAGTACTCGTCAATACGCTGTATATGCTATACATAATTTGAATACCATTCCCACCATTGTGTAAAAAAACATTTTCTGAGCAGCACCTAAAAATTTATCACGTCAAATTTATGTACAAAATAATTAACTAAAAATAATATTTATGAATAATATTTACAGAAGGATTTAAGAAAGGATTTTTCAGTTAAAGGATTTATCATGCCCATCTGTGGCATAAACATGTGTGATTCTGGTTCGAACTCGATTTCTCTTTGCTTAACATGAAGTTTGGTTAAAGTGCCATCCAAAGTAGCATTTGGCTTTAAAAGTCAGATAATGCAGTATTTATTTTCAAACTAAAATTCATATTATGGATTAGAACTTGTAATACTAATTTATGAAAATTAATATTTAATAAACAATTCTAAAAATGTCGTACCTGTATCGTGCATGTGCACTGAAAAATATGACAGTAAATTTGATTTTTAAAAAAATGCAAATGAAAAATTTTCCATGTGACATAATGCATAAATTATTTGTATTTGAAAAATGAATTGACGAGATAAAATGAAACTAAATTACTCAGAATGACTTCATATAATGTTTACTTTGAGAAAAAAATGCACACTATATTTATTTAAACAAAAAAATTTCAAGAAGTTTTTTTTTCTTTTTTAATGTCATATGCTTGTCATATGCTATTCCTTAAAAATTTAATAATAAGATAATGAACAATTAATTGTAAGAAAACTTGAATATTCCTAATTTCATATTAGGTTGGGGAAAAAGAAATCCATTATTTTTTCGATAGATGGCTGTAGTGATCGATATCACGTAAAGTATCAATTAAACAATTTCAGATTTTTGCTCGTTAGAAAGGTGGCACTTCGTATTAAAATAATTATTTTTCTGTTTTTTGTTTGGTCCATTCAGTTGGGAGTTACAGGGTGATGAAAATGGAAGTGAACAAAGAGAAAATTCGGTACATTTTACAGTTTTTCTTTGACAAAGGCGAAAATGCAAGCCAGGCGGCTAAAATTGTGAATGGTGTTTATGGTTCCGATACTGTAACAGCCAATTATGTGCAATTTTGGTTTTGTAGATTCCGTTCAGGAATTTTTGATGTTAAAGATGCACCTCGCACAGGTAGGCCGGTCGTCGAAAATGTCGATAAAATCGGAGAAATGATCGAAGTTGACCGGCATGTTAGCAGTCGTAACATCGCCCAGGAGCTAAAAATCGACCATAAAACAGTTTTAAACCATTTACACAAAGCTGGATTCAAAAAGAAGATCGATGTTTGGGTGCCACACCAATTAACAGAAAAACATGATGGATCGAATTTCCATCTGCGAAGCCTTGGCCAAACGGAATGAGATAGACCCATTTCTTAAACGGATGGTGACTGGAGATGAGAAATGGATCACATACGATAACCCTGTGCGAAAACGATCGTGGTCAAAGAGCGGTGAAGCACCTCAAACGGTGGCCAAACCAGGACTAACGGCCAGGAAGGTTCTGTTATGCATTTGGTGGGACTGGAAGGGGATTATTTATTATGAGTTGCTTCCATATGGCCAAACGCTAAATTCTGATCTCTACTGTCAACAACTGGACCGTTTGAAGATAGCGATTGACCAGAAACGGCCAGAATTGGCCAACAGGAGAGGTGTCGTGTTCCACCAGGACAACGCTAGGCCACACACATCTACAGTGACTCGCCAGAAACTTCGGGAGCTTGGTTGGGAAGTTTTAATGCATCCGCCATACAGTCCGGACTTGGCACCAAGCGATTATCATCTTTTTCTTGCATTGCAAAATTTCTTTAATGATAAAAAATTGGCATCTAGGGAGGATTGTGAAAATCGACTACTAGAGTTTTTTGCAAATAGAGACCAGGACTTCTATGAGAGAGGCATTATGAAGTTACCTTTAAAATGGCAACAAATCATACAACAAAACGGTGCATATTTGACCTAAATCGGACAATTCGAAGCATGTTAAATAAAGTCCTGAAGTTCATATAAAAATAATGGATTTCTTTTTCCCCAACCTAATATAAGTATATATTATATGCTTATTCAGTTTATATTATATTATTATATACATACAAAATTTCACGTTTCTCACGTTCAAAGTATAAAAATATCAAATTAAAAAAAAACCTATTATGCTACACGTAAGGGAAATACATTCGAAATAAATCAATATTATAACGTATAGTTGAAACTATAAAATGAAAATAAAATACTATGTTTAGTATTTAAGAGCACACATATAAATTCCTAGCCTTAAAATCAATATGTTGTGGCAGAACATAAACTTTCCTTTGTGACTTTCAAAGAAAACACAAGGCGTTTAACATTTTAAAAACGCCAAAGAAAGAGAATTCTGTTTCCAACGCAGAAATTATAAATTATCAGAAAGAAACATAAGCAATTTTGCTAGCGAATTAAAAGTATTCGGTTAATTTTGCAATCCAATTATTATGGATATAACGTACAATCAATTAGGAGGAATGAGGTCAGAAATGTTTTGATAAAGGTTTCCTAATGATAACTAATTACCAAATTTATAGCAGGAAAATAGCCAAGCCTTTTCCATGATGATAATGAAGCATAGTTCCAAAACGTGCTTACATTTTAATTGGCATTATTTAAATAAATGGCGAGTTAAAATCAAGAACTTCCTCTGGAAAGAATGCGATTTCATTTCTGTCAACTCTACTGCACCAATCCATATGAGGCTTAAATTTGAAAGAAAATTTAATATTTTTAGGTTTTTAAACATAAGAGGTCTTACACCTTTTAAACTTAAAAAGTTTCGATTTTTCGAGAAAAAAAAATTTATATATTATGCTTTAGTTTCTGTTGAAAATTTGGATACTAAGTTTTTAAATGCACGTCAAAAACTTCCAAAGATATTTAAAAAAAATAAACGGATGTTTATAAAAATTCAGCCTTGAAATGGTTGTTTCCCATTCCCATTTTCCATCACAACCATCATTTAGTTTAAATTTCGGTTTCAATAAAACACTTTTTAACGATTACAAAGTGTTATGATTTGATTTTAATTTTGTAGCATTGAGAAGAACTTGAACAGCTCAATCTAACACTTGAAGTTATTATTTATGTTTGTTTTACTCAGCAAAAAGGTTGATTCTATTTTGCACTCATGTTTTACAATATCTTTTATTAAAAAAATTGTTTTAGTGTTGAATACTTCATTACCTAAATAAGCCCCTGAAAAAACACCTAGTTATTATGCATAAAAATAAAATGTTTGATTTTAAAGAAATTAAACATTTAATTCGTGGATTAAAGTTCAGCTAAAAGTGCTGGAAGTTGGAAATTTTCATTTGCTCGTTCATCTGGGAACAGCAATGGTGAAGATGACCAAATCACAAAATAGGGGTTGCTGAGATTTGGTGACGTTTTCGTGGCTTCATATGAGCGATAAGTCTGCAAATGTGCTAGTCTGGATTTTTTTTTGTACTTTTTGCAATTCATTTCACTTACAGTCTCAACCCGTAATTTGATGGACAGTGATGAGAAGAATTTTGGACAGCAAATCCCAATGGTTCCTGTTCTGCAATTTTACCTTGAAGATTATTATGTGAATTATGTAAAGCAATATGATGTAAAGATTGATGAAATAACTTTCATATTGTTGAACCAACTCTTTATGTTTTCAAAAATAATTGAAGTCTTGCTCAATGGGAAATGGCAAGATAAAAATAAATCAATTTCAATGCGCATCATTTCACTTTGAAATCTATGCTATTGTGCTCTTCTTCTAATGATATTTAATATTTTTAGACTTTTTAAAAATTAATTAGGTAATAACTAAAATATTAAAATAAATTAATGGGCAAAATTGCAGAATAGGGGCGGGGCCGCTGAGCTTTGGTGTCAAAAAACCTTTTCGCCAAAGTGCGCCAAGAAAAGAGATGTGATTGTTGCAAACAGTTCAAAAAATCCGGCTTACCGCATTTGGTGACTTATCTCTCAGTTGTCACTTCAAAAAAGTTGCCAAATCCCCACGGTTCCTTTTTTGCGATTTGGCCAATTAATGATATTAGTTAATAATTAAAATAAATAAAGGCTATTAAATCAGATACAATTAAATAAATAGAACAGAAGTTTTAGTTTTAAAGAAAACATTTCAATGTTGAAAGTATTTATTAGCCTTTCAAATAATAAAAAAAAACATATCGGAAGAACAAATTAATCAATATTTCCTTAAAGACGTCGTCCACTTAAAGAAAAAAAAATGCATTCTAGTTAAACATGAATGGGTAAGGTAAAAAAAGAAAACCATGTCTTACTAATGCGTAAAGTTTAAATGAGTATGTTTGTTAGAAGAAGGTTTGAACTTCATTAACCAGCTAGTAATTTTGTCGCAAAGGTTAAGATTTATGGAAGTCTAGAAAAAGAAGATTTTGAGGGTTAATGACGAAAAACACGCAATTGCACCATAAGGCTCAAATTTATTTAACTCTCTGACTGCTTGAAGAAAACGGAAGCCGGACTATAAACTTCGCTCGCATTTGTATTCCAGAGGAATATATTATTTATATGTCCCGAAAGAATTTCGTGGAATTTTTACAAAAGAGTTCCAGCGTGAGAGGATTTTGAAATCGACTGAATCAGATAAACATATGATCAATTTTTTTTTTATTTAGAATTTATTTTGGATTTAGATCCCACTACACGCGAATTCTACAACGCCCAAAAGATATGAGAACAATATTGAGAAGTTAAACTACATAATATATTGCAAGGTAATATGAAAAATATTTTAAACAATGTATATCATAACGGAACATGTATACAAAAAAGAGAACTGTATATTAAAATAGGTCTATTTTAAAAAAAATAGTTTGATGTTGTTGTGGATTTCTTTTCAATCGTATTAATAAAAAATTGTGAACAATTAAGTGAAGGAAAAAACACAATTAGTTATGTTCTTTTCGATCAAGCTATTAAAAAATTAATTAAATTTTAAAAATTATGAAGTTTAATTTATTGACTAAAAGTTAAATTATTTAATATTTTTGTTTTATTTCCAATGGCAAGAGAAAAGGGCAAACTCTTACGAGATAAAAAAAAAATGTAAATCACGTACAAGAAAAAAAGAAAACAATAAAATCAATGTAACTTCAGCAAAGTTCTAATTCTCCTACATCTTTTCACCTCAGAGCCTTTTCACAAATTTAAAAATTATGAAGTTTAATATATTGACTTAAAATTAAGTTATTTAACTATTTTAAAAATTCCAATGCCAAACTCTAACACGATAAAAAAAAGTGTAAAACGCACACAAGAAAAATGAAAACAATAAGAGAAAAAAGTCAATGCCTCATCAGCAAAGTTCCATTGCTCCAATATCTTTTCACCTTGGAGTCCCTAAGCAAGGCTAGGCATCCTGCTTTTGGTGCCAATCCATGAACTCGTTTTTCCCACACAACGGGATAATTTGAGCTATCAAAAATACCACTGCTTTACAGAGGGTTTAGCAAACAGTCATGGATCATTGTTAGTCTAAATTTCGGAAAACTTTTCCACATGTTATTTGACATAATATTCAAATTAAAATATTTTGCTACCATAAAATGTCCATATATTAAATATAGTGTGTTAATTCACAAAATGTTTTATTGGACTCCTCTTCACATACGACAAGTAAATGCGGCACAAATACTTTTGGAATTTCTTGAAGAAGCCAGACACACACCTACACTCCATTATTGTTCCTATCAGTGGATTGTTCATGGAAAAATTCATTGACAAAAGACAAAAGGAAAAATATTACGAAAAATAGCATTAATAGCAAATGCACAAGAATGGCAGATGTGTAGCATAATCTAGGAAGAATGCCATCAGAAGTGATGCGTTGCCACACTGCAAATACCTTGTATCTGCAAAATTTTGAATGAACAGTCAAATTGATTCCACATGAAACTACACTTGTAGATTGGTACTTTTATCCTCCTTTACTCATCCTAATTACTTATCATATTTACTCCTTTACTCATTCGTTTTTTTACCTTCCTCTTTTACTTATGATCCTTCCATCTTTCTTTATTTCTTTAACATCCTTCTATTCCTTTTATCCTTCTCCCTTTTCTTTTCGCGTCGAAGAAAAGACTTTCCAGTTAAAGGATTTATCATGCCCATTTGTGGCAAACACATGGAGGATTCTTGTTGGACTTTGTCGAGTTTCAAACTCGCTATTTCTTGGATTAACATGTCATTTGGTTAATATGCAGTCCAATGTGCCATTTGGCCTCAAAAGTCAGATATTAATAACCACTATGTTACTATCTAACTTCTAGCACTATGCTATTATCTCATTACTACTATGTTACTATCTAACTATTACTACTACTATACTACTATCTGATTACTACTACTATGCTACTATCTGATTACTACTGCTATGCTACTATCTAACTACTACTACTATGCTACTATCTAATTACTGCTCTATAAACTATAACTACTAAATATGTTAAAATGTTTATTATATGACATTCCATTAAATATGTTTGTTTAGATTTTTATTTTCTTTCATTTAACAACTAATAATTTAAACATCTTTTAAAACTTTCATTCTTGGAATATTTTTTCTTCTTTTCTTTTACATTACCAAAGGTGCTTTACGGTAGAAAATGATAGAAATTTTAAATAGCTTCGTAAAAGTTGTTCAAACAAGAGGGGGGAGGCAAATGTCATACAGGCAAGAAACAGGTGTATTTCCCCCTATCCAGCAATAGATTGATTATGGGTGGGGGGAGTTTTGATACATCTAAGGGGAAACATAAATCACGTGATATTTTCGTGCATTTGGGTGGAGTGGGAAGTGGAAGTATATTTCATTATCGTCTCATAGAATAGTAATTTTTATTGAGACATTCATTACGAAACTTCGAGTTGAAAATTACTGATTTAAAATTAATTCAACCAATAATAATTAAGTAATAAATCACGAATAAATCAATTATAAGACAGTTATAATTAATTAATTACTGACTGTTCTTAAATTTTGTTTTCCGTTTTAAACTGATGGATTGATAGTACAGGTCACAATAAATGTATTTCAAACATTACTGAGTAAAATTTGTTGCGAATTGCATGGATTTTATTTTGGAACTAACCTAGTATCAACTGATACGTTAAATTAATTTCATTTTAATAAGATTCTAATAGTTATTATAGTAAATTTTAAGTATACGAATCTACATACATTTATTATTTAAATGTTATCGTATAGCTTTTTCAACATTAATACGGAACATCAACATTATCCCGTTTTACAAAAATTACAACTTAATGAACATAAGTCGTAAAAGCAAATAATTAACTTGCTTTAAACAAATATATTGCCTACATTAAAAAGAAATATAATTCTTTCAATATTTAAAACATCAGTGTAAGAGGGACTTAAGTCCCCCCACCATTTCAGCATCCAAAGGTTTTTCTTCTCAATCTAGTACTCAGTGGCGTAACTATACAATCTGAGGCCCATCACAAATTTTTGAAAAGGAGTCTCTTATTGCAAAATATCATCATTGTTTTTTTTCTTTTTAATAAAGTACTTCCTAAAGGTGCCTTTGGGTTTACAATGTCCATTTCCGATGACAAACCGTTTCACTTTATCATTTAGTACTTTAAAGTGACCCTTTTCAGTAATGTATGAGGAAGATGTAATTTTTTCCAAGTCAATTTCAATCACTTCACTTTGAATTTGATGACGTGTATGGCTGTGGGACTTCTTTGGATCAGTGTTGGGGACTGCAATACTAAAACTATCGGTTCTGCTAATTTCTTCATTTCCGTCACACTGTTTCTTCCTCTCTTTCAAAGTATTGACTTATTTTAGGTAACTATTTTAGGTTCTTATTTTTTCTTCAAACTCTGTCATTCGCTTTCGTTTTTCCCTTCAACTACGATATTTTCTATTACTATGCATGTTATTACCTAATTTCCACAATCAACATTCATAAAGACTGCATAATCAGTCATAAAGATAAGACTGATCGCGTATCCGATGGAACAAAAAGTAAGATAACAGTGACACATGGAGAATCCACGAAACAAGGGAGTTCTCCGCCTTCTGGAAATCTGTGACTTGCCAGCGAGAATTCCGCTTTTAATTTTGTAAGCACCTATTCAAGTATCAGAGAAATTCCATAACAATGGAATTTAAAAATATTCCAGTGGCACATGGATGGCAACGGGAATTGCCACTTTCTATTTTGTAAGTACTTATCCACGAACCAGAAATAGTGGAATATCTTATCATCAGAAATACTAGTGAATAACTGTTTCTATTACTATTACTACCAGATGCGATATATTTTTTTCATACAAACGAATACGATCAAAATCTTGAGACACATTTTTTTAAATTTATCACTTTAGCAGCTTACAGAATTAATCACTTAACAGAATTAATAAATGTTATTTTATTTCGTAATATTAAATGTCAGACCTTTCCTGTACTCATAGACCATTAAAATTAAAATATCCTAAAACCTACAGAATTACAGTAATATTTTATATTCCAGAATATAAAGATAATTTTTTTTAAATTCTTAATTTTATATACTCATTATACTCCCCCAAAATATAAAGAATTTCCAAATTTTTAAATAAATAAGAAAATATGAGTAAAATTTTCCCTATAGGTGTACACAAAGATTAAAAGGAACATCTCATTTTAGAAATAATATTTCTATAATAATGACACAATGGATATTGCTAGCAAATTTAATTAGAACACACTCATAACGATATATTACACTTAGGACAAATTCATATTTACAATTATCTCGGTTAAATTACAAATGTCAGTCTCGATAGCTCCCTTCTGACTGTTAACTATTCCATAGCTCCAACAATGCTGTCTTGTCATTAGCGTAAAGATTAATACTTCAAAATGATGGCTTAAATTTATTCCGAAATGGCAATGCAACAAGAAATTTCTGTAAGTTTGAAAACATATACCTTAAATGATGTTTTCAAAATCAAACTTATTCCAAAATATTTAAACAAGGCGTAACAAATGATACTACGTACATCGAATAAAAATAAAAGATTTAATTCTTTTTTTCATGATGGAGTTATTATAATGAATGAAATCACTATGATACAATTGAATTGGCTTTTATTATTCCACTATAAGATGAGTTTATTTCTTACATAATTCGATTGAAGATTTAGAAATGCTTCAATATTGTATCTGAATACACAAGAACTATGTTGTGACAAAAATAATAATTCCAGATGCTATTATTCATTTTGTGTTTAAAGAAATCACAGGGAAAAAGAAACACATATTGCTTTTCAATACAGTTATTTTATTAAATATCAAATTATTAAATGTCCAAGAAGAGCAGTAAAAGATTCGCAGATTTATAGCTGATAAAATCGCTGCCAAATTTATTCTATTTCACGGCACGAGGGCTGAACTCAACTGTCGCTCTGTTGAACCTTTATAGTTCTTTAAGCGTTCAGAAGTTTTGTGTGCGTGTGTGCCTAGGAGCTTAGTAAGGATTCACTATGTCTTCCCGCAACAAAATATAGCCAAAGGAGAAGAGTTCAAGATTGACAAATCTTGCTTCCAACCACAGGTTGATCCTTATTTAGACTTTGAACTTTGCAGGGATTTTTTCTCCCGTTAGACTTAGGAATCGATAATGGGAGAGGGAGAAAGAGAAAGGGGAGTGTGCGGGGTCGAGTGAAGAGTTTCAGGCAGTACGGAGAGTACAGAGACATTTAACGGACATGCTTTTAAGACGATTTTGTAAATGTTTGTTATATACAGTTGTGCAGTACCATCTTTTGAAATTTTAATAAATATGACATCTAAATGTATAGTTATTATTCAAAGAATTAATTCAGTTTCAACCATGAAACAACACTGAATAAAGACCACACCTCATATCAGACCCTAACTTGTACTAACTTACTAAACAATTAACAAATTCTCGAAAGATCTACCATAACATCAAATATTTCGCCAACCTTCTTAACCAAAATTATCTATTTGTCTATAATTGAAAATTGTTTTATTTAGACAGAGCGTATTTAGTATAATATTTATTCTATAAATTAAAAAAAGTTTTACTCGATAAAAATTTAAAGTATCACTATTTTTATTCAATTTAAAAATAATAATATATTTAATGTGGAATTTCTAAATAATATATTCAATCATATTAAACATTCTATTATTTTGTTTTTTGACAGTAAAAATGATTTTTAGCGTTGTTTATCACAATGCAAAAATATGGTTGAGAATATACCATTTTTCTTTTTCAAATTTTAATTAAACCCATGTCCAGTAATTCTAAGATATCAAAAATCATACACATTATTTTCATCCATCTAACTATACCTAAACTATTTATTCATTATCCCCATTTCCTAATAAAAAATATTTAAAATAAAATAATTATTGTCATGTTTTATTTTATAAATGTTAAATTAATACGATTACTTATTACGACGTATAATGGCAGAAAATGAATCATATTTAAAGAAAATAACACTTTTTAATAACATGCTGGCAATTGAGAACTGTCCATAAATCCTGCTTGTGCAAATGACTATTATGTAATTACACGAAGCCTTGTAAGAAATAGATTGGGCTATTTTCTGTCGTTCCAAGGACCATAAACCGAGTCTTTATGTCCTTTGAATAACTTTGTATGCACTTGGCGTGAATATGAAAGGGGAGAAACACTTTATTTGATTGCGGTTTATCAGTACCGAAATCCGCAACACACCAGAGAATTATAAATTACCCCTTCCAGTTTATGGTCCTGTGCTTCATTATACAACTGGGGAGGTTTACTACACCGACGACTCTGAATATGAATCGAGTTATTCATTCATCAACAGCGTAAAGGTCAGTGAAACACTAGTTTAATTGACGCTTGAAGCTAACACAGAAGATATTCATAGCGAAAGCTATGTATTAAGCTAATAAAGTTTCATTCTAATAATAAAGTAACTTCCAAAAATTCTTTAATTAATACTTTTTTTTTCGTATCCCAGTTGGCAAGCAGCGACATCTAAACCAAGTTCAAGTGTTCTCATGGCAGAAGAGAAGGGGGGAAGGTATCTTCTGTTGTGAAGTCTGATTTGGCTCTGAGTCTCTAAAGAATAAGGACAGTGCCTTCTGTCAGGACCTTTAGGTCGAACTATCCCACATCGTATGGGAGGAAACCCAGAAAACTCCCAATATGTAGATCGACTCACGAGGGAAGATGCTGAATATCACAAACGCCATCGAGTCTCTTCGTATTTTGAAACAATGTCTACAACAGAGCCATCAGTTGACTGAACTTCGGTCCTAAAGCTCACCAGTAGCACACGTTACCACTAGGCCACGACTCGGGCATTAATACATGTGATAAGAAATCACACCACAAAATAGATTGAAGTAATAAATACCTTAATTGATCAGTTTTACTGCTTAACCTTATATCTCAGAACTAACTTGTTCTACATCTTAGGTATAAGAAGACCAAACTCATGACTCAGTGGCAATATGCGCCGCTGGAAAGCAATAGGGCTGAGGTTCAACCCGCTGACGGCTCTGTTGTAAACACTGTTTCGAAAAAAATTGTGTTTGGTTGAGAGGGCGTTTGAAATATTCAGAGTCTTTCCTCTTTAGTCGGACTACTTGGTGGGGAGATTTTCCGGATTTTCTCCCATACGATACGTATGTACGTGGTAGGCATTTCCCTCCTTCTTCATCATCACGGAGCCAAGTCAGACTTCTACCTACGAGTGCTCCATTACAACAGAAGTTGATCCCTTTCCATCCATCCATGAGTGGACTACTCATGGGATGTCCTTCCCGCATTGCAGAACACTGAGGATTAGACACTACAATAACAGTAAGTATAAGATGTACAATTTCTTTAGTACTAGAGATACTGTTTAGATAAAGAGTGTTGATATTAAAAATCTTCGCACTGACAATCAAAATCTATTT
The DNA here is from genome assembly GCA_021605075.1 of Caerostris darwini. Classification (NCBI taxonomy): domain Eukaryota; kingdom Metazoa; phylum Arthropoda; class Arachnida; order Araneae; family Araneidae; genus Caerostris; species Caerostris darwini. The sequence continues at coordinate 72,354 of BPLQ01007625.1, read as the reverse complement.
AATTGTTGTTTTCCAAAACGAGTGCGGTTCATTTTTCTCCGGAAAGACACCTCATAGGCTCCTATTATCTCAACTAGAATATAATATTATAGATAAAATAATCTAAAATTCTAATATACGAAGTTCATAATTAAAATGGAGCTTATTAAAAATGAATCATTATATTGGAGTTCAAAACCTCTTATACCTATATCGTTAAAATAAACGTATTAAAATAATAATTAATTAGTCTGCACTTCAAAAGTATTCAACTTTTATAAAGTTCACCATTAACAACTAGACTTTGCAATTTAAATAAAATATAATCAATGCATAATAATGCATGTTATTATAAATGCATAACAATGACGACACAATTCAATATAAAATAAATGTTTGCTAATTTTATTAATAATTATGTGCGAAAAAATTAAATGTGATATTTTCCAGTTATATTCAATAATGTGAAACACAATATCTTTCGATATATTTGCTTCAGTTTTCACTTATTTGTACAGAAAAGTTATTTTTAAATATGAAAATGAAATACAAATTAATTCACATTCTCCAATTTAGTTAATAATAAAACTGATTCCTGATTCATTAAAATTTTAATAATTATTTTCTCAGGTGTATTAATTTGAAAATAAATTTGTTTGTGATTTTTACAAATTTAATGCATCCCATGTTTATATTAAGTTATAAAATATTTGATAACTAATAATAAAAATGGACCCCCTTTTAAATTAATCATATATTTATCCTGTTCAGTCTTATAAAAAAAGTCATTAACACAGGGAACAAAAAAAAAATTTACTTCCAATTTGAAATAAAATTTTTCATTTGTTACAAAGATCATCTTCCTTATATTCAACAACATACAAATAACAATATTAAATTTCATTAACTAATTCGCAAAACCTTAATTTTATTTTGAAATATTTTATAGTAAGTTATTGATTAGTCATTAATGAAAATTATTAAGGGATTCACTAAAGTCAAAACTATTCAAATTTATAACAAAACTTACTTTATGTAGTCGCAAAACTTCTGGTAATCTATCAAATTGCAAGATTTTTGTAGTTCATAAACTATTCAAATCTATATACATAAATATATTAGCATGATTTATGGGATCCAAAATATTAAACTACAATATTGGATCACATAAATATAATAAAAAAAATTAAAATCAAATATATTCGCTTCAAATATCTTTTAAAATCAAATATATTCGTTTAAAATATGAAGTTACATTTTAATTGTAATACATTAAAATTAGTTAAAAACTCAATTTCCTACTGTTACAATCCAATAAAAATACTTTCAAATTTGCACTAATAATTTATAAGCTAACAAACAGCAATGATCACATAATCATCTTAAATTAAGTCCCTTACATCAGTGCTATCCCTAATCCTTAACAAAAGCGCCCCAAACCGTAAAATGGATTTATTCCGACTAAAATGCATGGGTTTGTAAAGACCCCGTTGGCGCCGAGTTCCATCCAAAGACCAGCAATGTCTCCCAAATGCATGAACAGCCTTCCCTCAAACAGGTGGCGCAGTCTCACAGGCAGAGCGTAAATCTCCACCCTAATTATTCAGGATAATTGGCCTCTCTAGGCACACTACAATCTTTCTCCCTCGCCCCATAATCCTGAACGTAAACAATTAAACACGATTTTCTCCCAATTGAGACCCGGGCAGTTTCTGATGAATGTTAATACCTGAAGGGGATGCAAATGGACCCCGGGCGAATGGATTGATGGCGTTTGGGGGAAGTAAAGATGTCACGATGTATGACAAGTGCTTCAATCTGAATTTGAAAACATTTCCTTTATAGTTTATAATACGGCCATGTAGTTTAAAAGCGTTAGTTAGTTTTAGTTTTTTCTTACAAAGTATGCTAGTAGACTATAAAACCATTAAATTAGAACACATAAATACATTAAAAAAAATAACTTTAAAATGAAATATATTCTATTAAAAAATTAAGATCAATTTTAATTTAAATGCATCAATTGAAAACTCAATCCCCTCTTAAATAACAATAAAAAATACCTTCTAATTTGTACTAATAATTTCTAAAAGAACAAATAGCGATGATCACATAATCATCTTAAATTAAGTCCGTTACATCAGTGCTATCCCTAATCCTTAACAAAAGCGCCCCAAACCGTAAAATGGATTTATTCCGACTAAAACGGATGGGCTTGTAATGACCCCGTTGGCGCCGAGTTCCATCAAAAGAGCAGCTGTCTCCCAAATGCATAAACAGCCTTCCCCCAGACAGGTGGCGCACTCTCACAGGCAGAGCGCAAATCTCTGCCCTAATTATTCAGGATAATTGGCCTCTCTAGGCACACTGCAATCTTTCTCCCTCACCCATAATCCTGAACGTAAACAATTAAACACGATTTTCTCCCGATTGAGACCCCGGTAGTTTCTGATGAATATTAATACCTGAAGGGGATGCAAATGGACCCCGGGCGAATGTATTGATGGCGTTTGGGGGGAAGTAAAGATGTCACGATGTTTGACAAGTACTTAAATCTAAATCTGAAAACATTTGGTTTATCGTTCAGAATGCAATCATGTAGTTTAAATACATTAATTCTCTGCAAATTAGCAAATACGTTTTTAATTATCATAAATTGATATAGTAAAAATTCGTATATTAAACATTGTTCATTAAAAACTTATATGAATAATACATATTCTATCATTTCGAAACTATGTAACGTTTAACTGAACATTCTTGAAACGTGAATTATTGTATATATTGATTTATTTGTTAGCAATCTATAAGTTATATTTTAAGTTAATTCTTAGTGTAATAAGTTAAGCATAAAAGGTTTGGTTTGGTTTGGTTTGTCGCTCTACGGTTATTTTTTGCACACTTTGGGCTAATCAGCCCGGAACTTAGAATTTAACGTATTAAGCATCATAGGTTTGGTTTGGTTTGGTTTGCCGCTATCCGGTCATTTTGCACACGTTTTGGGCTAATTAAACCGGGACCTATGGTTTAAAGTGGATTCCAAACCGCTATAAGAATTCATGCCACTGCCTGGATTCAAACACGAAACCTATGGCACCGAGCGACAGAGCGCTATTTTTTAAAACAGGAGAAAAATAGACCCATATGGAAATTAAATCCGAAATTAAGATTTTATAAATGAATTATTCACAGCTACATATATAAATATATTAGATTAAAAACTAGTCTAACTGACTTAGTCATTAAAATAGATCACAGAAATTTAATAAAAATAAGTTAACTTTGAAATCAAATATTTCCGTTTAAAAAAGGAAGATAAATTTTAATTGTAATATAATAATTAAAAACTCAATTCCCTTCCGTCAAATACCAATAAAAATTACCATCAGATTTCTACTAATAATTTGTTAAATAACAAATAGCAATGATCACATAATCATCTTAAATTAAGTCCCTTACACCAATGCTATCCCTAATATTTAACAAAAGCGCCCCAAACCGTAAAATAGATTTATTCCGACTCAAATGGATGGGCGATGACCCCGTTGGCGCCGAGTTCCATCCAAAGACCAGCAATGTCTCCCACATGAATGAACAGCCTTTCCCCAGACAGGTGGCGCAGTCTCATAGGCAGAGCGCAAATCTCTGCCCTAATTATTCAGGATAATTGGTCTCTCTAGGCACACTGCAATCTTTCTCCTTCGCCCCATAATCCTAAACGTAAACAATCAAACACGATTTTCTTTCGATTGAGACCCCGGTGGTTTCTGATGAATATTAATACCGGAAGGGGGATTCGAATGAACCCCAGGCAAATCTATTGATGGCGTTTTGGGGGGAAGTAAAGATGTCACGATGTTTGACAAGTGCTTAAATCTAAATCTAGAAACATTTGGTTTATAGTTTGGAATGCGATCAAGTAGTTTTGAAGCATTAGTTCTCCATGTCTTGGGTTTTGTTTCAATAAGTTTTTAGTTATCATGAAATGATATAGTAAAAATTCGTATTGTAAACTTTTTTCATTAGAGACTTATATCACTAATACATGTTTTATCATTGTAAAATCAATGCTCAACTCAACAGTTTTATAAAAATGAATTATATATATTGATTTGTAAGCAATCTATCAATTATTACACTAAGAGCTTACTTATAATATAAGTTTAAGCATCAAAGGTTTTTGTTTGGTTTATCGCTCTACGGTTATTTTTTGCACACTTTGGGCTAATCAGACCGGCACCTATAGCTTAACGCATTAAGCATGATAGATTTGGATTGGTTTGGTTTGTCGCTCTACGGTCATTTTGTACACATTTTGGGCTAATTAGACCGTGTCCTACGGTTTAAAGTGGATTCCAAATCCTTACAAGCATCCATGACAACGCCTGGACTTCAGCCCGGAACCTGTGTCACCGAGGGACAGAACGCTATTTTTTTAAAACCGGAGAAAAATAGACCCACATGGAAATTAAACTCCAAATTAAGTTTTTGTAGTTTCTAAATTCATAACTACATACATAAATACATTAGCTTAAAAAACTAGTCTAACTGACTCTAAAGCCAATAAAATACATCACATAAATATAATAAAAATAAATTCAAGTTAAGATCAAATCAAATAAATCCCTTTAAAAATGTAAGATGAATTTCAATTGTAATGCATTAATTAAAAACTCTATTACCTTCTGTGAAATACCAATAAAAATACCTTCAGATTTCTACCAATCATTTATAAGCTAACAAACAGCAATGATCACATAATCATCTTAAATTAAGTCCCTTACATCAGTGCTATCCCTAACCCTTAACAAAAGCGGCCCAAACCGTAAAATAGATTTATTCCGACTAAAACGGATGGGCTTGTAATGACCCCGTTGGCGCCGAATACCATCAGAAGACCAACAATGTCTCCCAAATGCATAAACAGCCTTCCCCCAGACAGGTGGCGCACTCTCACAGGCAGTACGTAAATCTCTGCCCTAATTATTCAGGATAATTGGCCTCTCTAGGCCCACTGCAATCTTTCTCCTTCGCCCCTAATCCTAAACGTAATTAAACACGATTTTCTCCCGATTGAGACCCCGGTAGTTTCTGATGAATATTAATACCTGATGGGGGATGTAAGTGGACCCCGGGCGAATGTATTGATGGCGTTTGGGGGGAAGTAAAGATGTCACGATGTTCGGCAAGTGCTTGAATCTAAATCTGAAAACATTTGGTTTATTAATTAGAATGGGACCATGTAGTTTGAATGCATTAATTCTCCAGTACTTGTTTATAATCAATCTATCAGTTATATTATAAGTTAATTCATAAAGCATCATAGGTTTGGTTTGTCACTCTACGTTCATTTTGTACATATTTTGGGCTAATTAGACCGCGACCTACGATTTAAAGTGGATTCCAAACCACTACAAACATCCATTGCGTTGCCTGGTCTCAAGCTCGAAACTAGTGGCACCGAGCAACAGAGTGGTATTTTTTTTAAAAACAGTGAAAAAATAGACCCATATGGAAAAAAACCCCCAAAATTATGGAAATTAAACCCAAAATTAAGATTTGGTAGCTCCTAAATTATTCACAGCTACATACGTAATCATATTAGCTTAATAAACTAGGCTAATTGACTCTAAAACCATTAAAATATATCACATAAATATAGTAAAAATTCATTAACTTTGAAATCAAATATATCGTTAAAAAATTAGGATAAATTTTAATAGCAATACATTAATTATAAACTCAATTCCCTACTGTTAAAATCCAATAAAAATACCTTCGAATTTGCACTAATAATTTATAAGCTAACAAACAGCAATGATCACATAATCATCTTAAATTAAGTCCCTTACATCAGTGCTATCCCTAATCCTTAACAAAAGCGCCCCAAACCGTAAAATAGATTTATTCCGACTAAAACGGATGAGCTTGTAATGACCCCGTTGGCGCCGAGTTCCATCCAAAGAGCAGCAATGTCTCCCAAATGCATAAACAGCCTTCCCCTAGACAGGTGGCGCACTCTCATAGGCAGCACGTAAATCTCTGCCCTAATTATTCAGGATAATTGGCCTCTCTAGGCACACTGCAATCTTTCTCCCTCACCCATAATCCTGAACGTAAACAATTAAACACGATTTTCTCCCGATTGAGAACCCCGGTAGTTTCTGATGAATATTAATACCTGAAGGGGGATGCAAGTGGACCCCGGGCGAATGTATTGATGGCGTTTGGGGGGAAGTAAAAATGTCACGATGTTTGACAAGTACTTAAATCGAAATCTGAAAATATTTGGTTTATAGTTTAGAATTCAACCACGTATAATAACATCAGTTTTCCAGTGGTTTTTATTTCAAATAGTTTTATTTGGTCATCATGAATTGCTGTAGTAAAAATTAATATTTTAAACTTTTTTCATTAAAACTTATATTAATAATACAAGTTCTATCATTTCGAAACTATGTAATGTTTAACTGAGCATTTTTGAAACATGAATTTATATATATATTATATTATATATATATATATTTATAAGTAATCTATATGCTATATTATAAGTTAATTCTTAATGTAAGAAATTTAAACATCAAAGGTTTGGTTTGTCACTCTACGGTTATTTTTTGCAGACTTTGGCCCAATTAGACCGCTACCTACGGTTTAAAGTATTCAGCATTATAGGTTTCGTTTGGTTTGTCACTCTACGGTCATTTTGTATAAACTTCGGGCTAATAAGACCGGGACTTACAGTTTAACGTGAATTCCGAACCACTAACAAACGTACATGCCACTTCCAGAATTCGAACTTTAAGCCTCAATAGGAGTTTTGCCCTCATTTGCTTCAGGAAAGGATATTATAAATTCAACCACCACATTCTTTTAAATAAAACTACTTACTAGCTACACATTTCTATAAATAAACCTAGCAGAATAGCGTGATCTTTCGCAAGTTATGTGGGATCTACTGACATTATTGGATTCCTATGTGGTTGTTCTGGATTTTCCTTCTAATGTTTTAAAAGCTTCCAAGTTCCAAGTTTTTCTTCTTTCTCTCAATCCAAACAAGGAATTATAAGTTTAACTATAGATATCTTTGTAAATCACCTTCATATTTAATTTGAAATATATAATATCCAATTCTACAAAGCTTAATGACATCGTTTCTACAATAAAACAAACAAATAATATAAAAAAATTTGTAAGTCAATTCCAACGTTTTTTCCACTATATTGCAGAAAGTCATTTATAAATAAATTTCATTCATTTTTTTAAGTTAGACAAAATTATCTCTCTCTCTCACATACACACTTTCCATCTCTCTCACTAATTTATTCACATGATTCATTTTCCATTTTGTTCCATCTTTGACTCAGACTAGAACCCAGAAGGAAAAAAGAATCTGAAAAAAAAAAATTTCCAGCGATCTACACGCTTTGCCACTGACGGTATTTATTCCTAAATTTATATCCTGCTAAATATCTTATATAAGAGAAATTTTTTCTCCCATATAAAACGAAAATTAATGAATTAAATTTAATTAATATTTGAAAAAACTGTATTAACATCAAGTGTCATCCCCTACAAGTTTAAAAAAAAATGTATTTCAACTTGAGTGGATGAATAAAAAGTATTTTATGAACGATTGAAAATTTGAACAAGATATACATAGGGAGAGTGTGAGCTAATAGTAGGAATTGAAAAAATAATATAACACACGATGCAGATGTATAAAAAAAAAATTTTTTAATTCAAATTTTACTTGATTTTATTCTGAAATGCATGCTTCTTGAAAAATCAACATTTAAATGCATAGAAGTTTTATCTTCTCTGTTTATCTCATTTGAAGATACATAATTAATTTTACATTCTTCGAGTAACCACATCAAGTAATTCTTTAAAAAGCATTTTTTTACGTCATATTCTAGACTAGAATACAAAATAACAAGCAACTTCATTGACTTCTTTCCATTTAGCTTACAAAACAGTTACACTAAATTCAATTTAATTTCAACTATTGACAGCATAAATATTATTCAAACTTATCTTTTCAGACATTGCGTGCAAATCTTTATATCATGGATAATATAACTTATACGTATATTAAGAGAAAATGCATGTATTGCATTGTTATAAGCACCAGTAAGCAAGGTTGAAATTCGAGTCACGGATTTTGAAACAGATAGAAAATATTTGATAAATAATTAATAAACGTATAAATGAATAATTAATAAACTTTAAAAATAAGAATATTTTTAATTATATATTTTTTTTAAATACAAATTTTTATATTTTTTATTTGAATATTTTTTTAGTATGAATAAACTGAAAAACAATTACATATTTCTAACATTTTGAATTTAATGTTTCATTTTAGAGTTGCATATACATATATGCTTTGGGAACTGATGGCCGACTGACTAACGCTCTGGCGCTTGGTGCCAACTCGAGTCCCACCTTTTGGTTTCCGGCTCGAGTTCCACCTGTGCGATGGATGTTTGTAGTGGTTCGAAATCTATTTTAAACTGTACGACCCGGTCTAATATAACTGTTGGACGTAGGGATGACAGCCCTACCCCATAAAAAGAAAACACCTGTCAGGAATCTGCCTGCAAAGCAGAAGATCATGGTCCACATGGACTATCATATGTTAGTTAATATACATATGATTTGCCCACATAATTATATGTAATAAATATATCTATCATCATTTTTAAATTATATTGTTTTAAATGTTATAAAATTATTCTGAGTTTAAAAAATTTGTTTTTGATATATTAAGCATATATATTCTTTGTATATTAATGTGAAATAATTTTTTTTTTTACTGTACATTGATACTTTTTCAATTAAAACACAAAAGTTATTCTTTAATATGTAAAATATTTTTAAGCTTGTATTAATAATAAAAAAAAAAATAAGAAACGAACAAATAAAAAAAAAATTGAAAAAAGTGCTTTTTTTCAGATTTTCATTATTCATATTAGAGGAACTTATTTCATCATACTTTTATAGTAAAATATATTTTAGCATGTAAATTTAGAAATATACTTACATATATATTTTTTTATTTATTTATTTATTTTTTTTTTTTTCAAAATATGGAAAAAAACTTGTTTTAAGCATGACACACGAAGGAAATAATTTATATAAATATATAAATAAATAGAATAAAATATAATAAATTATAGTTTATTCTTCATCATATAAAAATCCTTTTCGTATGATAAATCATCAAATAAGCATAATATAATCAATAAACACTATAATTTCACCAAAAACTGGATTCTTGTGTTGAAAAAGTAGCATTAGAGTCAATATGGTTTAAAATCAAACTTTAATTATTAATCATAATATAAAAATTATTTAAAAAAAAAATAATTTAAAAAAAAATAGATTAAAGCATGCTTTTTTATTTTCTATTTAAAGTTCTCTAAAAAAATAATGATTTTGTATGTAGAACATAAAAAATTAATAATAAATTTTAATTAGTGTAACAAATTAATGAAATAAACTAATGCTTCGCATTTCTTACTTGATGAGAAATTCATTTTAATTATTTCATAAACACTTCAAAAAGGCAGTTTAAATATGTTACTTCTCACTTTCGCTACTCTTCATATAATTAATGTAATTTTATCTGACTTAATTATAAATAACCAATTTTCACTAGTTTCAATTAACTGAATTTAATATTTTATAATAATTTGCAAATACAAGTTCATTTTTCTTGATTTAAATTGTATCAATTTGATTTAATATATATTTTTAATCACGTGAGATATACTTAATTAAATAATAATTGAGTTAACGCAATTGTAATTTCAAATCGTCCACAATTTTTAAAGATTGATATCTTATTATTTTAAAATAATGAAATCTAGGAAAATAAATAAAAAATATTGGGAATTAAATTATTTATTAATTTTTAATTAAATGTATTTTAAAATTATTTTTACAAAGTTTTCTTAAAGAAGAAAAGAATTCAATTTTTTTTTTTTTTTTTTTTAATTGGAAATACCTTTTCTAGGATTAAACAAACTTTGTTGAGATATGTCGTCTTAAACCAGTTGTTTTAACAAAATACACTTTTAAAAAGAAATTATTTCCACATTTCCTTTTATTTTCCCATTTTTTTTTTTTAAAAATTATGAATACCTTTCAAACATTTTCACTGGCAAGATTATTTCGATACTTCTTAATTCCTAGTTACGATACATTCTTTTTTATTTTATTTATTTTTCTGATTAATTGGCAGATTACATTAGAAAGAAAATAAATTCCAAACTTACAATCAATTTATTAATAAATTTTTTTAGAACTAGTTATAGTAGAAAATATTAGATGCGAGTCTATTTTTAGAAAAACAATATTTAATCCAGTTTGCTTATTACTTAAAATAAAAATGTATTGCTTAGAAATTTTAAAATAAACTTTAGTTTTTTAGTTAGCGATGAACACTTTAATTATTTCTGGCTTAATTAGAAATGTAATTTAAGCAGATTTGAAATAAAAACTTATTTAGTTTAATTATGGAATTTTTCTGCGATAAGTTTAGTAACCACTTGAAACAAAACTTTAAAATAAATTGTTTTTTTTTTTTTTTTTTCATCTTCATTGACATAAATTATGCAAAATTATACAAAAATTTAATTTTACGCAAAATTCTTTGAAAAAATTTTCATGTTTAATCTTTACTTTGTTATTACAATTTTTACTCAACATTTTAATTATTTCAATATAATTTTATTTAACGTCTAAACTTTTTAAGTCAACGATTTTTTCAATTATTACACCATATGAAAGCTTATGGTGTCCCAAATATATTTTTCTTGTTACATTAGCATACGTCATACTTAAAGTCTAAGTATGTATTCTTGGACATACTCATTAAACAATCTACTCACAAAAGCAACATATAAAGTCGTATCAAACAAATGAACGACTTTTCAATGTACGCAAACTTTATGCATTCACTCTTTGTCAATAAACATTAAATGCTCAACAAATAGCATAGCTAACAATAACTCCTTTATAAGTTTAATCCGGACTGTGTTGGTATGGGTTAGAATAGCCCCAATGTAACTCATGCATGTCGTAAAAAGGCGACTAAATGAGTCCAGTGTCCTGGAGTATAACTGGATGGGTTGAAGTCATACTTCTTCCTTCGGGTACCCCATGTCTTTGAACTGCAAGGACAAAAAAAATGCTGTATTTTTATCCTTTATCATGACTCGTCGGTTTGACACACGGGTGCATGGACTTGATGCAGATGTTGCTGTCGACCAAGTAAGATAAGAAACAACAATTCTTGGAAGATCTAATGTTAAATGGCTCTAAGAAATCTTAAAATTCATGCATATATAAAAAAAAATTTTTGTTGTTTAAATTTTTGTCTTTGCGCCGCACGGTCAAGAACAAAAATAAGCAGCATTTTTTATTTGTTATCATGACTCATGCGTTTGCCACAAGGTTTATGGACTTGGTCTAGATATTGCTGTCGACCAAGTGGGATAAGAAACAGCAATTTTATGAAGATCTAATCTTAAATGGCTCCAGAAAATCCTAAAATGCATAAGAAATATTTCGATGTACAAAAATAAAAATTTAGATGTTTCTTCAATACCCTTATTACTGTTTCTCCAAGGATCGCAAGAATATTTGATAAATATTAGTTTTGCTAGGTTATTTATATTCAGAGCATTTTTATATTTTTAAATATATATTTCTTCTTATATATATATATATATCTTTCTTCACCTAGAAAATTATATTTATTGAATATTTTAATATCTTCCACATTTTATGCAAATAATTCCCTATATTAACACTTTGTTTTTATATTATCCTTTGTGCACCGCTAATAAATTAAGAAGCCAGCTCACACAACATTAACCTGTACACACCTCATTGAACCACAAAACACCCAACACAATTTCCACATTTCCTGTGGGAAAATAATATTCCTCCTACCAAACCCACAGCGGCCAGTTATCGGCATAAGAGAAGTTTCACGCAAAGGGGAAAAGAATATCGTTTAGCCATGGCAGAGACCGCTTTGCACATTTGCAGTAATACCAGATTCCTTCTTTGCAAGGAAGACATTAACATATTGGTGGAATTCGTCTTGTGGCTTTGCGTGTTGGCCGTCACGTTACAACTAGGGTCTTGTAATCATTCAGTATTCCTTAGGGGTATGTAATACTGCTGTTTCTATGAGCGGTTTTGTGTTGTCGTGCATATCTCAAGTCACATAAAGTTACTCTGCCAGCTCCAATGCTTTGTTCTCATGATTTTTGCCCCGCCCATCTTTTATATATAACGCATAATATGGTGTTCTGTTTCAATTTAACCATTTAATAGAGTTGTTTGCATGTGTGAGATTTATTTGGTATCTTATAATACTAATTTATTGTTGTTAGCATACACGTGTAACTATTGTGTTGAACAAGACTGCTTGACAATTCATTTTTGTTAAGAAATTTATCATTCATAATTCTTAGTGTTGGTATTATAAATTAGATGTTGTTATTTGGTAATTTAGTAACATTCATAATAAGTAAATTATATTCAATGCTTCATTTTGAAATTATAATTGCGTGTAAATAGTTGAGTTGTAAGAAAAAGTTGATAAAGATTAGATGATAAAATTATGCCACATAATTGAGATGCAAATAGTACAACATAATTTTAAGTAATTGTTTTCATAAATGTGAATTTTAAAACGAAATTTACTGAAGTCTTTCAGATTAAATTGGTATGCATTTTTGTAATATTTTTTTCATAAGGAAATATTAGAAATTAATGATTATGCTTTTTTTAGATAAATCACGATTATTAAACAATAACAATCATTACACAACAGCAATCATAATAATTCTCAACATTAACACTTTTTCTTTGTCGTCCTTTGCGTACCGTTAATAAATTAAGAACAAGCTCACACAGCATTAACCTGTACACACCTCATTGAACCACAAAACACCCAACACAATTTTCACATTTCCTGTGGGAAAATAATATTCCATCTATCAAACCCACAGTGGCCAGTTATCGCCATAAGAGAAGTTTCAGGCAAAGGGGAAAAGAATATCGTTTAGCCATGGCAGAAACCGCTTTGCACATTTGCAGTAATATCAGTTTCCTTCTTTGCAAGGAAGACATTAACATATTGGTGGAATTCTTCTTGTGGCTTTGCGTGTTCGTCGTCACGTTACAACTTGGGTCTTGTAATCATTCAGTATTCCTTAGGGGTATTTAATATTGCTGTTTCTATGAGCGGTTTTTTTTGTTGTCATGCAAATATGAAGCTACATAAAGTTTCTCTGCCAGCTCCAGTGCTTTTTTCTCATGATTTTTATTCCGCCCACCTTTTGGATATGATGCATAACGTGGTGTTCTGTTTCTATTTAGAACATTTAATAAAGTTGTTTTTGAATATGAAAGATTTATTTTTTTTTCTTGTAATCCTAATTGTTTATTTATTGTCAGTATAAATGTGTAACTATTATGTTGAACAAGACTTCTTGACAATTCAGTTTTGTAAAGAAATTTAGCATTTATATTTATTAGTGCTTATGCAATAAATTAGTTGTCGCTCATGCTAATGTTGGTAATATAGTAGAAATTCATAATAAGTAAATCCTATTCATTGCTTCATTTTGACATTATAATTTCATGTAAATAGTTGAGTTGTAAAGAATAGTTGATAAAGTTAAGAGCTGTTGTGTTGATAAAATTATGCTACATAAATGAAATGTAAATAGTGCAACATAATTTTAAATGATTGTTTCCATAAATATCAATTTTAAAACGAAATTGACTGGAGTCTTTCAGATTAAATCAGTATGCATTTTTTTTAACACTTTTTTTTTCTTAAGGAAACATTGGAAAATGATTTTACTTTTTTTAGCTAACTTAAGATTATCATACAATAACAATCACAATAATTCTCTATATGAACACTTTTTCTTTATTATCCTTTGTGCACCGTTAATAAATTAAGGACAAACTCATACAACATTAACCTATACACACCTCATTGAACCACAAAACACCCAACACAATTTTCCTATTTCCTGTGGGAAAATAATATTCCACCTACCAAACCCCACAGTGGCCAGTTATTGGCCTAAGAGAAGTTTCACGCAACGGGAAAAGAATATCGTTTAGGCATGGCAGAGACCGCTTCGCACATTTGCAGTAATACCAGATTTCTTCTTCGCGAGGAAGGCATTAACATATTGGTGGAATCCGTCTTGTGGCTTTGCGTGTTGGCCGTCACGTTACAACTAGGGTCTTGTAATCATTCAGTATTCCTTAGGGGTATTTAATATTGCTGTTTCTATGAGCGGTTTTTTGTTGTCATGCATATCTGAAGTTACTACATAAAGTTTCTCTGCCTGCTCCAATGCTTTGTTCTCATGATATTTGTCCCGCCCACCTTTTTTATATGACGCGTAACATGGTGTTCTGTTTCAATTTAGACCATTTAATAGAGTTGTTTGAATATGTGAGATTTATTTTGTTTCTTGTAATCCTAATTGTTTGTTGTTAGCATTAACATGGAACTGTTATGCTGAAAAAGACTGCTTCACAATTCATTCTTGTTAAGAAATTTATCCTTCTTGTTTCTTAGTGTTGATGTTATAAATTAGATGTTGCTCATGCTAATATTAGTAATTTAGCAACCTTCATAATACGTAATTACTATTCAATTCTTCATTTTGAAATTATAATTACATGCAATGTAATTAGTGTAACATAATCTTAAATAATTGTTTTCATAAATTTGGATTTTAAAAGGAAATTTTCCGAAGTCTTTCAGATTAAATTGGTAAGCAGATTTATAACACTTTCTTCATAAGAAAAAGTTGGAAAATGATTTTGCCTTTTTTTAGAGCTGCGATTGCATACAATATTAGTCAATTATTTTGAGTCTTTTATACATATTATAACATTTATTTAACTATTTATTTAAGAATATGAATTTATCATATTTCTGTATATCATCAATTGAAATTAATTTTAACTCATAAAATTAGTTTCTAACACTTTAAATAACCTTTTTAATATATATACACTCAAGAGCCAAAACATTATGACCACACCTACATTTTGCAATGAACTCGCCTGGATGACGTGGAAGGCACGTGATCAGGTGGAAGTCGTATTTAATGGTATTAAGTGGTGGTATTAATCCATGCCAAGGCGGGTTGAAGCTGTGTTGCGCGCCAAAGGTGGGCCAACTCGTTATTGACAGGTGATCATAATGTTTTGGCTCTTGAGTGTATATAAGTTTATCGAATTAAATTTCTTTAGATTTTATCAAATTTCCGAACAAACACCAGAAATATATTTATATTTTTAAATAATATTGTTTATAGTAATAATAAATTATGATTTACCAATTATTCATTTAACGAATTCAATAGCCGCAAACACTAACTATGAATTCCTTTTTAATTAATTTTATTCTAAGTGAGGGAAATGGATTAAAGGTCCATACGTTAAACTATATGCAAGAAGATTTTAAATTCGTTCTATTTCAATAGGTTTTAAAGCATTTTTATTGATAATTAATGCAATATTCAACAGACTAGAATACCTAAAAATAATAAAACCAAAATTGTTTAATTACAATTTTGTTTATTACTTGTTTTTTTATTTATTTTTTTATTTACTGAAATGCCGCCGATATAAAATAATAAAATGCAATAAAAATTATTTAATTTAAATATTTAACTGAAATATTTAAAAATTATTACATTATCCTTTTAATTATTAACTTTATTATTATTATTAGTTTAATTATTATTTTAAAATTTATTTAACAATTTTTAATTACAATTTTACAAAAAAATTTAATTGCAATTTTATTTATTATTTGTTTTCTGATTTTTTTTCTGGTTCACTGAAATGTTGCCAATATAAAATAATAAAATGTAATAAAAAAATTATTTATTTAAAAATATTTATTTTAAATGTTTAAAAAAGTTATTTTATTATTTTAATGTACTTATTATTATTTAATTATTAATTTTATTACTGTTGTTCTTCTTCAGGTAATTATTTTTTTAATTATTATACTTAAAATATTATTTATTTTAAAATTTTAAAAAAAATTAATTACAGTTTTGTTATTACATCTTTTCTGATTTTTTTTTTTTTTTTTTTTTTTTTTTACTGGTTCAGTGAAATACTACCGATATAAAATGATAAAACACAATAAAAAATTTTATTTATTTAAAATAAATATATTTAAATGAATACATTTTGTTATTGTATTTTATTATTTTTTTTTAAATTCATATTTATTTTAAAATTTATTTTAATAATAAAATAAAATTTTTAAAATTTGATTTAATTTATTTTGAAGTCTATTTTAAAATAATAATTTTTTTTAAATATTTAAAATAAATATTTTTTAAATAAATAAAATTTTCTATTTTAAATATTTAAAAAAAATATTATTTTATTTTAATTTAAATATTACTATTATTTAATTATTAATTTTATTAGTTATTATTCTCAATTTAATTATTATTTTAATTATTCATTTTAAAATTTATTTAAAAATTTTAGTTATCACTAAAAAAATCATGCTTGAATTGTTTGAAACAGAAATAAAAAAAAATTTTTAAAAATGCCAATCGTATGCAAAATATTTCAGTTTATCTGCACCCAATTATGTAAATCAAGATCTTTCCTCGTCCATAATACAATCCCATCTCTTTAAAAAACTAAAAATCCCCACTCAAGGTCAAAGAATAACGACCCAAACATTTTTGTCTTGTCCATGTGATTTACTCAAAGACCCCCCAACCCAGACTCACGATATCGAACCACCCCTGGGAAGACACCCTGGCACCCAAAATCGTCTGCCCTCTTGCATGAAAAGGTCCTTCGTCCATGAAAGTCTCATAAAAAGACTTGTAGGGGCATTGTCTAACAACCTAGTTTTGGAAACCATGAAATAGGTTACCATTTCGCTGCAAAACGTCTTCCAATATCTTTGTTCCGTGATATCTTCTCTTGACGCTAAATAGGGTGGGTTAACCTATAAAAGGCTTTGTTTTGTTGGTTGCGTTGGGTGTAATAAGCCGGAAAATGGGTTCCCAAAGAAAATTGATAACTGAATCGACTGTGCTCTTTTTTATCCTTTGTTCTCTTTCCAAGTTTCATTTAATAGTTTCATTAAAAGATACTAAAAAAAAACAAAAAAACTAACAAATCTTTTTTAGATTTTATCATAGATATTCTTCTGTGAAAAAATTCTAAACAAGTAATATAAAAAAAAATATTTTTTAAAGTCAATTCCTACTTTTTTTCCCCACTATATTGCAGAAAGTCCTTTATAAATAATTTTCTTTAACTTTTTTAAGTTTATCTGGTACCATCTGTTGGTAGATATATATACAACTTAAATCTAAAAAAAAAACTAAAATTAATTAATTAAATTTAATGACTGAATTAATATTTGAAAAAACTGTATTAGCATCAAGTGTCCTCCACTACAAGTTCAAAAAATGTATTTCAACTTGAGTGGATGAATAACAAGTATTTTATGAACGATTGAAAATTTGAGCAAGATATATATATGGAGAGTGCCTGCTAATAGAAGGAATTGAAAAAGGAAGAATTATTCATTTTATTTATTTTTTTTTTTAATTCAGTTTTAACTATTAATTTTGTTGAAAATAATTAAAATCTTAAAACCATTGAAAATCGTAAAACCTAGAGCAAGACATTTTTATTGAAATATTATTATTTTCTACGATTTGTTTACTATCTAAGATGCCTGATGGCCGAGTGGCTAGTGCTCCGGCGATCGGGAAAACAGGTTTTGCATTCGCCACCGGTGCCATGAATGTTTGCAGTGGTTCAGAATCCACTTGAAACCGTAGGTCCCGAACTAATATGAACGTAGATCATTGCTGGAGTATTGTTACTCCGCGTCCGTACCTTATCTTCAAGCTACAAGCACTCCTGGGTAGTGCTAAAGGCTCGTGCTCACCAAGGCGACAAGATGCAAGCGAAAAAAATTTGACCAATCACTAGCCTCACCGCGGTCGCCTGAAACCGGTTTGCAGTCCTCCGCTTGGAGTTGCCCAACTTTCAACTCGAAGCGGTTTTTCACTAGGCGTAATGCTATTTCTGACGTTTCGCTGTGAAGGGGTCGAACAAATTTGGTCGCTTGCCTCTTCACGTCTCTCGCCTCGGTGGGAACGAGCCTTTAGTGAGTAAACGTCGGTGCAGCCTTTGCTTATGGCATAAAGATCCAACATACAGATTTGCCAACTGCATTAGAATAAAAAATCCTATCATCATGTATTACACCATATTTGTGACAGTTTCAGCGTTACTTAATTTACACTAGAAATTTTGCTGCATTTTATACGCAAATAAAAAGGGAAATGCTATTTTAGAGATATTAACGGAATGAAATATAGGTTTCTGGTACACTTTTTGAAGTGTAGAAAAACTGTAGTAAAACAGATCAAGTAAAAATATACATGTATTATTCATTTAAAAAGCATCAGTTAAATTCAAACAAGTACTATAACACAGTTATGTAATACTTTCAGCAAATGCACAAGAGTATAATTTAGGATTTTACAGCCAATAATATTCAAATAGTACTATTTAAATGTTTAATTAACTTGATGATGGAGTTGACACTCGTAGTATAGTTATTTTTAGTAGATATACAATAGATTTTTTCATAGATATTCTTTTATGAAAACAAAAGGGGAAGAGATATTCATTCTTTTACAGAAAAATGTATGCATTTTTAACTATCAATTTTGTTGAAAATAATTAAAATCTTAAAACTTGAAAATTGTATAACATAGAATAATAATTTTTTTTTTACTGAACTACTATTATTTTCAATGATTTCTTTTATGTTATCATGTATTATAGAATATTTGCGAAAGTATAATCGTTACTTAATTTGCACAATAGAAATTTTGCTACATTTTATCAAATAAAAATTTAGAAATGGTATTGAGATTTTAACGGAATGCAATTCATGTTTCTGATGTATTTTTTGAAAAAAGAAAAACTGTAGTAAAAAAAATTACTTAATTTGTTTTACTACAGTTTTTCCTTTTTTCAAAAAGTACACAAACATGATTTGCATTCTGTTAAAATCTCAATACCTTGGTGTCTTTTAAATAGTTAATTTATGTGTAATTTACTTGACACATAAATTAAACATTTAAAGGGCACCAGTTAACTTCAATTAAATACTATAACACAGTTATTTAATAATTCCATCAAATGCACTAATTATGCAAACGCATTAAATATATCGAAATTAAAAAATATAAAAGCCTCTGAGCGCATTAAATGTACGCCATTATCAAAAAATATATAAAACGAATTATCCTATAATTTATTTTACATTAATATTGTGGCATAAAAATAAAAAATTAACCCAGATTTAAAAAAAAGTATTATAATTTGAAAAATTTTTTATTATCTGTACGTATTTATTATGTATTATTTGAAAATACTTTGTGCAAATGTTAAAACAATAAGAACATTTGGAAATATACTATTAATCATACAAATTAAATTATATTATATTGATACAAAATTAAATTATATTATATTTATACAAAATTGAATTGTTACAAATTTTATTTCAAATACACAAATAAAATTAAATAATTTTTAAAAAAATATAAGTTTTTATTTTTATGTTCTTCTTTAGATTTTGGTGAAATATTTTTTAATTTTGTTTTTCAGAATTATTAAAGATAAAATTTGAAATTTGAATTGGTTATGGGTCATAAAGCTAAAAATAGTTATAATAATTTTTTTTTAAATTAATAAAACTACATATTTTTTTTTCAAAAGGTTAGAAATAATTTTAAAAGACGTATGCAAAAACAAGAAAGAAATAGAAAGTATATATAGATCGAATTTTTCAAAAAATTAATCATTATTAACAATTTGATAAATTAACCAGATTAAATTTAAAAAAAATTTAGAAAAGAAAAAATAGTAAAATATCATTGCTACCATTACAGATTTTTATTTGTAGGTTACATTAAAATTTCTATTTCTATTTATAATTAAATTATTTTCAAATCTTTTAAATGAAATTAGTTATCAAAACACTGCAATGATGAAAATATGGAATTTTTTATGGAAATAGGAAAGTTTTATTAAATGTTAGTCTCTAATTAATTTCTATTTATTATACTCATTTTTCTTAGAAATAAAAAAATAATTATTTGCTACGATGCAGAAGCAAATTTTGTCAACAAAAATATTTTTTATTTGGAGCCTTTTATTTTGTGCTTTTATGGAGTTTCTACTGTTGTAATAAACGTCAAAGAGAATTGAAGGATTTTTATCATTAACAGAACTTTTTGAATTTATTTCGACACTAAGCGCCTTTCATAAGAGCACATAATAAAAAAAGATGTTCTAAAAATAAATGAAAACAGCAAACAAATGTTTCTTATGATACTCATAAAAACATAAAATGAAGATATATTACGAATTAAAAAAATAAGCTTTCTTCTTTTGCTTCAGTAAATGAATATCATATGCATAAACATAAAAAGAAGTTTACATAATGTTTATTTATTTTCATTAAACATTTTTTAATGAAATTAAAGTTATGAGAAATGGAAATTTATCTCTAAGACAATGTACTGAATTAATAATATTTTTGTTTTTTTTTAAATGAACAACATAAAAATTATTGCTTTTTTAGTTCAGCTTTTTAATTAAACTTGGTTCGTTGAAACAATTGCTGTTGTAAAACTGCAACGAATCATTTTTCATTCTGAATCTGATTGATTGTTTGGATTGAAGAGATAAGATATCGTGTAACAACCTTCGTATTCATTAAAAATCTTCTTAATAGACAAATCTCTATTATGTACAACACTGTAAATTATAGAAAGTTTGAGAAGTTTCCTTTATATGACCACCAGATTTATTTAACATAAGTATAAATCTGTTTTCGTTGTTACCTATGGCTTTATTAAAACTCAATCTTTACAAATTTGGTGACTTACCGTAGAAATAAAAAAAAATATAAACAAATCAAAGTTACAAAGGGAAAAGACCGGACATTCTTAACAAAAACGACCAAAAGGCCTTAGAAACAAGTTAAATGTTCTAAGGATAAAAATTTTAAAAACTAGAAGCAATATAGTAAAAATCTGTGTGATCGGGACATGTTTTGTCTGGCGGTTCAGCAAAGAGTACACAAAACATCATTCTGTTGTAAATTAGATTCCAGTCCCGAGCAAACAAGTGGAAGAGCTTTACTCATTTTCTTTGTCTTATATAAAACACATATATCAGAGTTTACAATCCCTATTTTGGCCAGATGTTCGGTCAGACATCATTTACATTTGTATATCATATGGTAAATTCTTCAAAGGCGCCAACCAGGTAGTTTAAAATTTAAGCACTTATTTACACACCCGCCAACACCATATATTACCACACATGCAGTTAGATACAAACAATATTTGACGCAAAATTTAAAGTAAAAGAACTTCGTGGAAGGAATCCACTTTTAACAGGAAATCGTCTAAAGCGCAGGTTGCGCCAAATATACAACCTCTGGGGTGAGAGTCTGTAGACCAACTAAATATTTCTCCAGTATCTATCTTGCAGAGGATCAGAGGAAGGATGATTACAAAATACAATTATCATTGTTATATTTTCAATAGATTTTAAGATATATGAAATTATGAAAGGAGATATAATCACCGCTATTTATTATTTATTATAGTTGAATTAATATAGCATGTGCAGTTATTAAATGGAATACAATACTTATAAAGTGCTATTATTTGTGCAGTTATTATATGGAATACGATACCTATTAAGTCAGTTCGCCATGTAAGAGAAGAGTCATCAAATAAATCGTCGACCAAAGTGATCCATTTGAAATTGCGTTGAAGAAATCCTCTCGTTTCATATCACAAATCGAAAAATATCTTGGTCGCATTCTTTTCAGGGTATAAAAGAATGGTGAAATAATGGCTTTGTTGTTATAGGCTAAGGTCCTTCGGAAAAAAGGGGGTTGAATCGTCTTCTCAATAAATGCACCTATAGAAAAGATCTCTGTATATGGCGACATTTCCTGTAATGCTTCCTTCTGACATTTTTTCATCTAATACAGCATGCCAGATCTTTGTTCCTTTTCTTCAGGTTTTACGATCAAGAAGCAATAAAATTGGTAGCAGTGAAATTTATTTCCAAGTTACACATGTAATACTTTTATTTGGAATTTAAGGGATACAAATATTGCTGATAATTAATATTGTTAAATTTTATATTTTCTAATAAGTGCATACTATTTTTCGACACATAATGTATAAGCGTATAAATCTTTTGTATAAATAGATATATGTTAATTGTATAGGTTGTAATTATTATATAAAATTATAAAATTTAATTTGACTAACTTATACTTAATATTGAAAGTTTCAAACATGTGTATTCACATTTTCAATTTTAGCTCCTATTCGGTGTCTTGATTGCTATTTTTGGCTGTTTTTTTAAAAATAAATTCATTAAAACACAATTTTTTTTAAATCAAAAAATGGATGTTATATAAAAATCAAATTTGAATAACTTTCACTACCCAAAATTTAATTTTAGTGGCTTATAAATTATCTTATAAACATCAATGATCGATAATTCTCAGAGACTTTCTTCTCCTTGGTTCCTCAGTTAAGAGATATATGGTAATATATCTCCACCGTTTTAAAAGAAAAGAAAATAATTTTTTCCATTGTATACATTTGAATATAGTATACAATTTTCCAAAATATAATATTGTACACATTTGTATGTTGTATACGTTTTTCCAAATTATAATATATTATACATTTGCATATTGTATACCTTTTTCTTATAATTTCATTGAGAAGATAACATAATATCATATATATACATAATATTATCGAGAAGAATTGATGACTTTTGATGTTACAAAATCTCCTAAATATCCTAACTTTAATTATCCTGAAATATATGTGCACATCAAAAGCGAGTATTCCTTCAGACTTTCACCTCCATAGTTCATCACTCAGGAGAAATAATATTATCTCCAATGTTCTAAAAGGAAATGAAATACGTTTTTTTTTTTCAAATTATAATATTGTATTCTCCTATATCCTGGTAATCCGAAAGTGTATTCCCCTAATACACTTTTGGCTTACCAGAATTTGGCATCATTTTCAACACGAGATTTTTCTTATAAATTTTGAAAAAAAAAATACATACGGTTTCGAAATTTACTTCAATATTATGATTTGGAAATATGTATACAATATACAAATGTATATATTAAAATTTGGAAAAATATGCATTATATACAAATGTATACAATAACATAATTTGGAAAAATATACATTATATACAAATGTATACAATAACATAATTTGGAAAAACAAAACCTACTAAATATAAAAAGCTACTGAAAAGATTACTGCATGGAGAGAAAAATTACGTTTTCTCTTTTTCACAAATTGATTTACAAAAACAAACTTTCAACAAAGAATAAAAAAAGAAGTGATTCTCAGTATTTAATCTTATTTCTGACATCAGAACATGAGTAAAATCATTTCAACTGCAAATTTTAAACTATCATTTCAGAGTTTTTAATAACTCACCCAATAATAAAGTTCATTATCAATTGTAGATATTAATATATGTTGCATCATGTTATAGAAACATGATTCAATCTGTGCATGATCATGATCATGTACAAATTGCATGATGATCATAATGATGATGCCTGATCTGTGAACAATACGGTACTTTAAGCAACATGTCATTTTATATCTAAAAAAATGAATTTTATTCTATTAAAATATATTTAATTATAAAAGCTTTAAAAAAGTTAAATGCGTTTTTAAATTTCTCAAGATTTTAACAAAAGAGAAGATTGATTAAAATAATCTCTGTGTAACTGGTTACTTGTTAAAAAAAAAAAAAAAAGAAAACTTCGTAAGAAACAATGCAGACTGCAAAATTATATTTAAAAAATATGTTAAAACACGTAATAAACAATTTATTTGAAAATACCTCTTATCCAAATTCAATAACCATAACAACTTTTTTATCATTGAAAACTCCTAAAACGGGTTTTGAATAACAACTAATTCATCCAGTTATTAAGATCCCTTTCAAAAAGAATACTATCTTGACTCTTGTAATAATTAATCACATTTTGAAAACGCACTACACTAAAAATAGAAGAGCTGTCTGCTGGGCCATTCATAAACTCAATTTCATCGTTTGATTTCTGCTTTTCAATTTTATTGTGAAGGAAATTTGGCCTCATTCCACTTAAGACCCAGTCAGTGTTTTAATCTCAGAATTAGTTTTAGTTGCGAATTACTGGTTTGGTGATTAATGGTTATGGCATTCATGCATATGGAAGCTCAATCAATCTGTGTTTAGTTTTCATCGTGGTAATGGTATTTAATTGCTTGTCTGACCGAAATTTTGTGTGTGTGAAAAATTATTGAAGTAATTTTAAGGGTCTCATTTTTACTATAAAACTCAGTGCTAAAAGTAGGTTAGTATTTTACTGAAGAATACGAGTTTCATTTAAATATCCATTTTTTTTAAACTCGTGCATGCACATGAGCGTGATGGTAGTGGTTTGGCCATTTTAGGCTCGAGTCCCAGCTGTGCCATGGATATTTGAAGTGGTTCGGATTCTACTTCAAACATCCGTGGTCCTGGTCTAACATGACTGTGGAGCGTTGGGCATAAAGCTGACAGTCTTACACCATAAGAGGAAAAAAACAATATCTCAAATTTCGGAATCTGGCAGTAGGCGGACGCCATGATCCAGCATGGACTGTAGTGCCGGGAAAGTTAATATTTCATCGTCTTCATTGGCGCAATATTCCCATGGTGGGCTAAGGAAGTCTTACTTGCTCGCAGATTCCAAGATAGGGGATGTTTTCTGTTTACGGAATAGGGTTGTCAACCCTACGACCAACGCTTTACAATCATATTAGAGCGGAGGCCTGAATGGTCGAGTGCCTAGCTCTCTGGTGCTCGGTGCCACAGGGGTTCGAGGTTCGAGTCTCGGCTTTGCCATGAATGTTTGTAGTGGTTCGGAATCCTCTTTAAGCTATAGATCCCAGTCTCATATGATTGCAGATCGTCACAGATCCTAATCAGACTTCTCACCCCACATCATTTCCAAACTCTAAAAGGGCAAATTAGTTCTAGGCACAGTAATGTGGTGTGATGTCGTAATAAAAGTAGGACCGGGACTTACGGTTTAAAGTGGATTCAGAAACACTCTAAACATCCATGGCACAGCAGGAACTCGAGATCAAGGACTGTGGCACCGAGAACCAGAGCGCTAGTCCCTCGGCCATCAGTCTCGTTATTTAATTAATTAGTGTATGAATATAAATTATTTGAATGACTTTCGTAAGGCTTTGTCGGCACATTTCAAATAAAGATTTAACTTCAAGAAAATCAACAATATAAAATTTACTTATTGTTAAAAATTTAATTATGAGTTGTTATAAAACCGTCACATTTGATAAATTATTTAGAAAATTTTGGGGATTTAAACAAAATTGTTTTTAGAGGTCTACTGCATTGTTTAGAGAGAATTGCATTGGTTATATTTCTTAACATAAAATAGGAAAATAAAGTATAATCTTCAAAGTCAAGAAAAAAAATATTATATATATATATATATATATACACTATGTGGAAGAAAGTGACGGGACACGACACTATAACGACATAAACCCATATTTATTAAAATTAATAGGAGGTAGGGCCTCCTTTGGCTGCGATCACAGCTGCAACCCTTCTGGGCATGCTTTCCACTAAATTAGCCATAGTGGCAAGAGGAATTTCCTTCCAAATGTTTAACAGGAAGTTCCATAGTTCAGGCTTGCTTTTGGGGAGTGGGGTGCAGGCCCACAACCGACGGTCCAATTCGTCCCAGAGATGTTCAATTGGATTAAGATCAGGGCTCTGCGCCGGCCACTCCATGTATTTAACGTTGTTGTTCACATACCAATCAAGAGTCCTGCTTGCAACATGGCATGTTGCGTTGTCGTCTTGATACCAGCAATCATCCATACCGTACGTTGCCCACAAGGTAGGAAGGACATGATTGTCGAGAATATCACAGTATCTATCGGCATTCATCGCACCATTAACCTTCCCCAGTGGGCCAGCCCCATACCAGGAGAAACAGGCCCATACCATCAATCCTCCTCCACCAAACTTTACAGTTGGGACGACACACTCGGGCAAAAGGCGTTCTCCTGGTAAAATGCCATACCCAAACACGTCCATCGGAACGGAAAAGGTAAATCGTGACTCGTCACTCAAAGGACGCGTTTCCAGTCATGCAGAGTCCAAGTACGGTGGTCTTTGGCCCATCGAAGGCGCGCTTTCTTGTTGGTTTTCGTAATCAAAGGCTTATGGGCCGCCGAACGTCCAGTGTAACCTAACTTATGGGCCTCGATACGAAGAGTCTTGGTCGAAACGGCTCCACATGTGGCTTGTCTAAACTCATTAGCGATGTTATCCATGGATGTTTGACGGTTACTTCGAATCTCCCTGCCGAGCACCCGCCGGTCCCTGCTGGTGAGAACTGTAGGTCGTCCACTTCGAGGTTTGTTCTGACAGTGTCCCTCAGTCTTGTAGCGACACACAACACGTGATATAGTTGATTTTGAGCAGTTACGGAGACGGGATATCTCCCTAATTGGCACCTTGGCAAGATGCAATCCAACCAACACACCTTCTCGAACTCAGACAACTCTTCCCATGGCGGCATCTTGACAAAAAACAACTGTAGTCGACTCCACAGAGTATTTATAGGATATGGCTGACACGTGATACCTATTATTGCGCATGTGTCAGCTGTATTGTCGACTTTTCTACTTTTCGAGAGGTGTCCCGTCACTTTCTTCCAGATAGTGTATATATAAACGCTAATAGTTGTCAAGTGATGCTAAATATCTTAAACATAATCAACTGCAATAAAATTTCATCTAATTGGAAAAATTACATCTTTTTCTTCTTCACTGGTGCAACATCCCCAAGTTGGGCCAAGGCCGTCTGCTTACTTCGAGACAGGAGATGTTTTCTTTGTAAGAGGTAGGGTTGTCAAAAATACGCCTAACGTTCTGCCTACCGAGGTCTAAGGTTTAAAGTGGATTCTGAACAACTGCAAACTTCCATGGCACCGCCGGGATTCGAACCTAAAACCTGTGGCACTGAACCCCAGTCACTCAACTATCAATCCCCCTACAACAATTAAATCATGGAATAAAAAAATATAATCCTCCTTTATAAATAAATAATTGCTGTAATAGTTAATGATAACGAATTTAGCCTAAGAACAAGGAATATTTCTTAAAAAAAGGTTTTAAAAGATAAGTACAAAATAATATATATACATAAGAACGACGAAAATTAAATTTAAAAATCTAATATAAAAATAAGAAAAAATGCATTAAAAATTAAATGTTTTTCATTGCGGTAATAATTCTCATATACAATTGATTTACAGATGTGAATGAAGTGTATTTAATAAATTAATGTATTCTATTTTAATTCGGAAATTATATTTAAGTTTTACGACGTATTTTTAAGATATCGAATAATTTGGATTTCTGAAAAATTTAGCAAAATTCAGCGAGACTGAAATTTAGCAACATTATTTTTTATTTTCAAGAAACACACGTGATGTAGATTTATAAGATAAATGAAATTTTTCCAATATAAAGATATAGTCTCCTTGTCTTTTTTTTAATCAAACACAAATTTACATATTTTTACATGATTTTTAAAAAGAATAAATAATAGTAATTATTTTTTTAAATGTTTTTAAATATTATAAAATGAAAATACAATTCAACTAAAACTGAATTAGAATGAATAAATTCATATTTGTTTTTTAAGACCACAATGAACCTTTTTAAATTTTTATTTCTTTTGAAATTACATTAAAATGGAAAAGTCTCAAACAGTTGAAGTTTTAATCCAGAATTTTATAAAAAGCAATGAACATTAAAATCTTGCATACTTTCCTCTTTAAATAGAAAATATTACTTTTAATAATACCAAATGATAGCATTACGAAATTGCGTATTTGACTATAGAAATCTACCATTAAACTTTACCCATAAAAATTTATGAATATGATTACTAAAGCGAAATATCCAAAGCGAATTTAGCAATTAATTGTCATGCTTAAGATTTAAAACTACTTTGTGTATAAAACACAAAAGCAACAGAAGCTTTGGAAAACTCTGTTTTCGACTTAACAAGAAGAAATGGCATTATTTGTACAATTAAGATCATTATATATTTTAAGTTGAATGAAAATACTTCGCATTTAAAAATGTCTGGGATAAATAGAGGGTAAATTCTTACAAATGACGATGATTAAACTGTATAAGATTGTTTTGAAGAGGCTATTTAAAATTTATTGTTGTACATAAAAGAAATGATAAGATTTATATTTTCTTTCTATTCATTTTCATTTAAATTTACTGGAAATTTATGCATTATACTCCCAAATGATAGTTACATTTCTTGTATTAAAATGAAAGTTTTACAAAAAAAAATTTAAGTTTCAATGCAATTAATATCAACTATTTGTGGAATGTTTTTTTCACAAAGAAAATAAAATCGGTAAAATCGCAGAATAAAAGCCGTTGGGATTTGGCGGCAAAATTTTTTTCGAAAGGTGCACTAAGTAGTGGTTACAATTAAAAATGAACGGAAATGCAAATAGTACATAAAATCGGGTTATTACATTTGGCAACTTATCACCAAATTGACGCTACGAAAATTCTCCAAATCCAAACGGCCCCTATTTTACGATTTGACCCTAAAATCCTTCTTTTTAGTTAAAAGATATTCTATGCGACATATATTAAAGTTTGATAAACTATAAGAAAAAAAATTTAAGTAAATTATTTACATGTATCGTATTGTTTGTTGTTTTAAAAATCTATTCATATTTTACATCGATTTATATTTTACATTTATAGTGTAGTTAATTTTAACATTCTAGTAGAATAAAAAAGTAGTAATTACTTCCTAATTAAATAAATAAGTTGCTTTCTTAAGTTTTATTATGAATTTGTTGTACGAATTAGTAAATTCAGAGAAAAAAAAATTAGCTTTTATAGGTTACAATTTTCTGGTTATGTTTTAACATATACACATTATATTATATAATATCTAATATATATTGTATTATATTGCATTAAATTATGTATGTGTATTTTTTTACATTAAAAAAATTAATTAAAATTATATTTATCCAATTTATTTACCATATACTTATATTTCTGTTGGAAAAAAATACACTAAAACTACTGCCCCCTACATGTTAAAATTGTTACAGAAATCTTGATATTCATGTTTAACTTTTGAAAAAAGGACCGCATATTAAAATATTATTGATATGTTCTATAATTATTATTTATATGTTCCATGACTATTAATTATTATTATTATTTATGTTTTGAACTTTTAACAATTATTATCTTAAATTACGAAATTTATTAACTTATATATTCATGGCATAATTAAAAAAAATTTTTTTTTTTCAAATGACCAATACTTCGACGTAAAATCATTCACTATTTAAGGGCACAGATATATAGCAGATTAAACGTTACCCGAGGTAATCAGGTTAAAAATTGTAAAATACTGCTTAAAGATTTTCTATATTGATCCTCTAATTTTATCACAACAGTTTGGAGAGAACACTACCAAATGTAGTATCTGAGCTTTTGTAGTTTTTCCTCAAGGAGCGGAAATGACTTTCCCACTTATGCTTCTAACCTGACGCTTTCGAATGTGAATTATGTACGAATTATGTTATGATTTGCTTATATAGCCTTTATCCAAATTTCAATAAACCTGAAACCCAAAATTATATAGAAGTCGATCTTTGCTACTTGCTACTTTTTTTATATCTCTCTATAAAACAAAAAATACAAAATATTTGAAGTATCGGGCTTTATAAATATTTATTAATTGATAATTTTGTTATGATTTCCTTATGTAGTCTTTAGCCAAATTTCAATAACCTTGAAACCCAAAGACATACAGAGCTCGATCCATGCTACTTGTCTCGCAAATATATCTCTATATAACAAAAACAATGATAAATACTTGAACTAAAGGACTTATAAACATTTATTAACTGATAATTTTGTTATGCTTTCCTTATATAGTCTTTAGCCAAGTTTTAATATTCCTGAAACCCAAAGGCATACAGAATTCGATCCATGCTACTTGCCTACCAAATATATCTCTATATAACAAAAAAATATACAAAATACTTGAAATAATGGGCATCGTAAACATTTATTAATCGACAATAAGAAACGCCCGTACAACGATTTTTAATGACACTATATTTTTATAAATGATAGTTAGCAAAAAAAATAAATAAAAGTATGCTAAATTATTCATTTCGGTAAATCTGCTATTGAGAAATAAGCTATAATTATTAAGTCTAGAAAAAATATTTATAAGCTAAATAGGTTGAAATATTCCAAAAATTACGAAAACCCTTTTCGAAAAATTATTTTTTTTTTATGAATAATCTTCCCTGAATTGACGTTTCGAGTTTTCGAGACAGTAGTTTCAAGTTAAATGGATATTAAAAGCAATTTATCAAGTCATTAAAATGTTATTTTTCCATTTATAAAATGCAGCTAAAATCCTCCATTTTTTTCCAAAAAAAATGTCATTTAGAGAAAATACGTCGAAGTAAAATGAAACTAATGAGTCTCATCTTCTTATAAAAAAAAGTTTTTATGTATAATTCATAAGTATGGAAAACGAAGCAATTATCAGTAATTCTTTGAACAGCGTTTGCTGCTACAATTGTTATTGAAAGGCCTTCTCCATATTTGAATGTATGCATCAATTGTTAAAAATAGTTCAACTCACATATTTTTTTACGGAAATTAATTGAACTGATTTAAATTATTGAAATTAGAAAAATAAATTAAAATATATTAACTACAAATTTTTCTGAATTGGAAAATCTTTTTTTCATTTCGAAAATTACCTAAAAATGTAACTGTACGAATTTTTAAAATATAATTAAATCTAATACTGTACTGTGCATGTTGGGCCATCAGATTGTTACTGGGTGCGGCTGGGTTGAGATACTTGAGGCAAAAGTTAGAGAACTTTCAGTTTTATTTACACACGCACAAACACCACACACATATAATTAGAAACATACAATATTTAGCACATTTAAAGACATATAATTATAGATTTGAGGAAAGATTTCATTTCTAAGCCGAAATGCCGATATTCAGCTACGTGCAGGATGCGCTAAATAAAATCGGCAGACCAACTGACCATATCTCCTGAACGACACATGGGACGCTCTTGCCAGTGTATAGGTTTGGTTTGGTTTGTCGCTCTACGGGCATCTTGTGCACACTTTAGGCTAAATAGACCGGGACCTACAGTTTAAAGTGGATTCCGAATCACTACAAACATCCATGGCACCGCCGGGACTCGAACCCGAAGCCCGTGGTACCGAGCGCCAGAGCGCTAGCCACTAGGCCATTCAGGCCCCTGCCAGTGTATAGGAGGAAGCTTGGTTTAATAACTAAAAACTCCTTGCCTTTGTAAGCAACAAACTTTATGAAAAATTACCCTTTGTAAAAAACCCTTTGTAAAATTTTTCTTTATAATGACAGTATAAAACTTATTTGGCAATTACAAGATAACTAAACTGTTATTTTGAAAACGCATCGTAGTAAATCAGCTATAAGCACAGTTTATCTCATAATATTGACGAGATTTTAAAAAATTACCGAATTTGGTGTAATTATCCAATGTCAAAATACCAATAAAAACCCACCCACGAAAAATAATAAATTCTTCATTCTCGGAATAAATGGATGGAAGGATGAAGGATAAAAGAATATGGAAGGATTTTAAAGAATGGATGAATGGATGAAGGATTTAAGGAATGGATGAAAGGATGAAGGATTTAAGGAATGGATGAAAGGATGAAGGATTTAAGGAATGGATGAAAAGGAGGATGAAGGATTTTAAGGAATGGATGAAAGGATGAAGGATTTAAAGAATGGATGAAAGGATGAAGGATTTAAGGAATGGATGAAAGGATGAAGATTTAAGGAATGGATCAAAGAATGGATGAAAGGATGGACGAAAGGATGAAGGATTTAAGGAATGGATGAAAGGATGAAGGATTTAAGGAATGGATGAAAGGATGAAGGATTTAAAGGAATGGATGAAAGGATGAAGGATTTAAGGAATGGATGATTTAAGGAATGGATGAAAGGATGAAGGATTTAAGGAATGGATGAAAGGATGAAGGATTTAAGGAATGGATGAAAGGATGAAGGATTTAAGGAATGGATGAAAGGATGAAGGATTTAAGGAATGGATGAAAGGATGAAGGATTTAAGGAATGGATGAAAGGATGAAGATTTAAGGAATTTGGAAGGAATGGATGAAAGGATGAAGGATTTAAGGAATGGATGAAAGGATGAAGGATTTAAGGAATGGATGAAAGGATGAAGAATAGAAGAATATGGAAGGATTTTAAGGAACGGATGGGAAGATTTTTATTTTTAATTCAGCACAGCAATTTTAGTGGTAAATAAGACGTTTGACTGTTTTGGTTATAAGAAAACATTTTGCTTTTATTTCAACAAGAAATATTTTTTTTTATTTAGAAGACCTCTATGATTGTTTTGAAGTAATAATAACTGATTATGGGGAATATTTACATTTTATGGGGTTTTTTTAAATTTCAATTAAAATAAACTACATACAAAAAATTTTAAAAATATGCGATTAATTTTTGAGATTTGCTATGTCATTTTCAAAAATGTACAATAAAAACAAATTAAATTTTTTTATTTAATTTATACGTTGGACATTAAAAAAGCATTTTTTAAACAAAATATATTATTAGACATTTTTTATGGGTAGAAAAAATCTATCCATCTTAGATACAATACACTTTTCAAAGAAAAAAACTCCGTCATTTGCCGTTCTTCCTTACCTTACACATTATCCGAAAAAGGCGACCTCAACAACAAAACCCAATTCTATCAAGTTCAATTCCTCAATAACCTCAAATCCAACTACACATTTCCAAAAAAGAAAAAATCCCTAAGAAACGAATAACTTTTTCCCTATCGCTCAAGTACTTACTGCCTTTTCAGAAAAAAAAAGGGACAAACTGGTAGAAGTAAACACTTCCCCAGAGAAATAACAATAACTTGGCGTCACGTACGGCTATTTGGAGCGCTCCCATCTGACCACTGGACGAGTCGAGCGTGTCCAAGAAGGTGGACAACTGCTCCGGGCAGTTGCGAACATACGTTTGGGACGAGGAACATCCGGTCAAGGAGGAATGGCTTTTAACCGAGTGTCCTTAACTAAATCTATCAATTTCCGAAAGGATATCAGTGTTTGATATTACTCTGACGACGATTTTATTGGGAGGGATGTGATTTTGTTGGGATTGGGTTTTGGTAAAAATAGAAATGATTGTTAGCCACTTAGGACTTCTATTAGTTCTGGCAAAAAGGATTTAATAGGAAAGAAATATATAGAAATATAATGGTGTTAGTATTAAATATTTTTCCAAGCATAGGTCTTTACATCTATTGAAATTTGATATTATTATAAAAAAATATAAATTATTTTTCTATTCGGATGCGTAAAATTTTTTTATAGCTAATTATTAAAATAGCGCTCTGGTGCTCGATGCCACAGATTTCTGGTTGAAGTTCCGGCAATGCCATGGATATTTCTAGCGGTTCGAAATCCACTTTAAATTCTAGGTCCCGGTCTAATACGACTACTACTACTACACCACATCACTATGCCTAGAGCTGAATACCCCTTTGCAGCTTGGGAATGATGTGGGTGAGAAGTCTGATTGGTCTTTGTGAAGCTCTGCAGTCATAGGGGACCCTGGACCTGGAAGAATGGGACATGGAAAGATTTTAAAGATTGAATAGAAGAATGGGACATGGAAAGATTTTAAAGATTAATTTTTATTTTTAATTCAGCAATTAAGTGGTAAGTAAAATATTTGACTGCTTTTGTAATATGAAAACATTTTGCTTTTATTTCAACACGAAATATTTTATTTATTATGAAGATCTCTATAATTGTTTAAAACTATTAAGAAACTAAAAAAAAAATTTATGCATATTTGCAATTTATGAGTTTTTGAAATTATGAATTAAAAGAAACTTTACACTAAAAATTATAACAATATCCAATTAATTTTAATTATATTGTAATTATATTAATTACATTTCGAGATTAGCTATGTAATTTTACACTCTAATTGCGCAATAAAAATAAATTAGAAGTTTTTATTCAACTTATATGTTGGGTTAAAAAATTATTTTTTTTATCCAAAGAAAAGACTTTCCAAAGAAAAGAATTCTGAGATTTGCCATTCTTTTCTACCATACACATTATCAAAAAAAAGGACGACGACAACAACAAAACCCAATTCTATCATGTTCAATTCCTCAATAACCCCAAATCCAACTACACATTTCCAAAGGGAAAAAAAATCCCTAAGAAAACGAATAACCTTTGCCCCATCGCTCAAGTACTCACTTCCTTTTCAGAAAAAAAGGGACAAACTGGTAGAAGTAAACACTTCCCCAGAGAAATAACAATAACGTTGCGTCACGTACGGCTATTTGGAAGGCTCCCATCTGACCACTGGACTTGTTGAGGGTGTCCAGGAAGGTGGACAACTGCTCCGGGCAGTTGCGAACACACGTTTGGGACGAGGAACTTCCGGTCAATGAGGAATGGCTTTTAACCGAGTGTCCTTAACTAAATCTATCAATTTCCGAAAGGATATCAGCGTTTAATATTACTCTGAGGACGATTTTATTTGGATGGGTGTGATTTTGTTGGGATTGGGCTTCTGGCAAGAGTTTTAATAAGAAAGAAATATAAAGAGTGGTAGTATTAAATATTTTTCATAAAAGGGTGTGAATATTAAATATTTTCGTAAAAGGGTGTTAGTATTAAATATTTTTCATAAAAGGGTGTTAATATTAAATATTTTTCATAAAAGGGTGTGAATATTAAATATTTTTCATAAAAGGGTGCGAGTATTAAATATTTTTCATAAAAGGGGTGTTAGTATTAAATATTTTTCATAAAAAGGGTGTTAGTATTAAATATTTTTCATAAAAGGCTGTTAGTATTAAATATTTTTCATAAAAGGGTGTGAATATTAAATATTTTCGTAAAAGGGTGCGAGTATTAAATATGTTTCATAAAAGGCTGTTAATATTAAATATTTTTCATAAAAGGGTGTTAGTATTAAATATTTTTCATAAAAAGTGTGTTAGTATTAAATATTTTTCATAAAAGTGGTGTTAGTATTAAATATTTTTCATAAAAGGGTGTTAGTATTAAATATTTTTCATAACAGGGTTGTTAGTATTAAATATTTTTTAAATGGTGTTAGTATTAAATATTTTTCATAAAAGGGGTGTTAGTATTAAATATTTTTCATAAAAGGGGTGTTAGTATTAAATATTTTTCATAAAAGGAGTGTTAGTATTAAATATTTTTCATAAAAGGAGTGTTAGTATTAAATATTTTTCATAAAAGGGTGTGAATATTAAATATTTTTCATAAAAGGGTGTGAATATTAAATATTTTTCATAAAAGGGGTGTTAGTATTAAATATTTTTCATAAAAGGGGTGTTAGTATTAAATATTTTTCATAGAAAGGGGTGTTAGTATTAAATATTTCTCATAAAAGGGTGTGAATATTAAATCTTTTTCATAAAAGGGTGTGAGTATTAAATATTTTTCATAAAATGGTGTTAGTATTAAATATTTTTCATAACGCCGCTCTTATTTTTTACATCTAATATAATTTGATACTATTATGAAAAATAAACATTATTTTTCTATATGGATACGTTAACATTTTTTTGTAATTAATGATTATAACGGCTCTCTGGTGCTCGGTGCCACAGATTTCGGGTACAAGTCCTGGCGGCGTTGCCATGGATGTTTGTAGTGGTTCGGAATCATCTTTAAATCGTAGGTACCGGTCTAATACGACGACTACGACTACTACACCACATCACATCAGTACCTAGAGCTGAGCTGACTCTGTACAATTTGGGAATGATGTGGGTGAGAAGTCTGATTAGGCTCTGTGAAGCTCAACAGTCATTGAGGACCGGAATCTGGAAGGATGGGCCATGGAAGGATTTTAAAGAAGGATGAATTTCCTTTTTTAATTCAGCAACTAAGTGGTAAATGAAACATGTGACAGCTTTTGTAACATGAAAACATTTTGCTTTTATTTCACACGAAATAATTTATTTATTTAGAAAATCTCTATAATTGTTTGAAAATAATAAGAAACAAAAAGGTTTATGTATATTAAAATGTTATGGGTTTTTTACTTATAAACAAAAAGAAACTTTATTCTTAAAATTGTAAAAATATCCAATTAACTTCTCTTATTTGCTATATATTTTTAGACTCTAAATATACAATAAAAATAAATTAAATATTTTTATTTAATTTATAAGTTAGGTTAAAAAATAAATATTTTTTTATTAAAACGTATTATTAAGACGTTTTTTCTGGGTAGGTAATATCTATCAATCTTAGTTCCGTACAATATATATGTACCGTACTATCCGTACAATAAGCTTTTCAAAGAAAAAAAATCAGTGATTTGCTATTATTTCTTATCATACACATTATCAAAAAAAGGACGACCTCAACAAAACCCAACTCTATCAAGTTCAATTCTTCAATAACCTCAAATCCAACTCACATTTCCAGGGGAAAAAATCCCTAACAAATGGACAACTTTTCCCCATCGCTCAAGCACGTACTTCCTTTTCAGAAAAAAGGGGACAAACTGGTAGAAGTAAACACTTCCCTAGAGAAATAACAATAACATTTCGTCACGTGCGGCTATTTGGAAGGGTCCCATCTGACCAGTGGACGAGTTGACGGTGTCCAGCAGGAAGGT
Organism: Caerostris darwini; assembly: GCA_021605075.1. NCBI lineage: Eukaryota > Metazoa > Arthropoda > Arachnida > Araneae > Araneidae > Caerostris > Caerostris darwini. The sequence continues at coordinate 35,312 of BPLQ01007625.1, read as the reverse complement.
GGACAATGCAGCTCCGGGCAGTCGCGAACATACGTTTGGGACGAGGAACATCCGGTCAAGGAGGAATGGCTTTTAACCGAGTGTCCTTAACTAAATCTATCAATTTCCGAAAGGATATCAGCGTTTGATATTACTCTGAGGACGATCTTATCAGGATAGATGCGATTTTGTTGAGATTGGGTTTAAGTAAAAATAGAAATGATTGTTAGCCACTTAGAATTTTTATTAGTTGTGGCAAAAAAGCTTTAATAGGAAAGAATTATATAGAAATATAAAGAGTGTTAGTATTAAATATTTTTCCTAACACAATTCCTCTTTAGAAATTCCAGATTTTTTTTTATTCAAATAAATCTTTTATTATTTAATTTTTTGTTGTATTTTTGTTTTCATTTCTGACTTGCACTCTATAAACAAAGAAATAATTCTAGCATACTAATAATTAATATAATAATATTCTAACATTATAATTAGTATTTACATTAATTAATATTATTAATATTCTAAAAATTATATTAGATGAACTAATCAATGAATAAAATTGGAAAGTGTGCAAATATTGAAATGTAAATTGAATGATGATAAATATTAAAAGTATGAAATTGTAAAAAAAAATAAAAATAAAAATTACATGAAAATAAAAGTAGACATTTTTTAATCTAACATAAATCGAAATTTTTTGTAATTTTTTTGTAAATATTTTTTAATTACTAAAATGATATCGATATAAAATGAATAAATCGTAATCCAATATTTATATTTTAATTTCCACAACGCCGAATCTTTTTTAGAGACAAACTATGAAGTATATTTTACTTAATAAGAAATTCAATAATAAATCCCGATTCATTGAATTATGAAAATATGAATAGTATGAAATTGTAAAAAGAATGTATGAAAATATGAATAGTATGAAATTGTAAAAAGAATGTATGAAAATATGAATAGTATGAAATTGTAAAAAGAATGTATGAAAATAAAGGTACACCTTTTTTAAATAAATTTTTTTCTGAAATATTTTTTTAAATTTAAAACTGCTTTTAATGGTGAGATTAAGGCCATTCGTATTGCCCTTTCTTAGCTCCAGTGTCACATAAATAATTTTTCTAAAGTAGTCATTTTATCCGACTCAAAAGCCGCCTTGAAGGCGATTGGTTCCACAAGGTCTCCTTATTCTGCAGCTATTAAGAACTGCCAATCTATTATGAGATCTCTGTCTTGCCAAAATAAGTCTATTTGCCTGCAGGGGATACCAGCCCCACTGCGGCATAGAGGATAACGAAAAAGCTAATTTGCTGGCAAAAAAAGGGCCAGCGATCATTCAAACTTTTGATTATGAAGTCTCTTTATGTAAGATTATTCATTAAATCAACCCTCAAGAAGAAGCTAGATAAAGAACTTTTTGAGAGAAATTCCCAAAAGTCTTGGTGGAACAGTATTTCAAATCTTTCTGGCTGGTCTAGGATGAAGGTAGTTGTGGAGTTTCGTCTCGTAACTGGCCACGATTGCTTTTCTAGGCATTTACACCACATAAATGTACTTAAAGATCCTTGCTGCAGGCTTTGTAACCTTCGTGAACTTATGGCCTGTGTTCACCTTCAACGCTATCCTGCGCTCTCTACCTCATCTTTGTGGGAGTGATATTGGGAGGCTAGGAGCCGAATGGATCAATAGACTTTTCATCTGTTGCCATTTGCTATTTTATATTGTTTTGTTCTGTTCTGTTTGTTTTGTTTTGAATGTTTTGTTCTGTTCTGTTTGTTTTGTTCTGTTCTGTTCTGTTTGTTTGTTTGTTTTGTTCTGAGCGGCTCCAGTTGTGTCTTTTGTACCCGCCATTGAAAATAAAAAAATATTTTTTTAATTGCTGAAATGATATCGATATAAAATGAGTAAATCGTAATGCTATATTTTCATTTCTTCAAGGCCGAACATTTTTAGACACAAACAACGGAATATATTTTACTTAATAAGAAATTCAATAATAAACCCCAATGTATTGAATTATGAAAAAATAAAATTGTAAAAAGATGTATGAAATTAAAAGTAGGCATTTTTTAATATAACATATAAGCAATTGTTTTCTAAATATTTTTTTGATTGCTGAAATAATATCAATATAAAATAAATAAATCGTAATCCAGCATTTACATTTTCATTTCCACAAGGCTATTTATTTTTTTGAGACCAACATCGGAACATATTTTACTTAATAAAGAATTCAATAATAAACCCCAATGCATTGAATTATAAAAAAATTAACCGTATGAAATTGTAAAAAAAAAAATATTAAAAAATGTCTACTTTTACTTTTATACAACATAAATCGACATTTTTTTGATACTTTTAATTGCTTAAATGATATAAATATCAAATGAATAAATCGTAATGTTATATCTTCATTTCTTCACGCCCGAACATTTTTTAAACGCAAACAATGGAATCAATTTTACTTAATAAGAAATACAATAATAAATCTCAATGCTTGCAATATCGATTTTAACAACTCACCAAGATTCACCCACGAATGTAATTTTTTTCTCCAGAAAAACTGTATCTATGAGCATGCGGTGACTAGAAAAAAAAACACAAAAAAATCGCATACATTAAAACCACACCCACCACTGTCCATGCTGTCCAGTTTAAAGGAAAAAAAGGGGGATCTACTCGAAATAGAGTCACGTAACGTTGGAAAATTTATGATCCTTTCGTGATAGCAGAGACTTGTAGTTCCATTCCTCTTTACTTCCTATGAGGGATTACGTGAGAGATATATAAGGATTGGTATTTTACGCTAGATTTTTATTGCAAAAGTGTTTTTGGGGCTTATATATCAAGCGAATAGGTGCCCTCATATTAAGAGTCCAGAATATTTATGGTCTGGCAGTTTAAGTTAAATGACATGAGATTCACTTACTGTTTGGATAATAACAGTCATTGGGATATTAGTGATTTTGCTCGATGACTACTGTTCTCGAAAATATATTTGCACTTCTGATTGATTTATAAATGCTCAAGTTGAAGTAGGGTGTTTAAATATTGTTAATAACGTGGACAAAAGTTCTTCGTCAGTTTTGGAAATTATACAGTTGGATAAGCAGTCAGTTTTAGTTTTTTTGTATTGATAAATTATTAAAAAAAATATCAAATCTTTTTTTATTAAAAATATTTTACACCTTTTGATAGAATGATCAAACGTTACTGGCATCAAGCATTTAATAAAATTTTGTGATAGGAATACTTGTAGCCAGGGTTCACCAGTCAAAGTTCAAATTATGTTTGAAGTAGTGAAATTATTGAAGTATTGATGTTGTTCTAATGCAGCTTGCAAACACTTAGACAGTTGTCTTGATGCCTTAATTCAAGCGCTGTACCGACGTTACTCACTTAGCACTACCCAGGGGATGCGTGTAGCTACGGTCGTGGAGTAACAATACCCCCGGAAACGCTCTACGATCCTGTTAGACAGGGACCTACGGTTTAAAGTGGATTCCGAACCACTACAATCATCCTTGGCACCGGGACTCAAACCCAAAACCCATGGTACCGAGCGCCAGAGCGCTAGCCACTCGGCCATTCAGGCCCTGAAGTTTTGATGTAGCTAAATTAAAATTATTGATGTAGCCAAATTAAAATTATTGATGTAGCCAAATTAAAATTATTGAAGTAGCCAAATTATAAATATTGATGTAGTTAAGTTACAGGTACTGAAGCAGTGAAGTTGTAGGTATTGATGTAGTCAAATTATAAATATTGAAGTAGTCAAATTAGAAATATTGAAGTAGTCAAATTATAAATATTGAAGTAGTCAAATTAGAAATATTGAAGTAGTCAAATTATAAATATTGAAGTAAATTATAGGTATTCAACTGAACGAATTATAGATATCGAAGTAGTCAAATTATAGTTATCGAAGTAGTCAAATTATAGTTATCGAAGTAGTCAAATTATAGTTATCGAAGTAGTCAAATTACAGTTATCGAAGTAGTCAAATGATAGTTACCGAAGTAGTCAAATGATAGTTACCGAAATAATCAAATTGTATGTATTCAATTAGCCAAATTTTAAAGGTATTGAAATAGTGAAACTATAGACATTGAAGTAATCAAATTATAGGTATGGAAATAACCAAATTATACGTAAAGAAGTAGTCATATTAAAGGTACTCAAGTAATCGAATTATAGTTCTTCTTTAACTGTAAAAAAGTAATCATTTAAATATTAAATAAATATTGTTTAAATCCTTGTAATTTACTGCAAACTAAAAGATAAAGAAATTTCGCCAATGATTTACCAGTCTAGATTCAGTATTCCCATCTGTGTTATTTTTTATCTATATATTTCTTGTTGTTACATAAGACTTTCAATTCTGTTGACTACCAAAATATTTGCTTCAAGAATACATTACGTATTGGCATCATGCAAATCATGTTCCGATTTAAAAATTGCACTCAAACATGCAACTGTAGCAGTTGCTAGGTAATGTATCAAAACGCGAAAGCTATTTAGGTTTAGTTTGTTGCTCTACAGTCCTTTTTAACACACTGGGATAATTAGATCGAGACCTACAGTTAAATGTGGATTCCGAACCACTAAAAAACATCCATGCCACCGTTAAGATTCGAACCTGAAGCGTGTCGTATCAAAAGACCATAGCGCTAGCCAATTGGCCATCAGGCCGGTAAATTATTTAGATTAACATTAGCTAATTTGTGAGCAAATAATTTCATTTCTGAATATTGAAATTCGATGAATAGAAACCATTTGATTAATAAAACCCTTTGAAACCACAAACTAACAACGTTGAGTTTCTTTAATGCACAATTACCCTCATTAATGTCATCGTTATAGTCCAAAACATTTTAGACATTTATCCACAATATTTCTATTAAACTAACTCCAATCATAATAAATACAAACTCAAATAATCAATAACTGCAATCTTTAACAATTAGATATAAATATTATATTATTATATTCATAAATAAAAATAATTACTTGCATTAATATATTTTTAAAAGTTGTAATTTCATTTATTATCATTCAGGGCAAAATTGAATACGATTTCATGATATTCAAAATATATATATATAATCAATGTCTGCATAGATTTTCCCAAGTTCTTTTCATGCTTTGAGGGATCTGAATCCCTCATGCAGCATGTATAATTCATTTTCGAAATCAAATACTGGTGTGGTTTTCATATCGATAAACGAACCTCTAGGGGCAAAAGGAGCGGATATGAAATCGGAATAAAAAATACTTTTTTTACTCAAAAATGGTATACTACTGTGTCCAAAATGTAAGACCAATTTTCAACTTAAAATTCCCGGGCTTATGGAATTTCATTTTTTTTTCTTTTTTAGCACTGTCCTTGACATCCGTGTGAAATTTGACGTCAAAATATTCATTAGTGTTTGAGTTGCGCTTGGATTTGTGAGACGCTAAAAATGATTCCGGCGATTTTTAAAATTTCTCAATTAATTGATTAAAGAACTTGCATTCAATTTTGTTTACGGAAACGTATAGAATGTTGCAGAAGGCATTCGGTGAACATTTCTATATTGGAAAGAAATGTTTACAAGTGGTATAAACACTTCAAAGAAGGCAGAGAACGCGTTGAAGACGAAGAGCCCTGTGGTCGACCCTCAACCTCAACTGACGAAGCTCACGTCTAAAAAAAATTAAGGATTTGATGCTCGAAAACTCTCTATTTACAATTAGAGACCTTGCTGATGATGTTGGAATTTCAAAAAGATCGGTCAATTCCATTTTAGGCCTCAAACGCGTGAAATCTCGATTGGTAACGAAAACATTGAATAAGCAGCTCATACTGTTTTGATTCTTAGTGACTGTTTAGCCAAAAATGAAACATCGTTTCACAACTACTGCATTCACACCGTGCGAACTTCTGGCTATTCCCTAAACTCAAAAGATCACTCCAGGGACACCGTTTGGAGTCGATTGAAGAGATTCATTGTGAATCGTTCCAAGCTTTGAAGGCCATCCCTGCCGATGACGTTTCAGCATGCATTGAGGATTGGAAAAAAGTTAACATAAGTGCATTGTGTCTGGAGGGGATTACTTTGAAGCTGAGGAAATAAATTTGGAAGAATAAATAAAGAGTTTTTGAAGAAAAAATTGGTCTTAGTAGGTAGGCACAGTAGTACTATCTATTTTTAGGCTTGTCAACGTGGAATTATTGTGCCCCCCACAACAATGTTTCAATTAATATTTATCATTCCAATGCTATTTTCTTATCAAACTAAATCTTTAAGCATGGAAGAAGTCAATAATGATGATGGGGGTGTTTCCTCAATAATAATTTCGTCAACATGGAATTATTTTGTCACGTCGCAACAACGTTTCAATTAATATTTAACATTTCAATGCTATTTTCTTAACGAACTAAATCCTTAGGCATGGAAGAAGTCAATAAGGACGATGGAGTGTTAATGAACGGATGAACGAGGATGGTTTTGTAAATCATCACCTACACGTTACTTTTGAATTACACGATCTTTTCATTACTCCTTTTTACCAATGATCACATTCCAGATTCTTCATAATATTTTGTTAAGTAATTAATAAAGTCTTGGATGACAATTACAATTTATTTCACAAAATAATGTGCGCGCAACTGACCTCAACGTCAACTTTCAGACGGATAAAAGGAACAGACTTGCGTGTCAGCTGAATCCTCTTTCTCATCTGGCCAAGTTCATTGATATCTGCCCACCCTCGAGTCCTTTCTTTCTCTTTTATCTCTTTTCCGGTGTGGGAGAGAGAGAAAGGGTCACTCTCTTCTTCCCTTTCCGAATTGACCTCTTTGTGTCAAGACTTCTCTAAACGTGCCGTACCTTGCACAAGTCATTGGGCTTTTAGTTAAGAGAGTTGTGAGCTTAGACAAGGGAAATAAAATTATTGATTTATTGTAGATCAATAATTTTATACTGTCGTATTAATGTATGTGTGTGATTGCCAATAGACATAACATTGTTTTCTAACATATAAGTTTCATGCAAAATAAAAAACAAACACTATTCACAATTTCATGATTAATCGTATTAATAATAATAGTTGAATTATCATATTCTTTATAATACATTTAATATATAAATCATCCGATAAAAGCGCATGTGTTATCACTGAATTATATATTTTTAATTGGTTTTAATATAACTGAAAGGCTTTATGCATTTAAAAACAAAAATAAAAAATAAAAAAAATTAAAGTCAATTCCTACTTTTTTTCACTATATTGCAGAAAGTCCTTTACAAATAATTTTCATTCATTTTTTTCAGTTTATCTGGCGCCATCTATTGGTGCACATGCAACTTAAATCTAAAAAAAAATGCTAAAATTAATCAATTAAATTTAATTACTGAATTAATATTTCAAAAAACTGCATTGACATCAAGTGTCATCCACTACAAGTTCAAAAAAAATGTATCTGAACTTGACTGGACACATAAAAAGTATTTTATGAACGATTGAAAATTTTAACAAGATATATACAGGGAGAGTGTGAGCTAATAGCAGGAATTGAATAATATTTAAAATGAGTTTATGTATTTAAAAATATTATGTTCGACTCGTGACTTAGTGACAACGTTCGCCGCTGGTGAGAATTAGGGCAGAGGTTCCATCCGCTGACGACTTTGTTGCGGACACTGTTTCAAAACACGAGGAGACTCGATGGTGTTTGTGATGTTCAGCATCTTGTCTCGTGAGTCGGACTACCTGCTAGGAATTTTACGGTTTTCTCCCATACCATACTCAAATGCGGAGTAGTTGCCCCTAAAAGTAATCCCGGACGACATTTTCCTCCTTTTTCAGTATTACGGAGCCTAATCAGACTTTTACCTAAGGTTGCTCCATCACAACAGAAGGCTGCCTCCCCTTTCCTTCCTTCCACGAGATCACAGGGGTTCTTGGACTTGGTTTAGATGTCATTGTCTACCAAGTGAGATAAGAAATAAAAATATTATTTGGATAAAATGTATTAAGATTCTACTGTTTAAAGGCGACGATGTCCTAGATAGAAAAAAAAAATTAGGCGATTTTTGAAAGAATTGGCGATTTTTAATTCTAAATCTGAAAAATCTGCTTCAGTGTTGGAGAAAGAAATAATTGGTCTGGAAAACTGATTAGGTGGATTTCATTTATTGCCTTACCAAAGAGCAAGTACTTTTTTACAAAATAAATTAAAGTACTTTAATCCAAATTCATGTTTCAAAATTATTTGGTGTAATAAAATTTTAAAGGAAAATAAAAACATTAAGAATCATTTCTTTAAGATAATTCTTTAAAAATTTTATATCTTGAAGAAAAAGATCTTCAATTTAAAAGGCAGATGAAATGAATAGCCCTCCTTAAATGTATTAAGCAGGTAACATAAGGAAAGTGGCATAACAGTTTGACAAAAACCATCTCAAATTAGTTCCGCATCCAGTGAATGTCTCCAGAGATTTAAATCTTTGTAATTTCACTTTAAATTAGAATTAGTTTTTTTTCTACCTTAAATTTTGGTCCGATCATAATATTTTGTTTCTATTAATGAATTTATAAATAAAACGCTTCCCAGTATTTCATAAAAATCATATTTTCCAATTTGTGCTTCAATTAGCAAGTAATCAACCATAACAGTTAAAACAGCAGAATATTTGATGCAAAAATGTAATTCATACTACATAACGCTGGGCGATTGAAAGTTTTTTTTTTTTTCAAATCAAATTCTCTTTTTTTAAAATTAGGGATTAATTTATATGACGGTACTTCTACATATGTATGTTTATAAAGATGCTCTTCTAAATACGTATTTCTGTATGAGCAACGGTTTATTTTTTATAGGTAAAGATATTAGCTTAAGATAAGATAAAGCTTATTACGCTTAGTTATGCATACATTTTTTTTTTTCAGTTAGATATAAATTTATATGAATACATATGCAAGTAAATATCTTCCCTTGCACACATTATCATGTGTGCACTTTCAGCTACAGAAACATATTTACTTGCATATGTATTCATATGATTTGTATCAAATGTATATGTACATTCAAATGCATATGCGTGTTTACCCATTTGCGGGCATAAGCGAGAGTGTTTAGAAGTGTATTTTTGTACTTGTACATATATGTATGGTGTGTATATATATGCACGCTTCCCTGTATGTATATATATATATATATATACACGCAAATGTAAATGTATGAGTATATGTTTGTTTCTGTGAAAGCGTATATATATGTGCGTATGAATGTTTATTTGTGAGTATGCATGAGTGTAAATCTTTTGCTACTGTATGTATATGGCATGTGTACATGTTTTTGTGGGTGCATTTGTGCATTTATTTGTGTCTATGTATGAGTATAAATTTGTGCGCGTGATTATGCTGAATGCGTATGCATGTTAATGTGTAAGTAAGTGCATGTATAAAAATCAATGCATGCGTGTGTAAAATGTGTTCGCATTTAAAAATGTGTGCATGTCCCTGTATATAAATATATGGATGTTTGTTTGGTTGCTTATGTGCATGTGTATGCATATGAATGTGTATGCATGTGTGAATAAATGTGCATATGTACGTCTGTGTGTACTCACGCAGCTAATATATATATATATATATATATATATATATATATACAATCTTTATATTAATAACTTATTCTGAGAGAAAATAAAGGAAAAATCCTTTCAGTTAATAAAAAATTCTTGCTAATGAAGTTCTATATCATAAAATTTTTTTTAAAAATTAATTTCTTAATTATATTGATTAGAATACTAATATACAGTAAAATCTACAATCCAATAAGATAATTTTTCAATGCAATCAAATGCTTCTTGATGTAAAACACGAAAATACATTTTTTTTACATCGGTGGAATTGGTAAACAGAAATAAAATCTATAATATCTGATATATAACCAATTGTCCTGCAATGAATATGGCATTCAATTTAATATATTTTTGCATTGAAATGCAAGATCCTATAAATATCCCTTTCGACAACGCGTATATTCTTTTTATACATGCTTTGTTACAAACCCTAAACGAAATATTCTTATATTTTCTTTTTCAATTCAAATATTCATTCGAAAACCCGTAATGTAAATAGTCTTCCATCTTATTCAAATGCAGATACATGAAATACATTTTAAAAAATATAAATTTATAGATTTTCATACAATTTCTTCTTTCTTTTCATAACTTCAATGATGAAAAATAAATCAAAGAATAAATTTATAAGATTCTATCAGAAAAATATTGAACTTTTTTCCAACATAAGATAATTCAAAGTTTTGGAAATAAAGTAAACAATATATTTGTTTTTTATTCCAAACCATCAATATCTTAATATACCGTCGCCTATATAAACAAAAATGTACCCTAACCAAAATTTCTTCGTAAAAATTATCGATCTGAAGTTGGTTTCATTTTTTTCGTTGTAGTTGTTTATATTAATAGTTCTTCATAAATTATCTTAGAAATAGGTCTATCTCTATCTCTTTGTATATTTTAATCCTTTTTTTTTTTGTTTATTGATTTATATTAATTAAGCATGTAAACGTAACATTATGTCTCAAGTTAATATTCCAATATTTTTTTCGAAAACTTGTATTTGTTTTGAATGCAAATAAATAAGAAATAACTTCATTTTGGTAGAGATAAATAATTTTTTTTTTTTTTTTTTTTTTTCCAATTACTTTAAAAAATAAATTTTGTAACGGATTTATTAGTCCACAATTTTATTCATCGATAAAATCGCTTTTTTAGAATTTAATTCATTTTAATATCATATATCTTGTCTATACTAAATATTATTGTATGTAACCGTACTTGTTTCTTACAGACTGGCAAGAGCACCCCTTTTTGGCGTTCAGGAGAAATGGTCATTTGACCTAGAGACTCTCACCAGAGAGGAAGTACAACACAACCTGGTATTAGTTGGCCTACCTAGTTCTTCACACCTGGAACGGAAGTATATTTCGCGCATCCTGCGCATAGCTGAGTATCGGCTTTTCAGTTTAGAAGTGGAATCCTTCCACAGATCTATAATTATTTGCATTTAAATATGTTGAATATTATATGCCACTAATTGTAAGTATGTGGTGTTTGTGCATGGGTAAATAAAGTTGTTAGTTTTCTAACTTGTGTCTCAAGTATTTCAATCCAACAAACCCAGTTACAATATGGTTGAAGAGCCCGCTTATTATAAGTATTAAATCCATTATACTTAATAAAACACTAACATCTTATCAAAAATTTATTGCAACTTATCGATAAATGGAAATTACTGCAACTTATCGATAAATGGAAATTACTGCAACTTACCGATAAAAATTTTACCTAAAAACAACCAAAAATTTATAAGTTGCGTATAAAAATACAACGCCCCATACGAATACCTAAAAGCTGCATTTTAAAATTCCCAGAAAATAAAATAAAAATTGATTTTCTGATTGTTTACCCATTAGTTTCACAAAACTATTTGAAATATTTCTTAAAATTGAAAAGCAAAGTTTGACGGTGTATCCGTAACAGAGAAAACTGCGTGTTCTGGTAGCTGTCATTAATCAGTGTCAAACACCTCGTAAACATTTAAGGAGAATTCTGCGTTAGTTCCTGCTAAGGTCATCAAAGTTATTCAAATGTGCATATATTAGTAATTAGCATAGGTTTCTTAATTCGATAGAGACAAATTATCTTAAGTTGTTGACATACTAAAGTTTCATTACATGATTTGTACATATTTATTGCATAATTTTAAAGGTACTGATATATAGAAATTGACAAGTATTTTATTGATTATTATGAAACTTCTGTGAATAAACAAATAATATTAAATTTATAAAATATTATATTTTAAATAATAAATTTATATTTTAACTGAATAGTTTTAAATTTCAGGAGATCATTTGGTACAATGATGATCACTGACTAATAAATATAATGTAAAATTGCCTTTTTATCTTAATTTATAGTTATTATTTTTTTTATATTTAATCAAATAGATTAAAATTATCTATTAAAAGTTATTAACTATTAAAAACCATATTTTAAAACTTGATTGTATTTCATAGTAAGGTTAAATAAAATATGCCCAAATCGATTATTTTAAAAAGTTAAGAGAAAATATTTTTCATATAAATATGTATATTCTTATAGCGCCAGTATATTATATAGAATAAAACAATTTGTTGATGTTGTTATCTATGGGTTTTATTGTAACTCAATCCATACTAATTTGGCCACTTACAGAGAAACAAAAGAAATAAATAAACAAAATTAAAAAGATAAAAGATTCTTAATAAAAATGACAAAAGACCTTAAAAACAAGTTAAGTGTTTTAAGGATAAAAAATTAAAAAGTTAGAAGCTCCATAATAAAATTCCGTGTTCCCAGGACATCTTCTATCAGGCCCTCCATGAAAGTGTGCACAAATCACCATTCTGTTGTAAGTTAAGAGTCCAGTCCCAAGCAAACAAGTACATGGGCCTTATTCATTTTCTCTGTCATACATAAAACACATATAAATAAAGTTCTCAATCCCTATTTTGGCCAGGCAATCGTGTCCAGCTCTTAATCTAAAAATGGCAGCAGCCTCTCTGAGAGTTTTTCCTCTACATTTTTTTTAGTCAACTCCGATTGCCCCCAGACTTTTCCTCTGGTGTTTGATAACAATTCATTAATATGCGATGACTTAATTTTGTCTGATGACCGTATAGGATGATAGTATAGTTATCCTAAGAGTGTCAAGATGGATAGGACATTGTCCAGGTAATTCTTCTGTTCCTTTTTTTTTGCCAGGATATCATAAAACAATTTATTTAAAGTAAAAAATTAACTCTATCATAATAGTTTTAGGATTTTCGTCAGGTGTAAAAACCAATGCCATGTTTCTATTAAAAAAGCTATTTTTAAAGCCATTTTAAAATAATAATAACTTATTAATTCAGGATTATATACGTGTTGCAAAAATGTCAATATTTTAATTCTACAATTCAAATAACTTATGATTCATGTTTTTAAAGTACTTCATTCGAATATGTTTATCTTTCTACCACTTTTATTTATTACATTAATTAGTATGAATTTACAATCAGCGTGTGTTAAATAACAGTAAGAAATTTAAAAAATAATAATTTATAAAACGTAAGCACATTTATACTTTTTCATAAATTTGAAATAATTTTTGCGTTATGTGGAAAGAAAAACAAGAGTTATAAATGATTTTATAATTTTCAAATAAAAGTAACATTTTCGTACTTTATATTCAATTATAACAGCAAATAAATAACCAAATATGATTCAAATATTTAATTAAATTTTATACTATTATATTGTACAAGTTAGGGTCGGATCTGAGTGCGGGCTTAATTCAATATCGTTCGTGGATACAAACTAAATTATTTTTTAAAATAAAAACGCTATATTTAGCTACCATATTTATTAAAGTTGTAACGATATCACTGAATAACTGCTACACATAACACACAAAACACAATTGTATAACAAATATTTAGAAAATCATTTTAAAAGCTAGTTCGTTTAAGGGTTTTGTACCCTTCGTATTGCCTAGAACTCTTCACTCTACTCTGCACACTCCCTTTTCTCTTCTTCCCTCTCCCATTATCGGTTCCAAAGATGCAAAGTCCCATTATCGGTTCCAAAGTAAGGATCGACCCGGAAAGAAGGATCTATCAAACTTGAACTCTTCCCCGTTGGCTATATTTTGTTTCGGGAAGATACGGTGGATACTTACTATATTACAAATCAAATTCCAATAGCAGTTAATATACAGCTATTTACCAATAACAAATACCAATAGCAATAAATTAATAGCAATTAATGTAGATATTACAGCTGTATATTATCTGCATTATGTAGTTATTTACAGCTGTGCATTAATTTACAGCTATCATTATCAGATTTTTACAGCTACTATTTTATGTATATTAATTTAAAGCAATCACAGTTAATTAATTAATTAATTAACCAATCACAATTAAAAAAGTCATTTAAAAATATTTTGTTACAAATATCGCACATTAGTTGGCCGTAATCTCCTTTGAATAGCAAGGAAATACACATTTAAAATTATTTTGCAGAATTATTTTAAGCTTTAGCTTAAAAATCTTTATGAAAAGTAACAAATTATCAAACGAAAGAAAGGTTCACATTTCCAAAAACTTTTTTTTGTAACATAGCACGGCATTTATTTCTAAGACGTTCTATTTATAGTCAGAGAAGACGAAGCGTTTTCTTTTATTTCAAGTTTCGAATTTCTGTTAAGCTTCAAAAACTTTCGGAGATAAATATTCGAATGCTTATAAATATCAGCTTACAAAATTCCAAGCTATTTTTAAACTTTTAATCGCTTGCAAAGCTGTGCTGCCAGATCATGTTTCTCATCTTTCAAATGCACCCGACTGAAATTCACGACAGGAAAATAAAATGAAAATATCAATTTTCATGTTCTAAAAATATAACTGTAAATTTTTTTGAAATTATTACAGTATAAAATTAATTCAAATATTTGTTTAAGTAAAATTAATAGTTTGTTAGAAATTCTTTAAAAAAGGTACAGAAATAAAGAATTAAATTTTTTTGGAACTCAATGTTTTTTCTTTTTAATATTTATTACTAAAGGTTTTTATGAAGAACCATCGCAACGTAATTTAATATTCAGTAAATTGGAGATTTAAAATAATTGCTTTTTTTTTTTTTTTAATTTCATTTTTTTTTTTTTTCGGTTTACAGACTATTATTATTAAAAGTTACATTTATCTTATAAATATTATTAAAATATTTGTTATTAAAATAATTATAATCACCCTTTATAAAAAGCAAAGTCGTACTTTCAAAAGGCTGTAAAAAAAAAAAAAAGCACTCGCCATAATGTGTTCATATTTGAACTGAAGATACTTGAAGAAGTGGGGAACAGTACGACAGTAAAAAGTTCTAAAGTGTATTAATAGATGGCGCTGTAAGCGGCATAAAGAAAGTGAATTCGGCTGTCAGTGATATTTTTAATCGGAATTACAATGTATATGGCATGAATTGCACATTAAACCAACTGTAGTGTTCAATGTGCTTGATTGCTTCGTTTTTTGAACGGAAAAAATGATTTCAAAGTCATTCAACTGTTGTGACACTGTCATCGGAAAGCCCATCCACCACAGCCAGTCCATCCCACCACGGCCAGGTCAATTTCCCGTCCACTTTGTAATGGCCAAAGTCATACCAAATTGCATGGGAAAAATTGGTGGCGAGTAGTGCTTTATTTTTCAGCATTTTGAAAGTGGGACTTTAATTATGATCACCTTGTAGATTTAAATATTGTATCACAATCACATAATTTTGTTGTGTTCACACTTTAAAATCTATAATCTATAAATTCTTTAAAATTTTAAACTTTGTGCAAATATCCTTATTCTAATATATATATAATATTTTGTAAAAGGAAAAAATCTAAAAAAAATATGTTTATTAAAATGATAATTTTTTTGACAAAAATGCTTCATATTAATATACTGCTCTTCTAAAGTCTAAAAACAAAAACAATATGATTGTAAAATCTATTTTTATTAGGGTTCAGGATATATATATTATTTCACAACTATCTTTAATGTTAAAAGAAACCAGATTTGCACAAAATATTATTCACTTGAAATATATTATAATACTATGACACTTTTTTATTATCTATGCAAGGATATCTATTTTCCGTCTGTATATACGATAAATAATAATATATGGGTTAATCTTCTAAAAAGCTTAAAGATATCTTGCAAGAAATGCATTTCTCTACATCTCCAAGTGATTCCATCCCAAGGTAAAAGAAACAGGTGTGCTTTCTGTATACTTTCGTTACAAATGTGAAGGTTTTTTTTCCCTTTCAGGATAAAATTTTCTTTTAAAATTTCTGAGAAGGAAAACAAATATTCACTTGCTGTTCATAAATCATCGCTCCAGCATTATTTTGAAAGGTAGGGGAAAAGAGTAAAAAAAGTGCAATGTGTTTTCCGTTAAACAGGTCGTTTCCTTGAAAAAAAAAAGATGCCCATATTCTCATTTGGTGTACCGCACGAGTTCTGAAAGTATTCTTTAAAGTGCATTTAAGTTTGCTTAAAAAGACTACTTGTTTCGAGATCTGTTTCTTCAGAATTTTTATCGGCTACTTTGCACACAACTAAGATCTGCATTAGATGTGGTTCTTTTTAAAATTGTTTTTCAAATTTCGTAAAGAAATGTACTTTAATTTTGTTGTTGTAAGAAACGGTTTTTAAAAAGTTGTAAACATTTCGTTTTTATTTCTATTTTAAATTTATATTTACTCTGAACTGGCATAAATATAAGGAATATTAGCCCATGAATTAGATAATATATATCATTTAAACTAAAAAGAAATGAAGTATATTAGTCCATATAATTAGATAATATATATAACTTAAATTAAAAAGAAAATCATTATAGTGTAAAAACGTAGAAGAAACATTTAAACTAGAAAAATCCAAATTCTTCTTATTTTTTTTTTCAAATTAAAATTTTTTTATTTAATGGACAATAATAACAGTGTTCAAATATTTTTTGCTTTGTATGATTCCATTGTTTTAGAGATTTTAGTAACTTACTTTTTAATTTAAACAATTTAAATTTGATAATTATAGTCTTTTATTATTTGGATTTATGTAACACTATGATATTTTTAAGTATTAAGGCTAAATTTGGTTGGTGGTGCCATTAACACATTAAAATCACTACTATCTAAAAATTTCTTACAAAATAAACAATATATAAATACGAAAACAATGTTACTATTGTTTGTACAATTATTGTTAAATATAAGATTTATTTCAGTTTTGCAACCATCTTTCTAAATATAATTTCTGAATTAAACAGGCATATAAATATGTAATAAAATTTCTCCACTTAAAAACAAATTTATTTCGGGAAAGTAATTCAACTGACATTTATTAAAGTAATTAACTTTTACACACACACACACACACAAAGAAAACTTTGGCAATGTTTATTGTAATAAAATATATATATATATATACGTATATTACTCATAGATTCTCTTTCTCTCTCTGTGTGTGTTTGTGTGTCCACATGTCCAACTGAAAAAAACTTAGAGATTGGAAATTCGTAAAAGATTACCCAATTAGGTTTTACGCCCAACTTCGTGGTTGGCAAATTTTTCATTATGTTACTTTTTATGCTCTCTTACTGACTGTTGATGGATAAGTCGACGAAAAAATAATAAATAAATAAAACGTACTAGCCGATGAAGTGCAATCACCTAAAATTTTGTTTCAAAAGCAAGGACATATATAGCTTCATCTTATTATAGCTTGCTCTTGTTATTACATCAACACATTCTATTTTTCAAATACTTTTAAAAATACTTGAATTTAAAGAAAATAAATTGACTTTTGCTATTCTATCTTCATTTTGATTTTACCAATAAAAATGTCCTGGTCAAATCGCAGTTTAGGTGAACAAAGAAATTTGGAGACTTATTGTTGTCGCCAAACGGAGAAAAGGTGCCTATGGTCGACAGTGGGTGAGTAAGGAAACAGAAGATTTCCCTTTCTCCCATGTCATAAAGTATTTAAATTAAAAAAAAAAATAAAAAATGGACATTTACTATTTTATATCGCTAGTAGTCGAAGATTACTGAAAAATTCATATTAGTAATTTTTTATTAGATATAAACTTATTATTGCCACCGGATTCAAATATCAATTGTTTTTTTAAAGAATTACGAATGGAAATCAACAACACGGCAAATTGACTAGTGTTATAATAAAGCCGCCATCAGGGTTGCCAGTCTGGAGCAAACAAAATCCTCACGTGATCCTACAGATCACGTGACTTATTGCAGGTTTAATATATGCGATGTTAGCTTGGCGAATTTTGGCAACAATTTTTAGTGTGCTTTTACTATTCTATAATGTTGGTGCGAGAGGACGAAAGGGTCTACTATCGTGCAATAACTTTTAAAAGAAAATAGTTCATTTTTTTTACGTTGTAAATAAATATAAATATATTTTTTTTCTAAATATGTGGCATTTACATTTTGTTAATAAATTTTCTTGTACAATAATTTCACTTTAAAATTGTTAAAAAATAAAATATTGATTTATATGAACTTTTTGTAACGCTTTATTATATTTCATAGAAAATGATCAGAGTTATAAATAAAATAACATTTGTGTCTATTTATCCCTAGTAAATCTTTAGTAAACACATAGTTAAATAAATATATGACTTCAGAAGAATTTCAGGCATTTCTCAGAATCGCATCATAACATGTTTACGTTTTCGAAATAAATTGAGGGCACGAAAAAGAAGTGAAGCGGCGATATAGCGCCAGCTCAAGTACGAAAACAAGAAGAGATTTTTGGCCCAACGTTCTTTTAGAATAGGGAGACGTACTCTATTCTATCACTACTCTAAAATCTTTCACCATTTTGATATTTTACATAGCTTATTTTTCATATCGCAGTTTTAAAATAGCTTTCATCTATTGTTTGTATTTTCAATAGTTATTATATGTTTTGACTCGCGATTAAATTTGATTTCAGTGTGGTTTCTATTTTAGTATTCCGAATTTCACTGAAAATTTCGGAGATTATTATTGGTGAAGTTTACTAAAATTTATTTCTTTGACATAAAAGAATTAATAAGTTTTATTTTTTAAAGCTGGTCAACGCTGACTTACTTATATGTACAAATTATAAATAATATTTAACGGATAAAAAAACTATTTCTTTAACTAATATCAACTAGACAACAAAGCAAATTTACAAATAATTATTAAAGAATTAATTTTTATAAGCAGGTCTTTTAATTAAATATTTTTCAAATAAATAGTTTATTCTAAAAATTGATAGTAAAATAACCGAGAAATAATAAAGTTAATTAATGTTGTTAGTAAAATAACCAAGTAGCCTTGTACCAAGTGTTTATTATACATACGCAAAATGAACAATTTCTATACTATTTGCTTTATAAACATTTATATGCAGTGCACTACCTCCTGTTTCTTTATGGAAGCGTTAATGGATTGCCAGACTTAAGTTGAGGGATAAACTGATGTCATTTGTTTCTATCTTGTTCCTTGTATTTATTTAATGACATCTGTGGTCCTGTAAACTTGCCATTGGAAATAAAAAAAATTACATACAGGAATTATCTTTTAAATTCGATCCTACTCAATAGTTCGTAAATTTTAATAAATTCGACATTTATTTTCAGTATGGTTTGGGTTCAAAGGAAACAAAGCTTTACAAAACAATTCAAACAAAAAAGCCTACAAGCAATCTATTTTCTATGTTTTATTCATGTAAAGTAAAAATAAACATGAAATATAATGAAATTCATGAATTAGCAATTTAGCATGTTTACAACAGTGCTAATTATTCTCTGGAGACATGTAGAACGAAACGTGATTCACATTCAAATATTAGACTTCAATAGAGATGGAACAACACAATTTGTAAAATTGCTGTATTTCTTTAAATTGTCATATTAAAAAAATTAAATTAATTATTGTATTTCTCCAAATTGTCATATTAAAAAAATTAAATTAATTATTGTATTTCTCCAAATTGTCGTATTAAAAAAAACTATATGTTATTTAGGTTGTCATTTAATTTATAGGTAATATATAAATAATAATGGACTAATTAATCTTATTTAAATGTGATGTATTATTTGTAATAAATAACATTTATTGCATTCGCTAATGCATTAGTAATTATAATTTTAATAAAAATTATTACATTAGTAAATATAATTATAATAAAATAAAATTTTAATGACATACTATTAGGTTATTAGTTGTCAAACATAATTAAATACATATTAGTTGATTTTAATATAAATTTAAATAATTAGGATATTTTTAAAGAATTTAATCATTTTAATCATTTATAAAAAAATAATGACGTAAATTTGAATAATATTTATTTTGAGTTGTTTTCCTATAGAAATAAAATTAAAATAATATTTTATTCAGGTGAAATTATAGCATTAAAATAATTAACTAACTAATATGAAATTAAAGAAGATATCCATTGCTTTATTAGAGTTAAAAGAATATTTTTAACAACTGAAAATTAAATTTAAATTTCGAGATTATGTTTGTTTTAAATTGCACGGTAATTATGCCTTTTTTTCTTTCTGCTGCCATCTTGTTTATTATATTTATGTTACTTTCATATCAAATTATTCATTCTTTTTATTCATATACTATACAAAATTACTCGTTTTGTTTTGATAAATTCAACTTGATTATTTATTTTAAGAAGATAATGTTTGTTTTAAACATGTTTATAAAAAAAAATTTAAACAATTGCTGTATGTAAAATTAACGAGCTCCAAACTATATTTCAAAATTACAAAAACATTATAAATTGAGTTTGAAGTTTATAATTAGTTATTCTCAATAAAAGAAAACTTTACTATTCGTTCCATCTTGGGAGTGAATGCTTTTAATTTTATTATTCATTGAAAAATAAACATTCCACTTGATTTTAATATTCGAATTTTTATGAATTGAATTCTTTTAATTTATTTTTATTCATTTCAAAATTAATTATTTAATTTAAAATTCGAATACACGTTAACAATAATTGTATACTTTTAATTCTATTTCAATTAAAAACATTTTTTTTGTAATTCCAAAACTCATAATTGAAAATAAAGTTAAATTCAATGTGAACATAATTCACCACAATCTTAGTTTTATAAGTTAACGTTTCTTGTATGTTATTTTAAAGAATACATTCTGCATTAGTTAATAATAATTTTTTAAACAATAACAGTAGCATCAATAGCGTTTCTCATTCATAATTTTTATATTCGAATACTCAAGGGAAATTTAAGAAGTTAAAAACTATGAAGATTACAAAAATTTTTTTAATAGCATAATTATCGATTATAAATCTGTACTATACTTTTTATAATATAGATAAATATTTCTATTGGATGCAGTTACAATAGTCAAATACACATTATGTTTGAAAAATAAATAATTACTTCAATGACTTTGAAGTTTACATCAAAACAAAATTTTATTCCTTTATAGTTGGAAACCATTCATTTCTTACAAAGACACATTGATTTTAATATTTTTAATGTGTTTGCTTTTCAGTGTTGCGTTGTGTTTGAACAGCAACTTTAAGATTGTTCTATTGTTAAGAATGATTTTTAAAAGCACAATTCCATTCATTATTGCAACTACAGTTGTCAAAATCAAAAGAAATCTGTTTCAAGATTTCTGAATAGGCTTATTGTCTGATACAAATTAAAAATTATGTCTGTGAATAATTATTTGTTATGTTGAAGATGAAGTTCTTTTATGCTTATGATTCATATGACTTTATGCGTGAATGATTGTAATTATATTAATTTTTAAAATTAAATTAATTGATGCATATCTAAATTTAATATATATTTTTCAATTACTATTTACATCATTTTAAAAGAAATCAATTAAATTCTTAAGCGTTGCATATATTTTTTTTAAATTGTCTTGTAAAATATATAAAAAAGTTTATAACTATATATATAAAATAATGAATAAATATATAAAACATTTAATGACACGTTTAACTTCTTTTCAGCATTAGTTTTCTCATTTTATTTTTATAGCCCCAAAAATTTGTTGAATTTTATTTTCGAAAATGTTGAGAATTTTTTGTTTATTAATAAGATTTTTATATATAAATTTTTTTAAATATATATTCGTTTTATATTGCTGCTTATTAATATTTATTTTATAAAGCAGCAAATTAAAAATGTATTGTTCCCTTTAAAAAAAATTGCAATACCTTTAAAATATTATGTTAAATTAAATTTTATCATTATTTTTTGAAAGTAAATTTAATACATGCGTTTTAACAATATTTTATATTTTATCTAAAAATAAAATTTTCGATTATTAAAAATATATAATTATTTTAAATTAAATGCTTTATAAACTGTTAGAGAAGAACTATTCGATACACAAACCTTTATCATGAAACCCTTCAACTTAAAAAAAATTTATATTTAAAATATTTTAGTTCATTTTCTTCAGAATGTATAATCCTAAACATAATAAAAAATAAAAAATAAATAAATTTTAAGAAATAAAAAATTTATAAGAAAATAAATTCTAATAAATCCTCCATATTTTAGAAATGGGTTTACTTTAAATCAAATGTTTTTATATATTGTTAGAGAAGAACTATTTGATACAAAAACTCTTATCATGAAAGTCTTCAACTTAAACAAATTTATGTATAAAATATTTTAGTTCATTTTATTCAGAATATAAGCGTAAAAATAATAAGAAATATAAGAAAATAAATAAATTTTAAGAAACAAAACATTTATAAGAGAATAAACTCTAATAAATCCTCCATATTTTAGAAACATGCTTTTATAATATTTAGCCATATATAGTATTGACACATATTAAACAAAAATTCAGGAAAATGAAATTTATTTCTTTGTACATAAAAAATGGCCATATCCCCCATATTGAAAAACGTAACTGAAGCAATTTGTTATGTTTTAATTTCATAACTTAAAACATATTATTCAATAGATATTTATAAACTTTTAAATTTAATAGTCAACATAATTTTATATTTAGCAATATCCTACTAATGTAAGACATTTTACACAGCAAAAACATAATATAATCAAACTGAAACACATAAAAGTTCATATAAAATGTCATAAAAAGCCATTTCATCGTTTTTATAATTTCTAAAACTTAAAGAATTTCTTGAAATAATTCATAAATACCATATACTTTAATTATTTTTTTAAAACATTTACAAAAAAACTTAAAGAATACCCTAAAAGTAATTTAAAGAAAAAAACCATAAGAAAGCCAGATATTGCAATTTTATATAATTCATTTTGAAGGTAACGATTTTCAATACTTCTTAGTGGATAAAAAAATCCCTATCCAATCTATTTTTATTCCCTAAAAAAGAGTCAACGTTTATCCTATCTGTTACGAGTTTTCTAATTTTCTATGTACGGTAATTATGTATCTATTAACTTTTTATAGACCTGAAAAATTGATTGATCGGCGTTAAAACTTTCATCATGTTACGGTTAATGGCATCTCACTTAATGCTTCTGTTTCAATCAACCCCATTTAAGTACTCTAATCATTAACTATTTTATTTGCTTTATTAGATTAAAATTGGATTCGAGTTATGAAGTTTTTCGACGCTTTAAGTTTCTTAAATGGGTAACTTAATTCAAAATGTTTTTTAATTAAATTGCTTTAATAATTACAATTACTGCTTGTGCTTTATTGCAAAAATAAAATTTAAAAAAAACATTTTCACAGTCTCTAGTTTTATATGATATGTAGTATCATTAAATTATGTTTATTATTTTAATATAATAAAGACATTACATTGAAGTGGGATAACATTTAATATTAAGACATGTAACATTTATATTACATATATTATTATTTAACATTTAATATTAGTATTTACATATTTAAAAAACAGTTAAATATTATTGATTATGTTATATTCATACTTAAATAGTATTGATATAATATACCTCATAATTATGTGCATTATTCATTTCCTACACAATTTCAACCTATATTAAAACAATTATTTCAAAATCCTTAGCATCTAGCCATTGGGTGTTATAATCTTTGCATATTTAATATAAGAAATGAAATTTATATAAAAATTTAATTTCAATGTAAAAATGTACATGTATAATCAATCATATATGTAATTAACTCCCTGGCATTACAGCCCATGGTGGGCCACAGCCGTCTACCTACTGGCAGATTTCAAGACCCCAGCCTTAAGCACAAAAGGGACATACGGTTTAAAGTGGATTCTGAACCACTGCATACATTCATATCCCCGCAGGGACTCGAATCCTTATACTTAACTATACAGACATGTATTTATAAACTGTCTTGACTTGCCTTAGAAATGTCAGAAAATTCACTTAAGATAAATTAACCCAAAACTTTAGGCTCAGGCCTATCGCCAAAACTGCATCGTTTTTCTGCATTTTAATTTTTTGACTTGCACATAGAGCATACTGCATTTTACCGCAGAAAAAAAAGCATTTTCTCAATGTATTCTATAATTTGAATACTTATAAAAAGAATGAACTAAAAACACTTACTTACAGATTTATATAGTATTTTTAACATTTTGTAATTTGTGTAGTTACATAATTTACTATAAGGAAAAGGACAAATTCAGAATCGAAAGATTCAAAAAATTAAATTTAAATTTCCTCAAAATATGCAAACAAGCATATTTTAACAATTACATAAGAATATACTATAGGACATTAAAAATTAAAATGTTCTTCGTTTTAGCTTATGTCCAGATTAAACAGGGCATGTTTTAAGGCGGCCATAAAATTAAATTTCTTTCTTCTAAAAATGTTAAGCAAATAACTATAAAACTTAAACTCTGAGCTAATAAATGCAAGTACATAATTGTAAATTACCTCCTAACATAACCGAAGAAGTCTTAAATTATAGCAAAGTAAAGAAAGCTTTAAATACTTATACAAAACTATAATTTTCCTTCGAAATCATAAAATGGCATTAAATGTTCCCCTAAAAAATATATTTCTTACGATAATGTTATTATGCCCAATTAAAATTTTACCTTCATAAATGAGAAATGATTTTAGCAATAACCTTTAAAATAAATTTCAGTTCTAGTTTTAAATTGAGTTGTTTTCAAATATCATCATGAAACTAAAAAGGAAAAATTTATTATTTCGATAAAAGGCTTTTTAACTTAAAAATAAAACTAGTCTTTTAAACTATTTCCTTTTGTCATACTTATAATAGTTAGATCATTAAATCTTCTAACTTCTTTGTCTGTCATTTGGCATTACGAAATATTATGCTAGTAAAACAATAACATTTTCTAATAATATATATAATTGTAAGATTTTAAAGCAACAGTTACAGTTAGGATAATAACAAACTAATTAAAATAAACATCAAAAGTAAAATTTTTCAATGTTTGTCTTGATGAAAACTTTATAAAAGGTTACATTTTTGGTAGCAAAATAATTAAAGTTTAGAAAATAATGTAATTGAACCATTTCTTTTTGTTATAATTATAATAGTTATGATCATTAAATCGTCTAACTTCTTTGTTTGTCATTTGGCATAATGAGATATTGAGATAGCAAAACGATTACATTTTCTAATAGTACATACTCTTATTTTTAAATTTTAATTGACAGTTACAATTAAATTAATAACATATTAATTAAAATAATCATCAAATAAAATAAAATTTTTAAATGTTTGTCTTACTAAAAAATTTATAAAAAACTGCATTTATATTTTTGGTATTAAAAAAATAAAATTAAAAAAAATAATGTAATTGAACTATTTCTTTTTGTCAGAATTATAATAGTCACGATCATTAAATCTTCTAATTTCTTTGTCGTTTAACATTACGAGATGTGATGATAGTAAAACAATCACATTTTCTAATAGTATATATTTTTTATATTATTTTAATATAATAATTTGCAATTAGGATAATTAAACATTAATTAAAAGAACCATCAAATAAAATAAAATTTTTAAATGTTGAAAAATTAATAAAAAGTTACATTTATTATTTTGGTAATAAAACAAATAAGTTTTATCTAAAAACAGCTATATTTATAATTGGATTTATTATTTTTCCAATCTCAAGAATGAAACAATATATTAAAGCCTCTTCAAATGGTTGTAAGGTTTTAAGTTTCCTGTTGTTTCTTATCCCATTTGGTCGACAACAACACTAGACCAAATCCATGCACCCGCGTATTCTCATGGAAGGATGCAGCGGCTTCTGTTGTGATGGAGCATCCGTAGGTAGAAGTCTGACTTAGTTCCATGTCGTTGTAGAAGGAGAATAGTGACTTCTAGGAGGTCTGTCTGGAACTACCCAGCATTTGTGTAACGTATGGAAAAAAAGGCCAGAATACTCTTACCAGGTACTCTGATGAACGAGGTAAGATGCTGAACATCACAAACACCATCGAGTGTCTTCGTATTTTGAAACAGTCTCTACAACAAAGCATCCAGAGGACTAACACTCATCAGTGGCGCACATTGTCACTAAGCCACAACTCGGACTGTAAGTTTCTTAAATTTATTTTTCAAATTAAAATAATAAAATAAAATTTGAGATTTATTTATGATACTTATGTGGAGGTAATTTTGAATTATACGAACATTTTATTTCCAAAAAGCGAAATAATAAATACATATTTTATTCATGAACTGAAAAATTTATGCAGTGTAAGAGGTGCAGATAATAACTGCATAATTTAAATATTCATTTTACAAGTTCAAAAAAAAAAAAAAATGGCAATGATAAATTCTAATATGGATATTTTTATATTCGTGGACATTGACACATTTTTATATTTAAATGGTAATTATCAAGCAAAAATTTATATGCAATAGAAGTTCAAAAACAAATTATCGTACATTTCTTGAAGTTAACTTCATTTTGATTATGCTTATAAAACGCTTTTCATTTTTCATGCATTCTAAATTACAGTATATTTTATAACTTTACCATAGAGCAGGGTTCGGCAACCTGCGGCTCGCGAGCCACATGCGGCTCTTTGGATGTGAAGCTGCGGCTCTTTAGTTCCATACGCAAATATTATTTATTTTATCAAAAAAAAAAACATTTAAAAATCGTTTAAACATGTACGTAATGTAACAAAAGTGGACAGCTTTAAAAGAAATGCCGCGAATTGAGGAACTTATATTCGACGCATGGAATAGTCTTCCAGATTGCTACAGTGTGGTGAAGAAGTTGACATTTGTAGTGCTGACTATCTTCGGATCGACATGTTCGTGCGAGCAAGCGTTCTCTTGCATGAATATAATTAAAAGTAAAGTAAGAAGCCAACTAACAAATGAAAATTTAGAGTCGTGTTTGAAACTTAAAACAACAAGTTATGAGCCAAACTTTCTAAAACCATGCAAAACCAACGCTCCCATTGAATTTGTTTGCTCAATTGTTTGTTATTGAAGTACAAGTTAGCGTTGTAAGTAAATGTTTAATTGTTTTAGTTTTTACTTAAATAATAAGTAATTATCTAATAATGCCATATATATAATATATATTATCTAATTTGTTGTGAAAAACACTACTTATATATGAATAGATATTTTTTCGTATGAATAAATATTTTTTTTTTTTATCAAAAAACTTTATTTATGCGAGTACTATTTATTGTTAAGAAGCTTTTGTGGCTCTTTAAAAACTTTCAAATTTTGTAAATTGTAATTTTTGACTCTTCCGACTCAAAAGGTTGCCGACCCCTGCCATAGAGCATAGTTATGTTTCTAAATTATGATATATAATTTCCGAATTTATGTTATGCATGATATTGTGTAAAATTTTATTTATTCTGTTATAATTCAAAACAAATGGAGCAATGTTCAAAGACATATTATGGAACAATACATATTTCTAAGCTACTGCAAACTACTACGACTACTATTACAATGTTTCAAAATAAGATTCAATTTCCCATTTATATTTCACAGAAATCTAAGTACAGGAAATTGAGAGTATCAATATTGTATATCATTTATCAAATTGATTATATAAAGAATATTCATCTCACAGATTATGTTTTGTATTTATAAACTTCACTTGACATATCTCAGTATATAAATATGAATTCCTTCAATCTGCATCACTGTATTGGTACATTACATAAATTCTACGAAAGAAGTAAATTGTTAAACGAAGCAACCAGATGTTTGAACTGAATTAATTTTTTAAGTAGATCTGAAGTTGGATTATATCTTCCTATTCCTTTTATTAGGTAATAACAGTTAAAATAATTTTTAGCCTCACAACCAAAAACATTGCTTTTTTTATAGTTTATTAACCCAAATTGAATCTTCTATGGTATTGTCGATATTTTATGAATATTTTGTTTTTTAATGGTGGAAAAACTTAAATTCTCGACATTTGTAAAATAAATCCATTTGGTTGCTCATATTTCTATATCGGCGGACATTATATCGGTGTATAAAAATTGTTCCTTAGATTTTTACGAGAGAGGTAGTGATGACTTTCAAGACAATTTATCTGCCTTTGCGTGCCAAATTGAAATTTGCTAACGAATCTGATTGTGACATTCGGCCATAATCACCACTAGAACTTCTCGTATTTCAAACAATAAGCTCTCACGAAAACATCCATATCCACTCGAGCGCTAATTGGAAGTACTAATTTTCAGCCACGATTTAAAATATCTTTGGGTTTATGAGTTTGTTAATAATGCCCTAATATTTCGTGCAATGCATCTTTATTGTTAGGATAATAAATTTAGTAATATCCACTAATTGCAGTTTTTTTAAATGAATACGATTAATATTTTTACAGCTGTGCATGACCTGCAGAGGTTTGTTAAATTATATATATACACTCAAGAGCCAAAACATTATGACCACCTGTCAATAACGAGTTGGCCCACCTTTGGCGCGCACCACAGCTTCAACCCGCCTTGGCATGGATTAATACCACCACTTAATACCAGTTAAATACCACTTCCACCTGATCACGTGCCTTCCACGTCATCCATTCGAGTTCATTTCAAAATGTAGGGGCGGTCATAATGTTTTGGCTCTTGAGTGTATATTCAAATACTGATATTTAGACTTCAGGTATTCAACAGTGTAGATCCTTCCCCATTATAATGGCAGATATGTAACAAATTCAGAGTTACCTTTATGATTTACGAAATTCAGAATTTCACAGACTATACCCCAACTCATGTAGTTTTACAATTTTATTTATAGTTCATTTATTTCAAAAACTTCCAAATTTTGAAAATTCTTTCAAACTTCCAATTATTTGTGTACAAACATTTTTCTAAACATAGAAATTAGAAATAGATAAATAGAAATAAATTTATTATTAGCACTATTGGATGGCATATCACTTTAGAGCTGGAGTCCGACAAATATTGAATTAAATACTAAAATATCTATAAAATTAGTGTAATATGTATTAAGTTCTTTATTTACTTTTCATTATATCGCATGATTTGTTTTCTTTAGTATGTGTAAATAAAATTAATATTTCATAAATAAATTTTTATTTAACAAAAAATAAATATTAATATATAAATATTAAGCTATATAAAAAACGGCCAAGTTCTACTGAGTATATATGGGACGTGGCCCTTTCCAAGTATGTGCTTTTGCTCTAATTGCCCCTTGGGTACTTGCTATACTTACCACTTTACCACCAGAAGTTAAAATACAATGAGAATTTTAATTAGATTTTTACAAAGAACCATTATGTATTTTATATAATAGCTTTCTTTAGTACAGGTAAACATGTCTGGCTAAGTTCCTGATATACATTAAGTTAAGTTTATATTTAACACAAGCATTTTTTGAAAATAATATAGAATAATAATTATAAGAACTAGGACAATTTTTTTTTCGAATACGTAATAAAATGTTTATATGATTTCAGTTTAAAGTCATTTTGTAATATTTATTTTCAATTTTAAAATTTTTTTGTAAATCTGAAAAAGAAGAAGCCAGTAAAGTAGAAGTAAAAAAGAATCCTTACTCTTTCGTAAATGGATGTAAAATCCAGTTTGCGTTTGACGGAAATAGAAGCTTCCAATATTCCGGATATTTGCCGATTCCCAGACAACTTTACGGGCGTTTCTTTCAGTAAAAACATTTTACGAAGACTTTATTTTTAAAAAAAATTCCCATTCGTCAGATTTACGAGAGTTGGATCTGAGAGAAAAGTTAGCATGGGATATTTAAGATCTAATCTAAATTTGATTTGGACAATATTATATGTAAATTCATCTTTTAATAAAAACATTATTTTTTAAATTAAATGTTATTAAGAATTTTTAAATACAAAGTTTAAAAAAATGAGTTTAACTAAACCTTTATGTAGCGTATAATTTAAGTAGAATGAATTTCATTAAAAAATAATTTACCAAAATTAAAACACAATACATTGTCCATTTTAAATGAATTCAATAAAAGTTTCACTTAATTGAAGTAAAATAAAAAAAATTTAGTTCAAAATGATAATATAGAGAATTTTTAAGTTGCATTGTAAACCATATTTCCATCAAATATTAAAATACATTTAAATACAATTATTTATAAGTTTTCAAAACATTTGTCATGTTTCATATTACTTTTCCCAATTACATTTATTTCTTTAACAGAAAATAAATAATAGCCCACAACGAATTTTTTTATTCTGTGAGTTGCATTATATGCTGAATAAGAATGAGAAATACAATAATCAATTTCAATCAAAAAACTTTTATATTTCACTACATATAAACACAATAATTTTGTAGCTTTTACAAAAACGTAATTTTCCCGTTATAAATAGATTATTTGACATTTTTATTCGAATTCTATCAAATATTTATCAATAAAATTGATTCACTTTTATACTAAAATAAATTTATCCTCAATTGTATTTAATTTTTCTGTCATAAAATTTTTTTTATGTTCTGCATTATTGTATTTCAGAATATCTTTATGGTATATAAATTTCATACAAATTATGCCATCATTTTAATAAAAGGAGCTGTCACTATATATTGTGATGATATACGTCTAAATCATTCAAGTTTTATAAATTTGAAATAAAATATGTCTATATATATATATATCGATTAATAAAATGTATTATGAAAACATTTTATTTACAGTTAAAGTTACAAGTTATTTACATCTTATTTACGGTTAAAGTTACCTTGTGACAGTTAAAAAAGATATGAAAAGTTATGTACGTAATTTAAATATATTATTAGAACTAATTAGTTATTAAATTAAAGCCTAGCAATTACTTGTCAGACTTTCTCTACAAATGTTTTATGTAGCTTACCTTTCAAATATGCAATTTATAATTATTAATTTATTCAGAAAAAATTGTCAAAAACATTTGAGTTATAAACTAGAGAGATTCAATCAAAGCAGAATTATTTTAACAATTGAATAAAGTAACATATTTTAATGAACAAAATTGAAAAGTGCATTAGATATTTCGTATTTTATAAATAGATTAGATTAGTTTAGATTTTCGTATTGTTACAAATTTTGATATTAATTTAAGTCTTATCTATATGTGTTACATTATATTGTATTACAAATATTACATTATATATTTTGTATTTTTAAAAAATATCTTATGATAAAAAAACTAAATCTTATTTATTTCCAATTAGTTGATTGCATAGTGTAAAATATGTATATGGATGTACATCGAAATTAAACATGTCGGGTATGTTTATTTAAGTACAGTACAAGAGTTTCATGAGAATAGAAATGTATAAAATTCACAGACCGTAAGCCATTCTATAAAAATAGAAGGATAAATAAACTGGTGTGAAACTCTTAAGTACCGGCAATGTAATATTTAGCCCTGAGAAAGAAATAAAGAGCATGATGCAATTAGACCAATGAACATCCAATTCAATCGAACGGTGAATCGTATACAAATATCAGGAACATAATATCAATTGATATGAAGGTAGGTAAAAGGCATAGAGTCAGTGTGAGTAGTGTAAAACTACAATAAAAAATGGATGAAAGATGCTATTAAACATCTCTGCAAGCTCAAGTGAATTTGTACGTAACATAAGACTTGTGAGAACATCAGAACGGCTTTACAAATGATAAAATGATCGGCAAACTTTAGAACGGACGTAGTGTGGTAAGCGTAATCAAAGAATCGTGAATCAGCATAAGCATGATTTCACAAGCTAAGCCTTCCAGGCCACAAGTAATACTGCAAGAAAGGTCAATTATATCTGCCAAGAAATACAACACAAATGGATAGCAGATATATTTAAAGAGAAATGCGATCGATGCCAGTTCATGGGCAACATTGCTCAACAATTCTGCATGGCAAGTGATAAAATGATGAGCAAATTTGCGTACACTTGTATCTCCTCAATTTTGCCTATCATTTTATGCATCAATTCATAAAATGATCGGCAAAATTGTAATTATGTAACAGTCCTCTATATAAATATATTGAAAATCTATTTGTGTTTTATTACTTGGCCAGCCACAACTAACATTTTTTGCAGCTTTACATGGAGTTTCCAAGCTTGTGAAATCACACTTATATAAGTATATTTAAATTATCAATGCCATTCGGGAATGATCAATGCCATTCGCAACATTGCTTAGCCCACGAAATACGCCATCTCTTACGAAATTTGCCAATAAAATGATCGGCAAACTTCAGGAGGGACATAGTGGGGCAAACATTTGACCAAAATATTTCTCAATAGCTTTGCACATCAAGTCATAAAATGATCGGCAAGCTTGACGAGGAACGTAGTGTGACAAGAGCAACAAGTGTCTCGAATCAGCAATTTGATTTCAAAATCTAAGAAAACCACAAGTAAAGCTGCAAGAAAGGTTAGTTGTAGCTGGCCAAGAAATAGAATGTAAATGGATGACCAATATATTTAAAACGAAAATGTATCGATGCCAATTTCTAGAGCAACATTGCTTAGCAGATATGCACGACAACGTGATGACAAGTAGCGCTCTACATTGTATCCAAACGTATTCATAAAGGTGGTTTATACATCCGCTATCATGATTCACCCCATTTGCAGATGATGCCAGTGGCACCGTACAGATTCGTTGGATATCTCATAAAATGAGTCACGTTCTTTTTACAGTTGAAAATCTTTCAAATGTTTCTTAAGCATTTATCAATATCATTTAAGAGGAAGTAAGGACACAATTTGTTTCCCAACATCAAGGAAAATGATCGTTAAGGTAGCTGTGGCATGCTCATCTGGACATAACATTAAGTTTATAAGAATTTCGTAATGTAACTCCAAAGTTTCGCCCGAGTGAAAATTCAATTTCCCATTAGTGAAAATCACTATTGTCAGTAAATTATTGTGCGTCTGTACCAAGGGGACATCAGTGCAAAATTAGTTTTTACTGATGAAAACAGATTGGATTGCTGCTGATCAGGATCTTCCATTAAGTAAACATAAAACTAAATAGATTGACCAATGTATTTCCCTGATTTATATCCCACAGAGCATTTTTGGATGCATTGGAGGACACACAGCCACTGAAGCCATACTCATTGAGAAATGAACACTCTTATTTCGACAACTGTTAGATAATCTGATTTTGAGAATGGAAAGGCAATAATAGGCATCCTTCAAGCTACCATTGCAATTAAAGGAGACCTATTAAGGGATGTCTGTTTGCTGGTGTTCTTAAGAAAACAGGAATTTGTGCCAATGCTACTCTAAAGACTTTTTTTATTTTATTCTACATAAGCATGCTATTCATTTTTACGTTAGTTTGCTTTCTTTATCTTTTAAGTGCAAAATACTGTTGTTTCTGTAAACTGAATTCCTTGTCTCCCAGGCGATTTCTTATGGAATTGTGGAGGGAAAACAATCGTTCCTTAAATTTTACGAATCAGTGTATTATGAAAATACTATTGTTATTCAATTCATGTTTTGTAAAACCAGTGTTCAAATCATGTTGCAAAACCATTTTCAAAACATCATAATTTGAAAAATGAGCATTGTTCAAATTATATTAAAAAATGTTTAAATAGCAAAATCATTGTTTAATGTTTTTTAATAGAAATTTAAATAGTGATAATGAATTTGGTTTTGGTATAGAGGAAAATGGTATTTTAATTTCGAAAAATTCAAACGTTGTTTTCAAATAATGAAAAAAAAAATGTTTTTATTTCTGAATACTCTGAAACATATCATGCAACATATTCATTTCAATGCAAATATTAAAAACTGTCACAAGAAAACGTACTTTCAATACATGATAAGCATTTAATAGCAATAACAAATAATTTTAATAGTGGTAATGAATTTGGTTGGCTATTGAGAAAAATGATATTTTATTTTCCAAAGAGTAAAAAATTATTTTCAAATATTTAAACAGTTTATATTTCCGAATATCTGAAACAATAAAACTTCGGAAATATAAACAGTTTATATTTCCGAATATCTGAAACATATTCATTTCAATGTAAATAGTAAAAGCTGTTAAAAGAAAAAGTACTTTTATGCATGATACACATTTAATAGCGATAATGAATAATTTAAATAGTGGTAGTGAATTTGGTTTGTTATAGAGAAAAATGATATTTTATTTTCGAAACATTCGAACATTATTTTCAAATACTCAAAAAAAAATTTATATTTTCGAATACTTTGAAACATTTTCCTTCCTATTTCAATGTGAATATTAAAAACTGTTAAAAGAAAACTTACATTTAATACACGACACATATTTTATAGTGATAATGAATAATTTAAATATCGATAATGAATAATTTAAATAGCGATAATAAATAATTTAAATAGTGATAATGAATTTCATTTCTTATAGAGAAAAATAATACTTTGTTTCCGAATATTCCAAAAAGTTTCTATTTCCGAATATTTTGAAACATGTTCATTCCAATGTAAATACTAAAAACTATCAAAAGAAAACGTACTTTTAATATGCGATACACGTTTTAGAATAAAACTTCTTACACCTTATTTTAAAAGTATTAATGCTTTACTGTCACATAATTCTATCTTTGTAAGAGAGCCAAGAATTTCTTTTTAATTTGAATCCTTTGAAGTGTCAGGAAAGCTAGTGAGAATTTTACCAGTTGTCTTGTGGGCGTATTGGCGAAAAACAATTTTTACTCCTTTTTGTACTCGATACTGCTGGAATAATCGATTTTTTTCTTCACTTTTCGTATTTTCCTTCTAAGTAAAGCGAGGAGAATGAATAGAATTCAAAATTCAAAGAATTCTTAAAATATGTACATTCTTTGGCGAAATATAATTTATTTGTCGTGAAAGAGTATACTTGTAGAATCGGTATGAAAAGGTTTATACCTGTGGATATATCTAAAGTTTTCCAATAGTCTAGTGAATATCCCTTAAAAAAGTTTTAGTTCGTTATTAAAGTTGGAATAGAATCACATTTCTTCTGTCAAAAATCTATATAGTTAAGGCTCGTGCTCACCAAGGCGACAAGATGCAAGCGAAAAAATTTGACCAATCACTAGCCTCACCGCGGTCGCCTGAAACCGGTTTGCAGTCCGCCGCTTGGAGTTGCCCAACTTTCAACTCGAAGCGGTTTTTCACTAGGCGTAATGCTATTTCTGACGTTTCGCTGTGAAGGGTCGAAAAAATTTTGTCGCTTGCCTCTTTGAATCTTCACGTCTCTCGCCTTGGTGGGAA